>CAWUFW010003201.1:0-447500 GCA_963921515.1 Calotriton arnoldi | reverse complement strand
GTATATATTTGTGGACAACGTACGTGCTTTACAACGTGCCTACAGGGCTCCCTGGTTCAAGATATTTTAACGTCTTCATTTGTATTTATCCATATTTTATACTTTCTCCCCTTATTATTTTTTAATATACATTTTTTACAGTTTTATATAGCGGGAACTCGACCCGAAGGTATTGGAATGCTTTACATGAGCACCAGTTACATTACACAAGGACACATTCATTTTTTTGATAGGCATGGGGAGATTAAGTGATTTGCCCAGCACCACATTTACATTCCATTGAAAGGGGCTATATTAATCTAATTTATTAAGGCGCTTGAAAGCGTGCAGCCTCCTAGCACGCTCCTGGGGTGAACCACGCACCCCACCATCATCGCCCCGTGACTGACACTGCCGGAGAGATGTGCTCTGGGAAACCAACTCGGAGACTGAGATTGAAGTACATCATAAAACATGCAGGGCCGGAGTTTGGCCTGGGCGAGCTGGGTCCAGGCCCAGGGCGCCAACCTTCAGAGAGGGCGTATGAAGCATTAAGGTCACCCTGTCACCTGGCTCCGGTGCTGGAAGCGCTGTTTTTAACACTCCATCAGGCTGCCTTCTTGTCCTCCCTTCTCCCTCTCACCCCAGCTGCCACACACTAACCCTACCCCCTCCAACAAACAACTTGGCACCAGCCTGAAAAGCGAGCTAATCTCTGAGTGATTCAGGTGAGCGGTAGTGTGTGGGGGGGCGGGAGAGTTGGTTTGGGATGCGCTGAGATGTTTGCTTTCAGAGGCCAGTCACAATTCTGACGTAGACAGGTTGGGACTGACCCCTGAACACAAAAGGGGTTCCCTGTTGCTCATTTTATTCACAAGTAGCAGAAAGGGTGCCACATTTCTTTCCGCCCAGGGCACTCTCCTGTCGAAGGACGAATCTGACTACATGGTGTCTCTTGCTAAGTACTGGAT
The DNA here is from genome assembly GCA_963921515.1 of Calotriton arnoldi. Classification (NCBI taxonomy): domain Eukaryota; kingdom Metazoa; phylum Chordata; class Amphibia; order Caudata; family Salamandridae; genus Calotriton; species Calotriton arnoldi. The sequence continues at coordinate 446,550 of CAWUFW010003201.1, read as the reverse complement.
TCTAATCAGTAGCGTGGAAGAAATATGCAGCCCACAGTTAAATGAACTATCAGAAGTCGAGAGCAAGCAGACCCCGCAAGCATCATTTCACCAAGAGAACTGGGAGCCCACCTCTGACCTGTGAGCAATGGCGCTGCTCTAATCGACGGTTGAAGAGGCAAACCCTCCGATCCTTCTAGCCTGGAAGGGCGCCAGCGCGAGCAGCTCTGGCAGCGGGAAAGCCGCGTTGGAAGTTCTCAGGTGAGAGGACGGGCAGGGGAGGAGGATATTAAAAGAGAAGGCACAGGAATGATTTCCTTTTATGAATCTTAAAATGTCTGCTGGAGACATTGACTACCTAACCTAAGTCTGCTTTATTGAAAGACTATAAAAGGGAGGGGGTCTTCTTTAACATTTGATTCTTGATATCTGAAAGAAATTCAACTTTTCTTTCAAACTAACCTTGGATGACAGAAAAATGTCGTTTTTTACCAGGGAAAAACATCGATGTAACGGATTTCAACGACTGATAGAGACTTTCACCACATATTAGAGGGTTTAAAGCGGAGAGGTCTGAGGTTTACATAACTTTTTTGATTTTCCTGTGGTCTTGTTTTAAAAAATATCTAAGAGGCCCAGGCTATTCTTCCAAAGAAGGGGGATCAACATGTCAAGTACTTTAAAGAAGGAAGGAGTCAGAGGCCCTCACATCGACCCTCATTCTGCACCTTCTCAAATTAATCATTCTGATGGCACTGCCACCGGCTGACTCTGAAGCCTCTGTGGCACTTGAAACTGTTAAAAAAGCCAATACCTTATGTGGAACTGCCATGACAGGGGGGCCTCAGGTAAGAGATGCCGTAGGCAGTGATTTAAATGGGAAACATTAAGTGCAGGTACTCATCAAAATGAGCTAGAGGTGTAGTGAGGGGGCGGGGCTAGGGGCGGGGCTAAGGGCAAGACATGATGATACTTAACAACTTCTATATTAGTTGCAGCACATACCAAAACACATGAGACGTGTTTATTTAAACAAAGCAGGTTAACTCATTACACCAAATTAAATAGAAATGCGATAATATGTTAACATTTCCTTTTTTTTGCAATAGTTTCACCTTCTTAATGTCACACTGTTAATTGCTGTTTGGCACAATACTTTATATTTTTGAGCACGCTAGTAGGAAGAAACTGAAAATACCCCCACGTCGAACCAAATCTCTTATGGCACCGAGCAAATGAAGCAACTCATCATGACCCTCCCAGAAGATATCTCTTGTCTCTTCCATCGATCTATCCATTCATCCTTTCATCCTAACATTTACCTGCTGATGTCCACCATTTAAACTTTACATTCTATCGTCTATTCAGTCTTTCATCAATCATTCAGTTTTTCACCATTCCGTCTGTCCACCCTTCATATCCAAACCTATCCATCCACCCATCCATCTCCAAGCCTGTCCATTCATCCTTTCACTCATCCATCTCTTTATCCACCCTTTCCCTCATCCATCAATCCTTTCGCTCATCCATCCATCAACCCTTTCACTCCTTTATTCCATTCACCCTTTCACTCAATCCCTCCTTTCACTCATCCATCATCCACCCTTTCTTCCATCCTCTCTATCTTTCATTCATCCATCCAATCTTTCACTTATCCACCCATCATCCGCCCTTTTATCCAATCATCCACCCTCTTTCACCCATGCATGCTTTCACTCATCCATCCATCTATTTATCCATCCATCTATACCTCCACCCTTGCTCACTCATCCATCCACTCACTCACTCACCCACCCTCCCTCCCTTTTACGTTATTTATGAATCTTTGTCGCCAAGCAGATATGTACAAACAAAGTGCCACCCATTTTCTTTAAAATAACTCCTGAGTGTGTCTGGATTCTCTCTCTCTTTCTCTCACTTTTTTCTTACAAAAACAGGCATACACACAAACATAGCAGACACACAAAAGACTAAGGTATGATAAAAGCCATCTTTTCCCTTCACCTACCATGGCTTTTTTAATTGCCACCAGGGCCGGACTGGCCGTAGCCTGATTGCCACAGCCAGGGAACTGACATGATTCCTGTGCTTGGAGGAACGCACAGGATAGTGTGAATGTGATTGACAGCACAGGGCCTGAATGGACCCTGCTCTGTCAAGCACAGCGTGATGGTGAGCACCCAGAAATTATTCAAATGAGCCCTGCTGAATAGCTCAGCTGGGGCTCAGATCTGGGCTACAGAAGTGGCGCCTTGGCTGCCAGAGACACGTTCCACTCCTGCTCACCAGAACAGCCAATGAGCCTACCTTTTCATGAGTACCGGTACTCTCCAGGGCAGTAGAGAAGTGCCGGTACTCAAAGTGATAAATCTAAGAAGTGCCGGTACTCAGTACCGATGAGTACCAGCCCATTTAAAGCACTGGCCGTAGGAATAAATTCAACACAGTTGCAGCAGCAACAAAACTGTCATATCGCCAATAAGATTACTATGGCGAGCTTAAAATTATATGCCTCATAAACTGTTCCTAATTAAACAATAAAGACTGCCAAAGGACTTTCCCCAAAGTTAATTTCTGAACCAGTCTTAGGAATCAGATTTGTAATTTAAGTCTCTAAGAGCGGATGGAAAAGGGGATAGATAAACTAACCTATAACCTAGCCATTTGCTTTGCTATACAATACCATTAGCAAAGCAAATGGCTTTAACTTAATTAAAGGCGAGACCTATTGCATTTGTCAATGCTTGTCTGTCCATGTTGTTGCTTACCCCAACCGCTGTCCATTTTAGTGTTTGCCTCATGCTGTACCTGTTGTTGGTTGCCCCCACCTGTGCACTTGTTTGCCTTGTTCCTTGCCCAATCAAGCCCTCTCCTGCTGTCCGTGCGATTGCTTGACCCCTCTCGCTACTTTTTTTTAATTTTGGTTTAGTTACTCTACAAGAGTGCAAGTTTTTCAGGTGTCTTCCTTGTGTACTTCTTCCCACTCCAAGTTGCCTCCCCTCCCTCCTCGTTGCCTCTGCCACAATCTCCATGTTGCCTCCTGCCCTACAATACAAAGAAAATATGACACGGCCAGTGCTAGCAGCATCATAGCACTTTTTTTCACAGACTTGCCTTTGTATGTGTTGCCCCACACTCGTCCTCCTTCCCTCAGTGTTTTCTCCTACACCGCCCTCCCTCCGGCCCGCCAGCAATAAATAACAAGCATTGGCATAGCCAATAGGTCTCGCCTTTGGGACCTTATAAGTATTTAACCATGCAAAAGTTAATGTTGTTGCACCAAGGATATTATGCTGCATAACTAAATACTTAGAAGGTCCCAAAAGCGAGACCTATTGGCTATGCCAATGCTTGTTAATATTGTTGTTAACTATCGTTTTGTGTTATATTGCTGTAGTGTATATCATGTTTTTAAGTGTATTTGTTATTCTTAGCCTCATATTATATGTTTTTCTTTAAATACTAGTAACATTTTTATAATTCAATTTTTAGGAGTGGGATGTTGTGTTTATAGGGGAATAAGGTGAGGAATACATTTGTCAATTTTAACATTTTTGTTGTTCAATTTTTAAAATGTTAATGTATCAAAATAATTTTTGTTTTTTAAAGAGTATCTTTAATGTTGTTACATTTTTGGTTACATTATCATTTAACATTTACATTTTTATTTAGAATTTGTTTACATTTTTATTCAAATGTCTTAATAATGCTTTTCATTTTTAAAACCTATATTGTTATGCTTATAAATTTGTAATCAGTTTGTGTTGGTATTTAAAATATGTTTAAAATGTAATGTTTTCTTATTAATTTATTTGTATTTTCAAGAACATATTTAACATTTATTAATTTATGATAGCTTTTTTTCTCCCACTTTAGCTAATTATCTCATGGGTTTCTTTGCTTTAATGAAAAGGATTCTTCTGAAGTTTCTTTGTTTTTTAATTTTGCGTGTAGTTAAATATGAATAGTAAAACTAAATAACCAACATGTTTCTCTATGTGGTTACGTTTGGACTGTGAATAGCTAACTTGACAAACCCCGAAAGTCCAACACATTCCCCAGTGAGGATAAGTTTGGAGTTTGAACAGTAAACTAAACCTTCCCCAAGTAAAACACCTTCTCTATGTGACTAAAGCCCAGATTTATCAAAAAAGTGTGTTACCCTTGCATCAACTTGCACAATCCTCAAGTTAAATTTACCAAGCCACGGAAGACCACCTTGCGTGGCCCTGTGTTGCTTGGTAAATCAGGAGTAACACAAGGCAGCACAAGTCTTCAGTTACTCTGTGGTGGGGAGTATTACATGTTTTTGGGTGCATTCCCAGATTTACCAAGACTGGTAAACCTGGAAATGTATTAAAATCGCACTCCTTCCTGATAGAGCAGGAACAAAGAGATATATTTTTTTTCTCCTCGTTGTTTCCTCTTTCTAAGTGTCTTGCATTCTGAACCACTTTTACAAAGAGGAAAACGCCTCTAGGATTCTTTTTGTGCAGAAAGGTGTCCCTTCATGCACAGAAACAATCCTACCTGCAATTCGGGCAACCGTGCACTATGGTGCAGGACATTTCACATGCATATAAATATTAACAAACCTAGTGTATAAGGTATTAGGAACCATATGTACGTAGGTTTCATTTTGTAATTTCCTAATAGCGATTTTTTGAGAATAGCTAGTAGGAAATCACAAACATATATGTACTAATGTGTCTTACACACATTTAGCGATTCCTAATGGGGTCGCAATTGACCTACCTCTTTTTTATTTATGAGGATGGTTACAATTTGCGACACATTGGGAATCACTAAAAACACTGGGATGATGGCGTGTTTGTGTTTGCTTTTAAATAAAGCAAAATGTATTTTTATCTTTAAAATGCAGCCTGTTTTTCTTATAGGAAAACAGGCTACATTTCAAAAAGGTAAATGAAACGTTTCAATTTCATTTTTTAAGAGCAGGCCGTGGTCCATGGGACCACGGCCTGCCCTTAACAAACGTTTTTGCATGCATTCACAAAGGGAAAGGGGTCCCCTGTGGACCCCTTCCCATTTGCGAATGGGTTACTACCAACTTGAAGTGGTGGTAAAATGCACCAGTGGCAAAACATTCTTATATAGTCTTGCGAGCCGCTATTAGGAAGGGACGCCCTTAAATTGCCCCTCCCTAATACCGACTTACTGACCCATTTTGTGATTCGGTAATAGGTCACCAAATTGCAAAATGGGTTTGGTACATATTAAAATTCATTTTTCCAGTAGCAAACAGCCCGATTTGCAGTGATTGGAAAAAAACTACGTACATGTGGCCCTAAATTTCCATTCTGTGCATGTAGGGAATCACAGGATTTTAATGATGCTCCTTATTTTCCAGTTCTACAGAAGTTAAGTAGAAGCGATATTCTTTTTTGGCATATCTTGAGAAAGATATTGTAAACAAAGAGCGATGCGTACGTTTATTTGTATCTAGCAAGACATTCTTTTATTTTTTATGTGAAGCTTTCAGTAATTTCCAGCTATCTATCAAAGCAGAAAGATTTGGTATACTAAGCTACTGGGTAGTTGTATAACTTCAAATGTCATTGCTCCAATGACAAGTTACTAAAGCCATTGCTTTGTCTTATAAAGATCACTACAGCCTGCAGTCCTGTGTGGTTGTTGTCTCTCTTGTACAATTCCCTTTTGCCCACTTCAACCACTGGCCTCATGTCATTGTGTAGGTGGTCAATGGTGGGGAGAGTGACAAACGAAAAAGGACATTGCTTCCACTGGATTTGTTGCACAAGGTTCCTGTAAACCTGGCAAGGGGAACCTAGGAGCACCGAGAATGAGAACCTCTGGTTTATCAGAGTTTAAATGAAGAGAGTTTGAATGCACCCAGGTAGTTGCTTTTATGTTATTCTAAATTGTAGAGGTTTGAACGTAAATGAGGATGGTCAGTGTGTGCCCTTCGCATAAGAAGGTGAGGTAATATCCCCTGTCCCCTTTGAGGTCAGGGGCATGGCCAATCTGTAGTTGTTGTGTTTGCATAGAATGCTTTTATATTCCCTACAACACCACCGTGGCTAAGGAGAGATGCCAGTGTTCCGCTCATGTAACCTCCTAGAATATCATTGGGCCTCATGGTTATTTCGTTTTTTCTGAGACACATGCTATGCAATGCTATTTATTTGTTGTCATCATCAGGTCCAAGTTCAAGTGATGTAATTTACTGTGACGTTATTCGTTTGCTAATTAGTAATTTTGAAACATTAAAATGTGGCCGCTGTTGGCCTCACTGCATCCGGCGTGCTGTCTGACGTGCTAATTGAACATTCAGTAAATACTAATAGTGCCAGGTGCGGTATTTAATTGGTGCGCAATTAACACATCATTCCTAGTTTCAGACCTCGTAATGGAGGAAAACGCTCCAATGGCATGGAGTTTCGCAAGTACCATGCTGTGCGGTGTCAGTCCAAATGATTGCACCAGGTTTTGCTAGATGTTTTAGGTTGGTGCAAATCATGCCCCTTAAATCGGAGGGGGGTCAGTTTGAGACTTTGCACCGAATCGGGCTTTGCACATCAGTTGTAATGAGGCCTCTTGTTGGCAAGTATGTTGTATGTATAAACTCTCCCCGTGCCTAAATAAATAAATGTGTCCGTCTGTAACGCAACTGGTGCTCATGTAAAGCGCTCTGATACCTTCAAGTCGAGTTTGTGCAAATTTTTTTAAAAATCTTACATTGGAAAGGACATGCAGGGCAAGCGGTAACTGAGGTAGGATTGGTAGTTACTTAAATTCTCATTTAGTCGATTATGTGAAACCAATAAATACATTTTAAAGCATACTGTCATGTAGCTCCTACAAATCTATATAGGATCTGCGCATTTAGACAACATAAACTAAGGGATTGGTGCCCAGACTGATTCCAGACACCCACAAAGGATATGTTAGTCTGTAGACCAGCTAGCTCACAGTGCCACTAAGAGCCCCTCTTACCAAGGAGCGAATAGTTTCTGGCAACTATTGAACATGACAACTCTGACCCCTCACGGATCGTGGAAACAATACAGTGCTTTTCGCTCAGTCACTCGTGCTCACTTTGTCTCAGAGAGATGCACTGAATAAACAGTGGGGACGTTTTCAATAAACATTTATTGAACTAGCGTCATTTTAGTATAAAATACGTGTGCTGCAACAACCATGAGACAGAAACAGACATATGCGATTATGAGCATTAGTAGAGTAAAGAAAGGGTAGAATTCTACCATAGTGCAAAAACAATGAATATATGCAGGCATATAGATACATAACAATAAAATGCGTACTCCTATGATGCAAACCTTAAGTAGATGTACCTAAATGTACCTAGCATGTATGTAGGTGTATAGCCAAGAATCCCCTTAGGATAGAGCCAACCCCATTACCTGTTGTTGGAGAACGAAGGACCCTGTCATGGTCTCGAGATGGGCAACCCGCAAGGGATGTCAGACCACTGTGTGCTGGAGTGTCTGCATGCAGGAACCTCAGCGTCTCGCGTCAGCGTGTCAGCATAGAAGTCTTTCTCCTCTGGTTTGCCCAGAGAAGATGTAGTGCTTATATACCCAAAAGGTACCCTCAGAGGTTCTACCAAGAAGTGTACTATGGCAATGTCGGTCAAGGATGACGATAGAGGTGACCCTTATACATAATTATTATGCAGCAGATGGTAATCCTGCTGTGAGACTGAGAATCCTCATGCATAATACATGAGGCTAGTTTTTGGAGAAAACCACTTTACAGTCATGTAGCACTAACTAGGTAAAAGGTTAGCACCAGACCCGTTATATAGAACAATGGTAGGACAGATGTAGGTAAAAGGTTGTGTAACCTAGGTCTATATTGGAGACCATTGGGGTTCATAACAATACATTGCAACAGACATATATGTATATATAAAACTGGATTTACCTTAGGAAAATATGGCCAATCCTTTCATCTTTCTAAAGGGAATGAAAGGCAGCAACCGCAGTGAGAATAGATGAAAGTACCAGAAGAAATGTGAGTGAATTTATTGGAATTAATCTGAATATGGAGTAGCTGGTTCTCATCCAATCGGCTCTAAACCAGTGTGGGAAGCGGGCATTTATCCAATCCTAGTTACAAACTGAAGATAACTCGCCTCTATACAACTGAAGAGGTTGGTTAGAGCCACACATATGCATTAAATTGTAGGCAGCTAGCAAACACTTACCATTTAACTTGTACTTCAAGGTTTCACCTGCCCGAGCTTGACTGTAAGGTAAAAAGGAGAGATCTATTAATAAGTGGAAGTAGCTATCAGGACATAAAGACTGTATGTGCATCATGGTCGATCATCAGTCAGAGAGGCCATCACTTAGATGTGGTAAGGTACTACCCTCCGCCAAGGTGGTGCCTCACCCTGCCGTTCTCTATCTCTCTGGAGGGTTTAACTGCCCTCGATTACAGAAGTGGTTAGGATATGGTGGACAACAGCACAGCAGGGCATTCGTCTGCCCCTTATCCCTGTCAAGTATCCCGGTGCATGGCAGGGATTCCAATCACCATGGTTATCCCTAGGACCACTTTTCCTGGGGTATTCAAGGACACCCCGATGAAAAGGGCAATCCTGTGGCTTCTCACACCCTAATGCTTACATCCAGGGGAGCCATATCATGCAAGCTTTTAAATATTTTTTATTGATTCTGTAGTATACACACATAGAAAGAGGTAATCAAACAGTGTAGCAACATATGCCCCTCCACACCTTTGATCATATGGTATAGGAACATTCAATCATGATCACAGCAAACTCTCTAGTGCATTATTATGGGACAGACATCGTATTTTCAAACAACTAGAACGCGTAGACTTCTCCAAGGCCGCGGAAAAGGAAAGGCCTGCCACTCCTTTGGTAATTACATTAAACCCAATTCAGTGGATCCAGACCCTCTCCTATCTCTTCGGGCGCCCACTACTTTTACGTACATGCTCCTCTGCTACCATACACCAGTCCATGCTGACATCAGTAGGAATTCCCATATCAAGCTGTAAGTTTCCCTCATGTGTTTTGCTTCTGTTTGTGTGTAAAATTGAAAGGCTCTGATGCTGGGTAGGTGTACCCAGCATCAGAACCTTTCAATTTTACACTCAAACAGAAGCAAAACACATGAAGGAAACCTACAGCTTGATATGGGAATTCCTACTAATGGCACATGCGCACTACAAAAACTTATGCAAGGCCCCCTGATCCTCAATCCAAGCCTGGAGGGGAAAGCTAAAGTAAGTATCTTTGTTTTGGTTCTTTGAGGAAATACTGTCACGTGAGTCTGTGTGAGGCCTATAGTAGACCGTATACTGAGCAGACACCCAGCAATATTGTAGACTTCATCTGTTATGTGATTTGTGATGTGCGATGAAGAAGCTACTCAAATAATGACTTTAAATATGGAGAGAATTCATAACGTTATGCAGCTTACAACCATTTCAAAATAATGATTCGCCATGGCACACACTGTGCATTGTGCACATCTACGCCACACATCCTCCTGGGTTTTTGGGGCTTATTTCATCAGAATACCAGAGATCAGCTGGCCTCCTAGATACAGAAGGGTATATTTACAAGAACTGACACATTGGCATTGATTCATCAGATTTCTTTCGCCTGCTGCAAAGGCCCTAATGATGCCATAGATGCCCTTTATTTACTATACAGGGCTTCATGGCGCAAAGATTCAAGGTATGCATCAGAAATTCGGATGCATCTGCTGGCGCTAAAGTGACGCATTGCTGGAGTTGTTCATAGGACTGACGCAACTCCAGTAATGCGTCAGAACACAAAGGTGAGTCCCGTGTTAAAAACCCTGTGTCAATTCTTATGCTGGGTTTGAGAAGGCGTAGGGATTTTGATGCAGTCAAGTCATAGAGTGACGCAGTGAAAAGTTGTAAATTTCACTGCATCAGAACGCCTATTGTGCATACATTATACCTGGTGCAGGTATAATGTGACGCAGGCCTCTACGAACTGACACATTGGGCCCAATGCTTCAGTTTGTAATTATGGAGCAGTGTGGAGCACTGATTGCGCCACTGCTGCGTAAAAAAAAAGAAAATTGATGCTCTGGCGGTGCTAGCTTCTTCTAAATATGCCCCTGAGTCCCCTGGTACCAGCGATGTTTATTGAAAGGAGCCAGTGTGGTCTTAACCAGGCCTTCTCTCTCATCAATAGTGGGTACCTGCTGATAGTCAACCTGGTCCACAGAGCTTTAATAACAGTTGAGTCAGCCAGAGGACATGTCAATACCTAGGCAGTCTCACTTGTAAAGTGTAGCCCAAATACCAAAGGTGAATTTTAAAGGTAAAACCAATATCGAATATCGAAAAGGCTTCAGGGAGGGAGGAGACAGCTTGCTGTCTTGTAGCAGCATTCTGCACCTCTTCTCCCCCAATTCACTGCGAATGCCCCTCTTCATGTACAGCAGTCCACGTGCTGCCTCTTTACAAAGCTGCTAAGAGAAGATATATGGGAAAAGGAGGCAATGAATAGATTGGTCTCAAATGCTTTTAAACAAAATGTGTGAGCTTAGACTGCATGCTACGCCTGCACCCACTGCTTCAGGGTCATAACCACTACTATGTGCAATCCAATGGGACATTTAATTTGGAATTCTTAATTGGGAAAAACTGATACAGAAGGTAAACTTCTAGAGGCCAGGTAGCTTTCATTTACTACCTATGCTTGTAGACTTCATGGGAGTTGAGAAATGCTATGCCCAACTTCAGCTACAATGCACTCCAGCGGTACACACATTGCCGTCTGGGAGTAGTTACATCAATCAATCAATCAGGATTTATAAAGCGCCGCTAAACACCCAATAGGGTATCCAGGTGCATATCATACCCCATGCTTGCTCTTCTATCCAGATTCAAAGTGGCTCTCACCCAATGCTCAGCATGGAAAGGCAGAGGGAACCCCAGCCTGATACTGAAACATTTGACTTGTAGCACGCATATGGCTAATTTTTTCCAGGCAGCTAACCGCTCTATCCCATATGTCTGGTGTCTGGTATTAACAGCATTGGAAGAGGGTGGAAATAAGGCTGTGAACTTTTTATGCTTAAATATTCAATCAATCGATTAACCGCATTTGTAGAGCGCAACACTGTCACCCGTAAGGGTATCTGGGCGCTGTCTCTCTGTCGAACAGCCAGGTCTTGAGTCTCTTTCTGAAGTCTGCCAGCGAGGGGGCTGGAAGGAAAGGTCCTTCTAGGTCTTGGCAGCGATGTAGAAGGAGCGGCTGCCATTACGGCAGATGCGGGGATTGTGTGTGAGGATCAGTGAGCAGGAGCGCAGGTGTCTGGCGGGTTAGTGGAAGTTCAGTTAATGGTTGAGGTAGGCAGGTTCTAGGTGGTAGAGGGCTTTGTAGGCGCGTAGATGATCTTGAACTGGCATCTTTTCTGGATGAGGAGCTAGTGGAGGTCTCTCAGGTGGAGGGCGATGTGGGTTCATTTGGGGAGTTCCTGAATGAGTCTGGTTGCAGCATTCTGTATGGTCTGGAGTCTTCTGAGGAGCTGGGTGGAAATGCCGGCATAGAAGGCGCTGCCATAGTCGAGGCGGCATGTGACGAGGGCCTGGCTGACGATCTTTCTGGTGTTTGTTGGAATCCATCTGAAGATTCTGCAGAGCATGTGAAGTGTGTGGAAGCAAGAGGAGATGACTGCGTTAATTTGCAGTTTTATGGTCAGTTGGCTGTCGAGGATGATGCCGAGACTGTATAGGTCATTGGTCGGTGTAGATGAGGGTCCAAGTTCTGCAGGCCACCAGCTGTGGTCCCATGCAGAGTTGTTCTTCCTGAAGATCAGCACTTCAGTTTTGTCATAGTTAAGTTGGAGGTAGTTGTCTCTCATCCATTCGGCTACATTGGTAATGGAGTTGCAGAAGTTGGTTTTTGTCGTTGGAGGGGTCCTCCGTGAGTGAGAGGATCAGTTGAGTGTCATCTGCATAGGAGATTATGCTGAGTCGGTGGGATCTGACAATGTTTGTGGGGGGGTTATGTAGACGTTGAACAGGGTGGGTCTGAGGAATGATCCTTGTGGTACGCCGCATATATTGTCTTTGGGTGCAGAGGTGAAGGGAGGGAGTCGGATGCTCTGTGTGCATCCGGTGAGGAAGGAGGTGATCCACTTGAGGGTGTTTTGCTGTATGCCTACGTTGTGGAGTCTGTTGATGAGGGTGCTGTGGTAGACTGTGTCAAACGCCACGGAGAGGATGGGGCCGTTATTTCTCCATGGTTGAGGAGTGTTCTGTTGTCATCAGTGGCGGTGATCAGCGCGGTCTCAGTGCTGTGGTTGGCATGGATCCTGATTGAGAGGCGTCCAGTAAGTGGCTTTGCTCCAGGAATTTGATGAGCTGCTGGTGATGGCTTTCTCAAGAACTTTGGCCGGGTAGGAGAGCAGGGAGATCGTGCAATAATATTTAAGATTGTTGGAGTCAGCGGAGGCTTTCTTTAGGAGGGGTCTGACGTCTGCGTATTTCTATCTGTCTGGGAAGGCTGATGTGGAGATGGAGGTGTTGAGGATGCTGGTGAGCTGCATGCCAATAGGGTTCCGTGCACGTTGTAGAGGTGGTGGGGGTAGGGGTCGGTGGGCGACACAGAGGAGATGGAGGACATGAAGGCTGAGGTGGTGAGGCAGGTTAGCTGTGACCAGGTGGGGATGGTTTGGCTGGTGTTCGCTGGTTGGTTGAAGTCGTCTGGAATAAGGGTGGTGGGCTCTATGTTGGAATTGTTGTATATGTTGGTGATCTTGCTGTGGAAGTAGTCTGAGAGGGTGTCACAGAGTTCTTGGGAGGGGTAGATGGTGTTCTCTATGGCTGTTGGGTTGGAGAATTCTTTGACTATTTTGAAGAGTTACTTTGTGTGGTTGGCTGCGGAGTCGATACGGGTGGTCATGGCTGCTTTCTTGGCTTCTGTGATGTGCCAGTGATAATTGCTGAGGGCTGTTTTGCAAGCTGCTCTGTCGGTGCGGTTCTTGCTGGCGCGCCATTGTTTCTCCAGTTGGTTGCAGTTGCGCTTGGAGGTTCTGAGTTCTGAGGTGTGCCAGCTGGCATGTTTAGCGCTGTTGGATTTTGTAGGTGTCAGTTGGGCGACTCTGCCGGTGCTGTAGGTGATCCTGGCGGCGAAGTTCTTGATGGCCTGATTGAGGTCTGTTGAGGTCTCGGGTTGGGAGGTGGTGGGGCCTGAGCCTACTGTGCTTCGGTGACCTTGCTCAAGCTGCGGTGGGAGGAGATCAGACTCCTTGTGATGGTGTGCTCGGTGTCGTTGAGGGTTAAATATATGATGGTGTGGTCAGTCCAGGTGAGTTCTGTGGCATTGGCTGAATTTGATTCTGTCGGTGGAGGTGAAAATGGGGTCCAGTGTGTGTCCGCATTCATCCGTGGGTTCGGTGACGTGGTGGGTGAGGCCGATGTTGTTCAGGTTCTCCAGGAGTGAGTTGGAGTTGGCTTTGTTGGGGTCATCGATGTGGAATTTGAGGTCGCCGAGTAGGACATAGTTTTGAGAGTCAATTGCTAGGGGGCGATGAAGTTGGGGATAATGTTTCAGAATGTTGCTCGGGGTCCCGGGGCTCTATAGGCAAGGGTGCCTCTTATCATGGTCTTCACATCAGTTTGAGAGGGGTGGGTTCGCCGTTGATCTTGCATTTAGGATTACACAAGCAGGGTGAAGCTTTCTAATTTTCACACAATGAAGCAACCAAATTTGCTGCACTGCGCTGCAAGAAAGACAACAGGCAGAACAGCACCATATCTATTAAGATATGAAAAATGCATCCCTCTCCCTGTGCTGGCTCAATTCTGGTGGCCTCACACCGTCCATGTATCCTTGCACCATGGTGAAAGCATGAAAACAGGTGTGTGATGTCTAGCATAGGTTTTGTACTTGAAGGATTCCCTTTCAGTCAAAATACTATGCTTAGGCATGATTTTATACTTTTCCAATTTGGTATGTGTGATGTACAGTACAACACACACGTAAAGTTGGAAAAGTCTGGAGAAAAGAAAACTTTTTTCTAACATTATGTCTGCCTGAAGGAGGCACATTTTATATGCAAATTCCTGTCTACCAATGTTAGGAGACAGGGATTTGCATCAAAATCCAAGGGGGGCCTGAATGGGAACACTCATGTGCCACCCATGGTACGCCCTCTTAATGCAAAGAAGGGCAAGGTAGCACATAGACCTAGACTTACTTTCCAGCACATAGAGCACTGGAAATTAACTCCCAATTCAACACTTTGCAACAGTTTGCAATGCAACTTGTGTAACGCAAATCTAGCAGAAACTGTTAGCAAATCTGTGACGCACAGTTTTGGGCTGGGCAGTGTGATCTGGGACTGAACTGCGAAGAGCTGATCTGGCTCAGCAGAGAGCACTTTTCTGAGTTTGATATGTCTAAGGTTAACACTTTTAACTTGGAATTTCTCTGATTTAAAGCATGGAATGAGAACACTAAAAGTCGGAAACAGTAAGCATGGACCTCTCTCTGTTGTGCTGTCTAAACTTCATGCACTAACTCAGAGGATTTCTGATTTATATGTACCAAACATAGACACCTCAAATGCAAAAAAAGACGCCTAGGAAGCTGTTTCCTTTCACATTCAGGTGGCTGAAATGCGGGCCACAAAAGTGAAGTTTGGAGACAAAGGAGATGTTTGCACAGTTGAATCAGTGTGGTGTTGTTTTAGATCTCTGAATTTCTGTCATAGATTTAATATTGCAAAGCACATTCTCTTAATAGGACATGGATCACATTATTACTATAGTAGCGGGAGACATGAGCCTTGTGGAGGGTTATTTTAGTGAATGCCTCCAATAGTAAACTAGCTTCTCTGTAAACACACATGCTTAGGCCACTGGTCCAAGAAGCCTTTTGCCTTGGAGCTGAGAAGAGTTTCCCTGCTGAAAGATTCTGCTCTGCTGGAAGAAATTCTCCACGCGGAAGCTGAAGGCAGTGAATAATGCTGGTAATACCTGTGTTGAAAGACAGCTGCTAGGAGAGTCTGACAAACGTTCAGCGGAACGAGACACAAGAAACCTATGCATTTATGTATGGTGTTTTTCAATTTATCCCTACAATTTGATTTATGAAGACTCTCAGAGCTCAGCTGGAATTCAAGCCATGCCTGTCAGATAACCTCAACACATGGCTGCAAGGGTTCCTTGCAACCAGAATCACCAGGGACCCTGGACATTTAGGGGCTTATTTACAAGCCCCTTGCGCCGCTGGTGCATCACTGCTTGCTTCTTAAAGCCAAGCTCCCAGCATAAGCCAAAGATTCTTTACAGAAACATCCTGGCTGCAGCCTGCCCTGCCCATAGCCTAGCATTTGTATTTCCCAGAGACTCGTTTACAGATTGTTACAGCCTTGGCGAATTTGAAGAGAGTAAGAAGTAAACCTGACAGGCCATGGAAAGAAATGTAGGGGCGCGAAGCAGTATCAATATGGTTCTTAGTGAAGACTTTGCAGCAGCAATATCCTGAAGTCAACTGAGGAGAGTTGCTGGTAGTGATTATTTGTTTCTCATTTGTAACTGGTGAAATAATATTTCACTTACCAACTTGTATTGAAGATATAACTGTGTCCTTAGAATCAGTGCAGGGTCCACATGCATCTATTGTAGGGTTGACTGCCAGGGTCACAGTCCCATTAAAACTGATTGTGAGCCTAAGCACTGAGGTTTGATCGAGCATTAGGCCATCCTCCACCGTCTTTATAGCCAGTCCATTTGAGTCCGTATATGGCACATTCACAAGGGCATTTTTCACCTGGAGAGAAACAATAATAACAGTTATTGACCTATGATGGCCATAAAATCATGGTACCCTTGTATTACAAAGAATCATAGGACAACAGTGGAGCCAATATCAGTGAGAGAAAAAATAACCATGTCCCAAAAAAATCCTCCATTCTCATAATCACCCCTTCGGATATAAAAGTGATTGGACTAATCTTGATGCTAGAAATGATCATACAACGTTGATGGATTTCATCAGGTCCATATGCTAATGTCAGTCACCAGCTGCATGGTCCCTGTTTTTGTGCCTGAAAAAGGAGGATAGTTAAGTTTGTGCCCTGATTATCATGTTCTCAATAACGTCACAACTACGAACAGGAAACCTTAGTGTTGATTCTGGTTCTCTTGACTGCATAAAGCAAGCTATCATCTGTACCAACCTCGACCATTTTAGGGGCCTTCTGTTTGATGTGCCTTCAAAGAAGAGATGATGGGAAGATAGGTGGTGTCCTCCTATCCTGAGGTGCCCCAGTGGTGTTCTGGTCCTTTTTCAACTGAATGCTGAGGAAATACCTCAAAGTCTTTGTTGTGGGGTAAACAGACCTGGTCCTTATATATTCACAAACATTGATTGACCAAATTCTTGATCCTGCCAAGCTAACGGTGATCAGAGTGGCAGATGCCCCAAACCAAACCATTGCAAAGTCAACAGGGTCTTCGGCTTGAACATAAATTTAACCCCATAAAAGCCAGTAGGTCCACTGAGCTAACCGTGAATATCACTTCATTATAGCCAATGGTGCTATGACGTTGACCTGGAATGCAACTCCATTAAAGTGACTTGTCCATTGAGTTGGCCTGGAATATAACTCCATTAAAATCAGGAAGGTCATTGAGTTGACAAGTATAGTGACTCCATTAAAGTTTGTCAATCAATCAATCAGTCGACATTTGTATAGCGCACCTCTGTCACCACTAAGGGTATCTGGGTGCTGAGGTTGCTGTTTCTGTGTGGAAGAGCCAGGTCTTGAGTTTCTTTCTGAAGTCCGCCAAGGATGGTTCTGTTCTGAGGTGGAGTGGCAGGGCATTGGTGGCGATGTAGGAGAAGGAACGTCCCCCGCTTCAGCTGCGATAGATGCAGGGGATGTGCGAGAGGGTGAGAGAGTCGGAGTGCAAGTGTCTTTCAGGCCGGTGGAAGGTCAGTTGATGGTTGATGTAGGACGGTCCTTGGATGTGTAGGGCCTCATAAGCGTGGGTAAGAATCTTGTATTGGCATCTCTTCTAGATGGGAAGCCAGTGGAGGTTGCTGAGGTGGGGGGGGGGGGTGATGTGGGTGCACTTGGGGAGGTCTAGGATGAGTTGGACTGCAGTGTTCTGTATGGTCTGAAGTCTTCTGAGGAGCTGGGCGGAAATTCGGGCTTAGAGGGCATTTCAGTAGTCGAGGTGGCTGGTGACGAGGGCCCGTGTGACGGTCTTCCTGGTGTTGGTTGGGAGCCATCTAAAGAATCTGCGCAGCATGCAAAGGATGTGGAAGCAGGAGGCGGTGACAGTGTTGACTTGACGTTTCATGGTCAGTTGGCTGTTGAGGATGATGCCCAGGTTGTGTGCAAGAAGGACCTCAAGATCTGGCTTTTCGAATGATCCAACCCCCTAAGGTGATACCAGCCCCACCTCCCCAGCGTCTTTAGACACTCATGGGTGAGCAGCCACACTTTATATGCCCCTGCTTGATTGATTGATTGATTGATTGATTGGAGTGGGTGTTGGTCCGAGTTCTGCTGGCCACCAGCTGTGGTCCCATGCGGAGGTGCCCACTGAAGATCCGTACTTCTGTTTTGTCGGAGTTTGAGGCAGTTGTCTCATCCATTTGACTACGTCAGTCATGGCATTGCAGAAGTTGGTTTTGGCATTGGCGGGGTCCTCGGTGAGGGAGAGGATGAGTTGAGTATTGTCAGCTTAGAAGATTATGTTGAGTCCATGGGATCTGACGATGTCTGCGAGGGGCATCATGTAGATGCTGACCAGGGTGGGCCTGAGGTACGATCCTTGGGGTACTAGGAAGTCTTTGAGTATGGAGGTGTAGGGAGGTAGTCGACGTAATGTCACTCCACTAAATTCACTGTGGCCACTGAGATGAACAGCAGCGACTCCAATAAAGTGAGTGGGTCCCATGAGTTGAACAGGAATGAAACGTAACTAAATTTATACATATTTGTATACATTTTTTTTATATAAGCCATTGACTTAACCCGAAGTGTGTTGACCTGGAATGTGATGCCATTAAAGTTGGTGGGCTCACAGGGTTGACCTGGACTATGCCTCCTTTTTTAATAAATAGAACTCCTAAGATGATCTGGAATATAACTCCATTAAAGTCAGTAGGCCCACTGAGTTGATCACATATGTGATTCATCACTGAAATTGGAACCACCAAGCTGATTAATGATGTGATACCACTGAGTTGCTTCGGACTATGACTGAATTTAATCAATGGCCCACTGAACTGACATAGGATGTGATTCCATTAATAACAGTGGGTCCATTTATTTGACCCATATGTGATTCCATTAAGTAAGAAGGGCCTTATGGTTGCTCAGGAATATGGTTTTACTGAAGTGAGTGGGTCAGCTAAGGTCACTGGCAATGCATCTCAATTTAAGTCAACATCACATTAAGGTCAGTGAGGCCACTCAGTTGAACAGAAACTTGTACATTCATGTATGGGGCTCCACTGAGTTGAATTGAAATGTGAGCCCTTTAAATTGAAAGGTTCCATTGAATTGACCTGGAGTGTAAATTCCTTAAATTGACTGGGTCCCTTGAGGCAACTTGTTATATTTCTCTGTTAAATTTAGTGAAGATAGAGATTGACATGGAATGTACCTTGGTTAAAGTGCTTGGGTTCACCAAATTGACTTGAAATGCCACTCATTAAAAACAGTAAGGCCACTGAGTTGACCTGCACTCTCACTCCATTAAAGTGAAAGACTCAATTGAGTTGGCCTTGCATGTGACTTCGTTAAAGTTGTGGGACTACTGACTTAGCCAAATATATTTTCTTGCAATGTAACTCAATTAAGGGAGTAAGCCCATGGAGTTCAACAGGAATGTGAATTAAAGTTAGGGGGGTGGTGCTGAACAAGAATGTGACTAAATTAATGTTAGTGGGACCAAACAGTTGATCAGAAATGTGTCTCCATTAAATTTTGTGGTCTCTATTGAGTTAATCTGGAACATGAGTCCATTAAAGGCAGTGGCGAGATAGAGTTTCCCAAGAATATGACTTTATTATAGTCAAATTTCAATATTTATTTTATTTATGATCACGCAACTCCAAAAGGGGACCATATATATTCACAAAATTACATACTTGTAAAACAGAAAAAATTAAAATTACAAATAAATACACTTAATAAAATACCCCACCCCATCATGAGATCGTAGAATCTTAAATAATATCTAAGGTTCATAAAACTTTCATTTGACAGTATTCTAAAAAACAGCAACATGTTATGCAGAGCAAAAAGTGTCTTACGTGCTATCAGTGCAAGGGTTTTAAAAAAAATATATAGAGAAAAATAGCTTATATGCCACAAAAATAAAATCAAACAATACAAATGGCTAACACATTAAAGATAAAAATTGCCCATGTAAAAAATATCAGCCTCTACACCCTACAGACTGATGCACCTTAATATAATTTTAAAAGTCACTTAAAAAAATAAAAAATTCTTTGACAAAATATTTCATTATGAGGATCGTAAAGTGATTGTAAGAATGCTGAGGCAGAGAGGATAGATAGCTGTAAACATATGGGCCTTAGCCATTTCCGCTCGCATAATAAAGCAGGACAGATAAATAACACTTGGTTAATATCTTGAGGACCATTGTTGCACAGGTTACAGATGGCTGATGAACCGTATCATTTAAGTAGAAGGGGTTTTAAAGGGAGCATGCCCTGTCTCAATAGAAACTAAAAACGGCGCACTCCATGCAGCAGATTCCATGAAATAGAAGCCTGTACTTTATTTATCGAACAGGAATCAATAGCTAGATGGTTAACCTTCTTAAAAGTGCAAGATTCCCTGTCCATACGGAAACTTAAGGACCAAGTGGCCTGTTTCAAAGTAGCTTTTAATTGGTGCGACGTCAAAGTAAAAATTGAAGGCTGTTCTAATTGCAACAAATCTATCGCAATCATAACATTTCTATAGCTTGCTGATTTTTCTTTTAGACCTTCTAAAATGTATTTCTTGCAACCAGAACCTGAGTGTACCATGGTCACTCTTTGCCAGACCCATGGCCCAACGCACTACCTCTGCGAGGCCCTGTGACCAGGTGCTTCTCAATCCAAATTCTAGCCTAAGGTGGCCACAGAAAATGCCGGATTGACTGAAGAATTTGACCTTCCACTTTGTTTAGAAAGCCCCACTTCGATACATCAATTAGTTCTGTACCATACAACAAGGAAGCAGGAATCTTAGCACAAAAAACCTCCAATAAAAGTGTAAAATTTCTTCTCCCAGTGGCCCAATAAAGGGAGCCCAGACATTTCGCCTGAGAGGTGGCTTTAAACATATTATTTTCTATATGGGCTTTATCGCTTACATTTCCTCACACTATCTTCCCCAAAAAAGTATACAATTTTACAAATTCCAATTTTTGACCACCGAGAGACCATGCAAGGTTTCCATATTTCGGCTTCTTCCTCCCATGCATACACATAATTTTACTTTTGGATACATTGATTTTGGGTGGTGAGCCTCAGCAAAATTTTGGAGGGCCAGCAGACGGCTATTCAAAGCCTTAGGGGTTGGATCAAAAATTATTATGTTGTCTGCGTTGAGTAGACACACAATTGGCTTTGCCCCGATTGCTGGGGCAATCCCCTCACTTTGGGACAAATGATCTGGAAGGGCTGGAATATATAGGGAGAAGAGCAGGGGGGCAAGTAAGCATCCTTGTTTTAATCTATGTGCAGTGCGGATAGCTTGTGATAAACCTCTGTCCCCACCCAATAAAACTCTATACCAAGTATCAGTATGGAGGGCACAAGCTAACTCTAAAAGGGTGCCTGGCATACCCAAATTTAAGAGCTTACTCCACAGCAAAGAACGATCTACTTTATCAAATGCTGTGGAGAAGTCAATAAAAGCTTTGTATGCCTTCCCCTTCAAACTTTAGCATATTTTTCATTTATTACCTGAAGGGTGGTCATGTTATCAATCGTTCCATGCTTCGCCCTGAACCCAGTTTGCTTCATAGGTATGATTTTATGAACTTCTGCCCATTCACTTGGTCAGTAGTTATTTAGCAAAGACGTTACCCACTGCGTCAAGAAGTGCAATCTGACGATAGTTTTCTGATAGTTTTCTCAAATAGTGGAACTATGATACCCCCCATCCAAGAGGGAGGGGGCGTTTTTCTATCACAACATTTAAAAATCGGGCAAAGAATTTTACTTCAAATAGGACCATTTTGTTTTAGAACAGTGATTGGTATTTCATCGGGCCCATCGCTGCAGAAGTACTCATTCTCCTGATTACAAGCTCTATTTTTTTTTCAGGGGGAGGTCCATACAGAGCAGAGTCTTCTTTTAATATAGGATACTTGGAAGCACCCTCATTTGCTGCATCGAGTCCCTGGATAAAACTGACCTATTTGAGTCCTTCAATAGCGACAGGATAGATCTAACTCTGGCTCCAAACCCCTCCGCAACAAGAATCCAAATAATCCTTGTCTGGCCTTTTACAACTGCTTCCCTGAGTTTTATCCAGAAGCTGTCTTCCTCCTTTCTTATCCGGGCCTTCAACCGGTTCCTCTTCCGTTTTAATAACAACACTCTGGATTGTCTCTCAGGCGTATAATTCACATATTGTTCCCTGACTTGAGCGTTTATTTCACGATTTAACCAGAGAAGGGGATGGGAAACCCCTTTCGAACTTTTCTTTGGGTTCACTTGTTTTACAGTTTCTGCTACTTGCTGCATAAAAGTATTAAAACGTTCTATTTATTTTCCTAACCAGCTGGACAACTTGTCTAAAGTAGCCTCTAGGGTGCCCTTGAGGCCTAAAATTGCCCTAAAATCCCAATGACTTCTCCCTGTTTTCTTATCAAAACTACAAATTAGCCATCCAACACCCAGGAGCTAATGGGAGACGTATTAAAATTTACAAAAAGAGTTAGAAGCTTATGATCACTAAGAAAGGAATCAGAGACCTTTAAGTCACCCAGTAAAAAGGAAGCACATAGTCCAAATTAGACTCTCTCCCTGGAATTCTATGTGTAAAAACTGCAGGAGAGTCAATTGGTAACCTCCATTCTCTATGACACCATTGGCCTTTCTCAGCCCCGTTGCTAACATTTTCCCTCTCTTATTAGTTCTTATTTTTTTGGGGAAAAGAGCTTGTGGTATCCGCAAGGCTTTCTCTCATACCTGATCTAAAGTAAAATTAGATATCTTACGGTACAGATCCCATACTAAAATTGTATGTGGAGGAAATTTCTTGTCGTACACTTTTTTAATATAGGAAAATACCTCATTTAAATGAACATCATAAGAGGCCTCTGGCAGAATATAAGCATATATCAACATTAGCGGGGGTGTTCTCAGATTTCCATCAGAATTAGAGTTACTACCAAAAATTAATTGCTCAGATCTTTATTACATTCATATCTCCATTGGATCTTCTTAGACAGTAGACAAGCCCCCCACTCCCCTGCATGTCCCCTCCTTCAGGGTGTCACTTTGCAATCTAAAGTAAAAACCTCCTCACAAGTCAGGTCTCCTGGAGACACACCATGTCTGCCTCTAAGGAACTCTGGTAATGCAACTTCTCCGTACTATTCTTTATTCCTGCTACATTCTAGGATAGGATTTTTAGCTTATTGCTAAAAGGATGGACGTTGCAGGTGGTAACTGTGAAAAACACTAGATAATGCACCTGGTAGCCAGGTTCTCATCTTTAGAGTTTCCCTGTGAGGAAAAAGAGGGGAATTCTCTGATTGACACTTTTCCACCATATTTATCTAAATTGATTTGTATTCCCTTTGTATCAGTCAGTGACAACCCACTGATAGACAGAAATTGGGATGGCAAAGACCTTTTATCCACAGCACAGTATTCATCCTCTTCTAAAATTGGGATAAGATAAATCCCCCTACTTTGTAAACCTTCAGATAATCATAATATCAAATTTACAGTAATTTTAGAATGAAAAATTACCCCTGATTTATAACCAGCTTCAGAAAGCAAAGGGAAACTAAATTTATATCACTACCTTGGATAAGCTTCAGCTTCTCGATCCCCGAAAAACATTTAAGCAGCAAGGCCCTGTTTAATATTAGATCTCTATCAAACAGGGGAATAAAATCCAACCTATAAGTATCCACATTGTGCCAGGAAGGTTCTACTCCTACTGTCTCTGAAGAGCCACTCATTTTACCAGGGTCAAAGAAAGAAACACCCATTGGATTCAGTACGATGGAATATGAGAGAAGGGCACCCTTTGATCTACCATTGGTGCCGCCACCAGTCCCTCAAAAAGAGCATTAGCATAACCGGTTTCAAGAGCCGTTGGGTTCAATGGTGATAATATGGAGAGAGAGGAGACCCCTCATACACCACCATTGACTCCACTGTCGATTTCTCATCCGGTCAATTCGCATAACCACTTTCCAGGTCAATAACTTGAGGACATACTTGCGAGGATTGGATAAAAGCCTGCGTACTAGATGCGGCCTCTAAACTTAGTTTCCTTTGTCTCTTTTTGGCAAATCTTCACAAGGGGCCCGATTCATAAAAGTAATCTGAGAAAAAATCCTAACTTTACGACTTTTGGTATTCATAAAGCACACTTAGGAGTAGTAAAGTTAGGATTTTGTCTCAGTTAAACCTAATTGGTCTTAAGTTTAACTTAAGACCAAAACTTAGGTTTAACCCCTTGCATGCTTAGGATGGCCCCCGGCCGTCCGACGTCACGGTAGGCGTGTGCGGAGGACGGCCGGGGGGCGTCCGAATTCCGCCCACTCATTAATTCTTCCGCACAGCGGAGGAATGTGCGCAGCATGCAAGGGGTTAACTGAGACAAAGTTTTGGTCTTAAGTTTAACTTAAGACCAAAACTTAAGTTTAACTGAGACAAAATCCTAACTTTACTACTCCTAAATGCCCTTTGTGAATACCGAAAGTCGTGAAGGTTTTAAAAATAGGAAACACTTCCTGTTCTACCCTTCTAGATGCACCCTCCAGATTCTTGATATTAGGAGTAGTGTCTGAAATAGATTGTACAGATTCAAATGTAGGTTCAGGAAAACTCTGAAATAGAAGCTTTTTTAACTAGCTTCTTACATTGTGAGTTACCAGCCTGAGTATTAAAATCGATTTGACAACCAATGTCTACATGAGCAGACCCCTTACAGCCCTTCTCAGAAAACCCTTCTATTTCTACTTGTTCTACTTGGTCGATGGGATCTGTTTCCTTTTCCTTTTCAGCTCCTTTAGTATTTGAGTCACCATTTCCAAAACACAGTCAGAGCCACCAACAAATTTTTCTAGCAGCTTTAGAATAGAAGATAATAACCTTTCTAGGCATACTAAATAGTTGGATACTTTACCTCTTCATTTCGAGGTTGACTGGGTTAGAAGCCACTTATAGCAAAATCAGGGGACACAGAAAGATGAGATATTAAAGAAGGATTATTTGAAGGAGTACTACTGAATAATTACAGGGGCTATCACAGCTGGTGTATCAACAGTCTCTACAATCTTACTGATATCATGTGAGACATATTTCCTAAAAAGGTCTATATGCAAATCTGGTAAGGTAAAATCCTCATCCTGGACGTCCTCTACTAACACAGGGCAGGTAACTTCTTGAATAATTATATGTGGGTATTCAATTGCTATCATTGATACTGGTGGAGGAGGACCTCAAGAAGTCCAATGGGAGGGAGAGCTATTTATACCCCCAGAGCACCGTACAGGATTCTGAGATACCAGCAGTCCCCCCCCCTCACCTTCCCCAAAATGCGAATTAACACCATCAGCATCAGTATCAGCATTAACACAAACATTAGTAAGAACATTAGACCCCACATTCGATTCAGACAATACATTTGTTTCTGCTTGGCGATGTTTCTCCTTTTCCTTTTCCCATTGCCTCAATATCTGATTTTTCCCTTTCAGCAGTGTAACATGAGAATCTTTGTTCCGGAAAGGGTTTGATTTAGTCTTTGCGCAGGCGCTGCCTGAAGCAAATGACCCAATCTCAACTTTCTTGCTGTCATTATTCATTTCACTCTGGATCTCGCAAACTTTGCGATTTCAACATTGAGGAATTGTAATTTTCTCCTGTGTGATTTTAAGTATTCCAAAATTCCCAAAACGATTCTTAAACTGTAACAATATTAATATGGTGTATAAAGAGCCAATCTCTGTGGCCCAATTCGGCCTTTGCAAACTCAGAAGCTTCAAATCTACTCCTGTCCTCGCACCTCTGTCGCGCTCAACCAGGAGAGTAGTAGCCAAAAGGAGGATCACGACGTGTAGACCTCCCCAGAGAAGCAAGCCACACCGGTCTAATGCAGGCTACTGGGGAAGGAACCACGACCCTATGGCCACACCGCACTCGCCCACACTACTCCAAACACTGGGGAGACACAGGGAAACCTAGCTTTCTGCCCTTAGCTTCTATCCTGGGGCTCGACCACCAGGTGCCCTGCAGGAGTTTCGGGCAGTTAAGAGTCCAAAACCATTGGTGTAGGAGCCAGGAGGTGAAGTTTGTACAAAGTCTCACCAGCAATTTCAGTGCATATATATAATATGTCTTTGAAGTGTCCCTGGCATTAACACTGGTGTCTGCAAACAGAAAATGGGCACCAGGAGTATCCACAACTTCCTACTCCTTTGCCGCTTCTAGCATTGCAAGCATCACCCATCACCCCTCACCAAAAATATTCTATTTTTCAGGCACTTGTCTGTTGATGCTGGTACTGCTCACATTTAGCGGTCAAGCAGTGGTGGTTGCGAACCCTCTCCCCCCCACTACTTTAGCAATACCAGCTGGGGGTTGCGCTAAGCGCCTGGGCTGATAAACTAAGTCACACTAAAATTTTGTTCATTTGTTTTTGGTCCTCATCTGTTAGTAGGTTTGCAGCCAAAACTCCTAAATAACGTCATGCAGGGCTAAGAAGTGGGGCCTAAGGACTGCAACATTTAAGGAGACTGACAAATACAAATTATGAAAACAGGTAAAAGAACAGAAATAGGGAGACATAGTAAGAACAACAGAGAGAAAGGTAAAGAAGAAATAAGGAGGGAGGAAAGGAAACAAAGATAGAATGGGAAGAAAAAGGGGGAAAGGTGAAGATCAAAGAAAAGATGTAAGAAACAGGGAAAAAGAGAGGACAAGTGAAAAAGTCTCACTTATTTTTATTTTCTGACATTCTACATTTTATTTTTAAATTAGCCCCAAGCTCTCACTTCTTTAAAGGTATTCTCCTTAACATCTCTGCTTTGAATTGAGTTGCTTTTTAAGTGCAACTTTCCCACTTCACCTCTCTCATTGGAGACAACCTGTTCAAAACTATCAGTTTTTTCCCGAATGAATCCCAGTTTTTTGCCCTAAAATTGTACCACCAACCCTTTCTGTGTAAGCTATAAGACTTTCTTCCAAATGTGTTCTCAGCAGCTACTTTTGCTTACCTTTACTTGTTGGTTGCTCCTCAGTTCTGCGGTAAATCCTTTTTTTATATAAGCAATGACGATACCGCCGGGCTGGATTGACGGATCGTAGTTCACCATCAACGTATAATAGTTTGGATTCTTTACAGTGCACGTATGACTGAGATCAAAACTGATCCTTGACACATTCCCAATTGCCCTGACAATGGTCTCCTGTGGAAATGTGCACTGAATGTACTGGATGTAACAATCTCGAACCCCATTGTTAACAGCGCACACTGATCCTCTGTCGCAGCCGTATTCAGAGCACTGAACGCCCAGCGTACCCGACAGGCATGTGCATTGCTTCAAACAATCTGCGGATATGACTGATTCTCCACGCTGAAAGTCAAAAAAGAATTTAGGTCATCACTGCAGAAAAGGAACACATTATTCGACCCAAATGTGCTGATTTATGTGTCTGAATTCTCTATTGTAGTGGTTCCTAATCTTTTGACTTCTATGGACCCCCACATAATCATTACTGGAGCCTGGATACTCCCACTGAATCATTATTAGGGTTCAGGGACCCCCACTGAGTCATTACTGGGAGCTAGAGACCCTGGCCTAAGCGATTTCGTTGGTTTCAAGGGCAAAACAATGCATAAAAATTACAGAAACAAGCATTCATCAAACAAATACCGAAATTATTAAATACTTTATTTAATAAAAAAATATTTTAAAAAACGAAATTATAATTTTAATGGGAAGGTTGGATTGTTTATAAATTCAATGGCGGCCACACACCAGTCACACTATATTCTGTGTGATGCGCTTGCACTATTGCCACAAATCAGTCTGAGGATACTAACTTAATTTTTAGCTTCCAATTTAAAATTTCTTTATATTTATAGAATTTTTTTTTTTTTTTCAATTGCACGTTGCTTTTTTATTTATATACACTTTACTAATCTGGTAATAATATTTAATTTTCTAAGCAGTCACAGACCCCCTGAAGAAGTTTCGCAGACCCCCATTGGCCACATGCCCTGTTAAATGCAAAACACCAAAGCTGGGTTACACACTATCCAGCATTAACATATCAGTATATATGGATGAGATTTTCAAAACTAAGGGCCAGATTTAGATCTCAGTGGATGGGTTACTCCGTCACAACGGTGGCAGATAACCCGTCCGCTGAAATATAAATCCCATAGGGTATAATGGGATTTATATTTCGGCAGACGGGATATCCATCACCATTCTGACGAAGTAACCCGTTCGCCGAGGTCTAAATCAAGTCCTATATTTTTGGGTATTTTGCACCAACACCAGTGTCTGTTTTCTTTAAACCCAGAGGTCACCCATTACATGTCCCAGTTGCATGATCCTTTGTTGATCTGGGAGATTATGATGACTGACTTGTTCTGAGAAACAAGGTGTCCATTTGTAGTCATTTTATTAATATGCCAATATGCCATCTGCTAAGGGGGGTCTAATTGCATTTCAAATGAGCAAACTAGTGGAATCACCTATTTCTAAATCAAGATCCACTTAGTGGTATAGTTACTAAACATTTGTGATGTGTGTCTTCACTTTTTAAAAGTGTCTCTGTTTCATATAGTCTACTTTTTTGACATAATGTTCTTAAATTAAACAGGAGCAGAAAACATGCCCATCAGCTTCAAATTCATTGAAATAATATAAATGAACATTATCTCTCTTAAAGCATTAGTCTTTGTATGCCAGTTTGTCAAATTAAGAAACACATTGCTGGGCAGTACTTGCTGCAGAACTGTGTGAGCCAGAGAGGGGATCATGTAGATCTTGGTGCAGTAAACCGTGCCGGTGCCACAACGCTCCCTACAAAACATTGCAGATTTGCCAAACAGGCACCATGTTTAAAAAATCTGGTCAGCAAAAAACAGGGTGAATGTGTTTTCTTTAAACAAAAGCAAAATGGTTTATTTTATTTAAACAAAAACAAAATGATTACAGCAGGTCAGGTGTTACTATCAGCGAGCAAGTCAATAAGACAAAATGTCCCCACCTCCAAATGGGACAGGGAATGGTGGATCTGGTGGGCAGAAGGACCCCTGCTTTACATTTTCCTCCCATTTCACAAATCCAAAAATAATGGCATAACTCTCAAAATCCATTGGTACTGTTTCCTAATAGCTGGATGTTTCAAATTGTAAAGCTGACATTTCTAGCATCATGAATATTTCAAATACAAAGTCCCCAGCATGAATTGTGATGTACCTGAGATGGGCTTCATGTTTGTTAGCTAGGTTGTGAGGGCTGAGGGCTCAACCGAAAACAAAAATCTATAAACCCCCTTCAACCGCCTATCCCTCAGCCCCCTTCTGAAGCTCTGATGCTTTTGCAACTACCTGAATTTATTAAAGTGATGTTTAAACGTGAAATGCACATAGTCTCTGTTGCACCAAGTATGAGGGTGGTCTGCTTTCCAGTGCCCTGCATTATAGGTTAAGATATTCAAACATTTGACATTATATCCACAGCTCCCTTTCATCCAGATGGAAGGTGCCAATGTTGTCATAAAATCTAGAAAGAGCAGGAATCAACAGCTCTAGCTCATTCAAAAAACAATAGAGGAGCTGGTTTGTGCCCCCTCTTCTCTTTACCTATGACAGTAATGATTGTTTTTATTACATAAGCAGGTGCTGCTCATTCTTGCAGGCTGCCTACAACAGCCTGCATTCCTCCTCAGTTGTAATGAGGGAAGTTGGAAAGCAGCTCTAAACACTGTGTCTGTGAAGTGGCATGCTATTTTCCAAACTGTTGCTGGCAGACAGTGTTTGGTTTCTGGCAAACCAACCTTCATGAGGCCTTCATGCCCCTTGTGCAATCTGATGTCATGATTTGTGTTGCAAAGTCATCCGCTTTGCCCTCTGCACCCACTTTTTTTGCTGACTGGTGTTAACTGACTGACTGTCCCTGGGCTCTGTTTAACCAGGCCCAGGGCCAGTGCTATGATGAAAACACAGTGAAAACACACACACATGCATTAGGTAGGGTACACCTATAATTGGCATGACCTGCCCTTTAAGTCCCCAGTATATAATATAGCCTTATAGCCCACCGTAGCGGGCTATACCGGCTTTTAAAGGCCCGCTCCAGTGTTAAAGGCCCGAGCCGAAGGCGAGGGCCTTTAACAAGGGAGCGGGACTTTAATAGCCGGTATAGCCCAGCTACGAAGGGCTATAAGGCTATTAGAACATTCTACCACTAGAGTGCTGAATGTTCTAACAAATAAAACAAAGTCCTCTCGGAGCCCGAGGGGGTTTAAATCCCCTCGAGCTCTGAGAGGCCTTTGTTCACAGAAATAGCTGTGAACGAAAGCAACATTAGAATTTTGCTCTGCGGGCCATTAGCGGCCCGTAGAAGCTCGGAGCACTCCATTGTATTCAATGGAGTGCTCCATATTCCAATGTTCTAATAGCCAGTATAGCCCAGCTACGAAGAGCTATAAGGCTATTAGAACATTCTGCCACTAGAGGGCAGAATGTTCTAACAAATTAAACAAAGGCCTCTCGGAGGCCGAAGGGATTAAAATCCCCTCGGGCTCCGAGAGGCCTTTGTTCAAACAACATTGGAATGTTGCTCTGATGGCCTTTACCGGACCGTAGAAGCTCGGAGCACTCCATTGTATTCAATGGAGTGCTCCACATTCCAATGTTCTAATAGGGCTTGGGAGATTATAGGCCAGCAGCCTTTTTTGCACTTGCATGTGTACACTTCTGAGAGCCTGAGGTCATTTTAAAAGCAGTCCTGGGTAGCAGCACTGCTTTTAAAATGTAAATAGTGCCCAAACTCGACTTTGGTGTGAGGGGCACTTAAAAAGTGCTAAACTACAATATGTTGGTATGTTAGGTACCCCTATTGTCTCCCCTAGGTGCCCCAGGGGTGGTGGGTCATGTAATTATAAGGAGGGTCCTTATAAAAGATGTTTTATATGCCCTGGGGATAGTTAAATTGCACATTTCACTTTCCCCATTGTAGTAAAGTGCCTACCAAAATCAACTTTGGTGCTAGGAGCACTGTGGAGTGAGAAACGACACTATTGTTTCATATTCAGCCCCCCTAAAACCCCCTTAGGTGTCCCAGGGATGGGAGGCCCTTTAACTATAAGGAGGGGCCTAATAAAAGATGTTTTACAAGCCATGATGATGTAGAAGTTGCTCATTGTAGATGCCTAGCCCCATAGGATAATATGGAAACAGTTTATGAAGGTATAAATATTTATAGGAATTAAATTAAATACAATTCAAGGACTTAGGAGAACGGTATCCGAACAGGGCTCCATCTTGGTTGGCCTGAAAATCTGACTTTGTCCCATTCAAGCTCAACCAGATATCCCAGATTGGCTCTATAGGTTTCTAAGTGAGACGTGTTAATTCTTTAAAAATTCATATCTCCGGTTCCCTACATTGGATTTTAGTCGTTTTGGTGTCATTTTAAAGATATTACTTTTTCCTGTTTTTCTAAATTGGTGTTGGATTTTTATTGTTTCTTGTGTCTTAAATATTTACTGAATTGGTGTTTTAAATGCTTTACATAACGCTCTTCTAAGTTAAACCTGGCTGCTCGCAGCCCAGCTACAAAGGGTTGAGCATGGGAATAATTTACAGAGACCTATACTGAGCACTAGACCATGTTAGTGGCCTTATTGCCAGTGGTAGATGCATATTTATCGATACGAATAACCCACTTTCCAACAAATCGCTTGTAACAACTGCCAGTTTAGAGAGAAGTGCAGTAGAAAATAAAGGGTTTGCCGTATGATTTTTTTTTTTAATTTGTGCCAAAGTAGTGAACATTAAAAAAGGCAGGAAACAAAACCGAAACATTAATTTATGGTTGGCTTTATGATTATGGGGCCAATTCACAAAGACTTTTATGAGTAGATTGAGTAATACTGCATGATTACTAGCATATTTACTCATAAATGCCTTTGTGAATGGACTCCTAACCTACACAGGGACTGCATGTGTAGAGTATCATGTGACTTTGTGTGCTAGGACCCCTGCTCTTCTGGGCGGACTCAATAGAGGAAGTATGTCATTTCCTAGGAGGTGTTAAGGTGTGGTTATTAGAAGTTATGACATAATCAGAGAACAAAGCGAGATTGTATGCTGAGGAATAAAGTGTTTTTTTCTCCCCTTATTACCGGTATATTACCCTCTATCCCAGAGATAAACATTTGAGTAAACCTGTATAAGGTACTCTTTACTGTTTTTCCTGGCTGTAGAACTCTGTGTACATTACCCCTGCTGACCAATGGTAATGCCTAATTGGCATATGTAACTTACCGACAAGCGTCTAGAATATGGTACCAAGTGTAAGTTAATTGTCAACAGTGGGCTGCAGCACCCATTATACTACCCAGTGCAGTGACAGTACAGACATGACAGCAAGCCTACTTTTCCAGCCTTCCTGTGCACTTTTAAAACTACAAATTCCAATTGTCAAAATTACCC
This sequence comes from Calotriton arnoldi, assembly GCA_963921515.1. Classification (NCBI taxonomy): domain Eukaryota; kingdom Metazoa; phylum Chordata; class Amphibia; order Caudata; family Salamandridae; genus Calotriton; species Calotriton arnoldi. The sequence continues at coordinate 414,634 of CAWUFW010003201.1, read as the reverse complement.
TTTTTCTCTGGCCTAAACCTTCCTTTTAAATAATAATAAGACACCCCTAAGTATGCCTAACTGTCCAGAAGGCAGGTGCATGGTATTTATGGTTTAAATCTTTTTATTAGTTTTTTAGCAGTGTAACATAGCATCATCATGAGCATACAGAGCTCCATTGTATTGTGCTGTACAAAAACACATAACAAATACCCAAATTTCCCCCACCCTCCTGAAACCAAGTGATAGATAGCGAGGGATGCAAGTGATGTGATCATGTGAGGTGCCTCTTTTCTCCTAGTTAGTACTCTCTGATGGTGGATTAGTGCTGATATCTGTCAAACGAAGAAGACGGAGATATTTGGAACAGGTAAGCTCTTGATAGTCAGAAGATAATAGTGTAATGAAAGGGCACCTGAGCTCAGCGTACAACGTGCTCTGTGCTAAAAGCGTAAGGGTCAACCTTTCCATCCCCAGTATATAGCAGAGGCGATGAAGCCACCCCTGGTAAGTAGGAGTCCCATCAGAGCCCCAGTGTGTCAGGATGTTCTGTAATGCAGCTCATTGAGCCCGGCCCATCTGTCATCCCCTGCATGATTTTAAGGGAAAGGTGAGGGGGTTGGGGAACCCAAAGATCACGTAAGCCAAGAATCTGGGGATTTGGGTATTAAAGTGGGTATCCACATCATCCAGGATCTGGGACCAATCGGTGGTTAATTTTAGACATGCCTAGAGAAAAGTGCAGTAGAGTTCAAGGGGAACCGCATCCGTGCCAGCAGTCTGTTTTCCGCCTGGGATTGCCCCAATGTAAGAGTACGGGGTGAGATACCAGTAGGTGGCTATATTAGTAGTAGTTTCTATACTGCCCATATTGCACGTGGTGTGGCGCGCCTGCTAATATATATCCTCCCATTCTCTGGTTGTCAAGGAGCGGCCCAGCTCCATCTCCCAACGCTTCTGACCGATGTGTGTAACCCGTGGGGTGGACTGATGTAGGAGTTTATATAGTTTAGTAATCAGATGTCTATCGGAGGGCTTGGATAACAGACACTTCTCAGAGGTTGTGACGGACCATGGGGTGCATTGGCCAATGCCAGATTTGGAGGTAGTGGAGCCGCTCTGTTTCAAGTATGAGTGGCAGCGGGCAAAGGACAGAGGGCCCTCTGCGTCAAAATGGTGGCCAATGAAGCGTTGCTCTGTTCGCTGGCTGTTCGCTGCCAGAGAAGGAATTCCGCCGAATTCAATCCTGGGGTGAAATCTACATTACCCACAATTGGGGGGAATGGGGAGGGGAAGGAGGTTGAACCTTTTTGCTCGCTGACTCGATCCCAGACCTCCAGTAAAGATTTAGTAATTGGTGATGAGTAAAGGCTTCTCAGTCTGGGGCTTTTAGGTAAGGAGGGGATCTTTCAGAGACGTTGTCTTGACACTGCTATGTCCATGAAAAGCCAGTGCTTTTCAGATTCCTCCCAGGACCATGCAAGAATGGAACTGAGTTGTGCTGCTTGATAATATTGTAAAAGGTTTGGTACGCCCAGGCCTCCTTACCAACCTGGGAGGCTACACTGGCAGTGCCTGGAATAGGAATAGAATCTTAGGTAAGACTGACATCTTTAGTGCAATCACCCATCCCAGCCAAGAAAGGCAGTATCAACCTAGTGAGGTCCATTTTGATCTGTTTGTGTAAGAATTTATAGTTGAGGGATGCTGTGGCCTTGACCGTGAGTGGCAGTTGTATACCCAGACATGGGACAGAGAGGGCCTTCCACTTTAGTGGGTATTTGGTAGAGAGAGCCGAATGGATGGCTGATACAAAAGAGATTGAGGGCTTGAGATTTATGCACATTTATCAGAAATCCTGCTACCTGTCCAAAGTCCTCAATCTCGCCAAAGAAAGGGGAGAGGGAGCTGGAGGGTAGTTCCAAGGCCATTATCAGCATGAAGACTAATGAGGTGCTCCTCCCCAAAGAGTATGCCCTTAATGTCAGGATTGTTCCGGACCCACTGTGCTAGAGGCTGCATTTAGAGCGCAAAGAGCAGGAGTGAAAGGGGACACCCCTGGTGGTTGCTTCTAGAGATGGGAAACGGGCAGAAGTCTCCCCATTGACCCTGACAGTTGCTGTTGGGCAGCCGTAATTGCTGAGGTTCCAGGAGTGAAACCGTGTTCGAATCCCAAAGTGTTGAAGCGTCTCTTGCATTTATGGCCAGTGGACCTGATCGAATGTCCTCTCGGCGTCAATAGCCAAGAGCATTTGTTCTCGATTTGAGCGCTGGGCCTTGTAACTAAGATGTAGAATTCTTTTTGTATTATCGCTACATTGGCGATGTGGCACAAAGCCGGCTTGATCTGGGGCAATGATGGTGGGAAGGAGGGGACCCAGGCGGGTGGCCAGAATCCTGGTGAAGTTTGTGGTCTACATTAAGAAGAGATGTCGGCCGATTGGAGGCTCATTGACATTTATTTATCTGGTTTCAATATGACTACAATAGACGCCTCGAGCAAGGAGGGAGGTATCGAGTCTGGACCCTGGATGGAATTAAACAGTGGGGCGAGAGATGTGAAAAGGTTTTATAGAAGATTGCTGGGAATCCATCTGGCCCTGGTGATTTAAGAGGTTTCTGCCTGGCGATAATAGAAACAACCTCTGCAATCCATAAGGGGCAGTGTAGATCAGCCGCCTGGGCAGGGGTTATTTTTGTGGAATGGGCATGGCGGAGATAAAGACTAGGGTTCTCAGAGGGTAAGTCCTGGCACTGGTAAAGTTTGCTATAGAAATCTTGAAATGTGATTGTGATCTGGGCGTCAGCTGTGTGTTCTGTACCATCGGAGCCTAAACTAGTGTCTACCCCAGCGGACTGTCATTGTGCCCTTAATCTACTGGCTAACAAGCATCCACACCTATGGCGCCTGACATGATAAGAATGTCGGAGGCGGAGTGCAGCATACGCTGCTCTCTCAAAATCAATACAAGCTAGCTGTGTCCGTGCAGCTACCAATTGGCGCCACACTCGAGGGGCACCTGTTTGCGTATGGATGCATTCAAGTTCCTGGACTTGACGTATCAAATGCTCTCTTTTTTCTTGGAGTATCTTATTATCCGCTGCCGATATTGCGATAAGGTTGCCCCTAATGACTGGTTTTAGAGTTTCCCAGAGCGTTACAATGGAGGAAGACAACTATTAACTTATCAACCTGTTTAATAACTTCTGGATGATGTAAAAGCATTTCCCGTAACCGCCATTTCTTAGAAGGATATGGTATCCGTGGGAAGGTTAATGTAAGGAACACCACTGCGTGGTCGGAGAGGGAGTGGGGTTCTATCTCGGCAGTAGTAACTTTAGTTTGTATGTCGGGGATCCCCAGAAAGAAATCAATGCGGGTGTAAGTTTTATGTGCGCGAGAGTAGAATGTGTAGTCCAGCGTGTTTGGGTGCAGTTGACACTAAAGGTCCCTCAGCCCCATCTCCTGCAGCCAAAATGCCCCCACCCTTGAAAGCGCACCAGACTGGCCATGGCATTGAGCATATCTGTCTATGTTGTTGTTGAATACCAGGTTAAGACCCCCCTATAAATACCCGGCGGTCCTGTACAGCCATGACCTCAGCGATCTCGCATTATAGAAACTGTTCCTGGCCCTCATTGGGCGTATGTACAGTTCCCAAAGTAAATATATGATTACCCAGAGAGACAGAGTGGGAAAGCAGTCGGCCTCATATTTCTGTCTGTTTAGGACCTATTTGGCCCCGGAAAGAGTTGGAGATTAGGATTGCCACTCTCGCTGTTTTAGAAGGACCAGAGGAAAAGAACTGGAGAAGAAAGGCTCGGGACTGCAGACGGTGACAGTCTTTCGCCACAAGATGCGTCTCCTGAAGTAGGCATATATGAGCTCAGGAGTGTTCAAGATAAGATAGTATAGCCTTTTGTTTAACTGGGTTGTTCAACCCTTCCACATTCAGCATGAGTATTCATAAAGCCTGGTTCATTGCAAGGTAATAAAGAGATATCTATAGGCTCTCCCCAGTACATAGGCCCAGGATGGAATTAGGCATAGTGATGCGGAGTGTGAGGCATTATGAGAGGACCCCAAAGGGTAGTTAAGAAGGATTATCATCTGAAAGTTCCCCTAGATACAAGAAAATGAAAAAATAACAAGTAACAAAGCCAAACATGGTAACTAGCTAAAAGTTGTCCATGAGTATGGATGTCCAAGGTTATGTGGTGTAGGGAGTGATAAGGGGGTATGTAGTGGCTCTGGGGTTATGGTCCCTCCACCCACAACCAACACAGCTTGAAGATCAGGAGAAGTTAATCTAACCCAGGTTAAGGACTCCTCTGGAACAGCTGAAACTCCAGATAGTGACTCCAAGACTGCCTGTTCATCTTTTGCCATTGTTGCCAGGTCCAGTCAGAGCGTCCGAACTGAGGTCCCCGGACTCGGTTGTCGAAGGCGTCCACCAGCTCCCCTCACCCGTGACAAGGAATCATCTACTGGGGCGTCCTCTAGGCCAAGCAGCCCACAAGCTTCCTCAAAGGAGCAGAGCTAGTGAAGCTTGCCCTGCAGGCAAAAAACCAGCTGGAAAGGATGGCCCCAGGTATAGGAGATGCCTTGGTTCTGCACTTCTGGAGCATGGAGGCAGCTAGATCTTGATAGAGGATAGGTCAATGACCCTTGAATTGTATAGGGTATTGGTCTCTCGTCACCGGGAGTATGCTCTCTTTTAGTGTGTAATTGATGACACACGCTAAAATGTCTGCTGGGGGTGCTGGATCCGGTCTCTTAGGACCCACTCTATGTACTCGGTCCAATTTATTGTCTGTCTCTGGGGGGCCTGCAGGATCGAGCGAAAGAGGTCAACAACAAACAGGATGATGTCGGATCCCTCCACTCCGGTTGATATGCCTTTGTTGCGAATGTTATTCCAACGGGATCAATTTTAAAGATGTTCAGTGTGGGCTTTCAAATCAAGGGTTTGGTCCATGAGGTGGAGACGTTCTTGCTGCATCTGGTAAAGCTCCTCCTCCCGACTGGTTTCATGATCTTTCAGGGAAGACACAAAGTCCCCCAAGCTGTCAACACTCTGACAGATTTCGTTGAGCTCATTCGAAAGATCTTGGCTAAGGGTCTGGAGGTCCTCTCTAAAAGAGGCAAAGAGAGCCTCCAAAAATGGTCAGGTTACTGAGGCATCCATCTCACTGCCATCCGGCGCTGGATCTAGACCCTTTGAAGACATATGATCACCACCCTGCTGCCCCCTGGGCTTGACAAGCATATCCTTTAGTGTGCAGTCCCTTTTCCCCGACCAGAAGCCATAGCGTCTGTTGGGGATTTAATTCTCCCTAAGGAGAGAGAGAGGACTCTTCACCATTGACAATCCCAAAGGATCCCGCTTGGTATCAGGTTAGCGGTAAAAGCAATTGATGTCCAAACTTCACAGGCAAGGATGCATCCCACAGTGCCCCCGGGTCACACAACAGAACCAACATGTATCTCTCTAGCCGCACAAGAGAGTAGGCCCCAGAGATGCCAGGCTTAGGTTGCCGGAATGCGTAGTGCTCCTTCCGTCCCAGCCCAGAAGGCAAGGTCGGTCAGTGCAGTCTCCCCGGCCTGTGCTAGTCTCTGCTCGGGCAGAGAGCTCAGGCGGGGTGTAGGCGCTCCCAGCCCTCTTCAAGAACCAAGCAAGGCCAATGGCCTCCCAGTGGTCTTTGTTGGGAACGCCCATGCCTCTAATCGAAACAAGGGGCTCAAGACCAGCAGGCGGAGCACACCCCCAGGGGTCACCTCTGGCTAGGCACTGCAACATGAGTTGTTCCTCCGGCCTCAGCGCTGTCGCTCAGGGAGGACCGGCCTCTCAGTTTGTCTTGCGTGGGTTCGGTCTCCGGGAGAAGCAAAGTGTCTCCATTGCTTGGTGGGGAGGGCCCTTTTTTTCCGGCTCCGTGGCTGAGCGGCGCTCCAGGTGCGGGCAATGAGCCCGTAGGCTCCAAGCTGAGTGGAGGCAGATTTGAGCACACAGGGGCCCAGCAGGTGTCACGGCGGCTCGCCGACGTACAGCTGTCTCCTCCTCCTTTTCCGCGGGCTCGCCGAGCCTCCGGGTGGTGGTCTCCTTTGCTTGTGGGACCAACAAAGGTGCGATGGGTCCAGAAGCTGTGTCCTCTGCAAGGCCCCAACTGGGCCGCTGCCATGCTCTGGGCTCTCAGCAGTCCAAGGTATTGCTCAGTTCTGTAGAACCCTCACGGGCCACCCACACCGTGCATTGCAACTGCCCTGTTATTGTACACCGAGCAGGGGTCGTTTGCTTCGGGTGTCAGCTATAGATATGGACCGGGTCGGTGGAGGGACAGAGAGTGAGTCAAGTCTCACTTGTCCGCCATCTTGGCCATGCCCCCAGGTGCATGCTATTTAAAAGTTAGACATGTAGAAGTTGAATGTTAACAGTGTCCTTACATTGAAAAGGCCCCAAAAGCAAGTTTGACTTAGGAGGGTTGGTCCTTGCATAGGAAAGCATTGGGATACAATAATACAATTAGTAATGTTATCTTTGGCTTAGATAAGAAACAGCTACAAAATTCATTCTTGAACTTTTTTGAAATATTTATTACAAGTCCAATTTACTGGTAGAGTCAGATTTGCAAAAAATAATCTGGAAAAGGTACTTTTAAAAAAGTTAAATTTTTCCTGCCTAAAGCCTTTAGAGTCCCATTTTCATGAGTGCCAACTGTCATCTCACAGCTGAATAGCCCCCATGATGAGATACAAAAACTCTCCCAGAACAGGACAAAGACCTGGATGCGGGGGAGCCATTTTCTGTTCCTGTTTCTGCAGGATGACCATCTGGGCTGTGCCCAGGAACTTGATGAACTTCACACTCAAATGTTAGCTGACACCTGAGCAGGGCCCTTCTTTGTTCCCCCCACTCAGCCAGATACCAATCCCAGTGGGAAAGAAACTGCACCAGAACAGGTTTAGAGTGGCCACTGAGGAGGAGTTGCTCATTTCCCTGGCCACACCTCTGGGGTGGGCACAGTAGCTCTGCACAGGGCAAGAAAGTGTCTCTCATCTAAGCATTAGAAAGGGAGGGTCACTGTGGGATTGTTACAGGGCAAACAGGGAATGCTGCAAAATAGGTCGGATACCCCTGGGAATGTTTACCCCAATGGTTAGGGAGTGGCCATGAGTTTACCCCCAACCACAGGCTGATGTCAGGCATAAATGTGGCACTCAGAGTACCCTCCTCAGAACATTTTCTGAACCTGTGGAAGAACAGAAGAGGACTGGACCTGCTGTTTGTGACCTTAAAAGCCTAGACCTGCTATCCCACTTGTATCCAGGACAATGAAGTGGACTCCAAGGGTCATAAGGCTCTTCTCCTCTTCAAGATACAGGGACACACCAAGCTACAAGTGGCCTTTTCTGCAACTGTCCAGCTGACCAGTTACAATTGGACCTGTCCTGGACCCTGCTGTTAGCCTCTGCTGGAGTGAGTCTTGATCCCCAAGACCTGTCCCCAAGGTCCTTGACCCTTGGCTGGTATCAAAGTGTACTCCTCCTTACTTTTCATTAAACCTGGGACTTAGAAGCTTTTTGACTTCAAAGGATTGGAAAAACTCTGCCAAGCCTATCTGTCAAAGGTGGGTTGCTGCTGGGCCAAAGATTGTTATAGCTACCACTCTGAGCTTTTCTGCAGCAGATAATCCTTTTCAGTGAGACCTCTCGACAACGGTATCTGGTCTCACAGAGCCCTGACCAGTTACAGCCTGCAGCCTTGCCCTGTTGACAAAATCTGAGCTCCAAAAAAAGTGACTACGTCAGAAAGTAGAAATATATCAACTAGGCAAAGGTGCCAAAAGTAGTCAGCTGGGGAGGGATTTTCTCTAGGCATGACATTCAAATTTCTCCCACCTAAAACTTTCCTGCCAAAAGTCAATGGCTTCACTGAGACCTCTTCCATCCAGCATCCATCCGATGATTTGGAGCCCTCTTCATCCACAGCCTGCTGCCTTGCCCTTCTGATAATTTTTGACTTCCATTTCAGAGACTAACAGGTACATGCATCAATGTAGGCTTTTGCAATTCCTTATTTGCGATTATTAAGGAATCGCAATTAAGGAATTGCAGAAAGCCTATGCATGTAGGAATCGCTATAAAATTAGCGATTCCCAGACTTCCCTTAATTTCGACTCGCAAATTACAAGTCGCAATTAAGGAATGCCTTCCCATTCATTCCTATGGGCCTAGAGGCCCATAGGAATGAATGGGAGATTGCTTGCGCAATTTGCGAGTACCAATAGGTACTCGCAAATTGCGCATGCAATTTCAAGGGTGCAAGGGTGTCAAAAGGACACCCTGTTGCACCCCTGAAATTGCTCTGTGCACACATGTTGCGCACACACATGCCCCAAGGGCATGTGTGTGTGTAACCTACAACTTTGAAAAATGCACTTTAGTGCATTTTTCAAAGTTTTTGCAAATTACCATCAAGTTCAACTTGATGGTAATTTGCGCCCCCTAGTATATTTGAGAAATCACAATTAATTGCGAATTCTCAAATTGCGAGTGCCTTGAACCTTGATGCATCGCAAATGCCCTTTTTGCGGGCACAAACGGCCGATTTTTGCGAATTGCACCGTTAGCGCTCGCAAAAATTGTTGATGCATGTGCCTGTAAGTCTGATGGTAAAAAGTCGATCGATCAGATTTCTGTATTTGACCCGCACTCCATTGTGCTCGACCTTTACCTGAGCCCAGGTACCGGTCATGCACAACCAGATTACCACGGTTGGCTCTTAATGCTTTGTGGAACTATTTTCACATTTAAACTTCAAAAATTCACAACTCTGGTTTCTCTCATTCGATTTTTGTTGTTTTGATGTAATTTTATTTAATACAATTTACTCTGTGGCTCTAAATTGGTTTGGAAATTTTCTTGTGTTGTGTTTTGATTTTGTTACTGTTATTTTGCTACATAACTATTTTATACATTGCTTCTAAGTTAAGCATATCTGCTCTGTGCCATATCTACCAATGGGTTGAGCTCAGGTTAATTTAGTCACTTAAGGGGTTCACCCTGACAAGGGTTGTAGTTATTACTTTAGGTTGGTACTCATCTTGTCAACTAATTTCCCAATTTCTTTTAGGGATGTTTGAATGTATGAATTAGTTTTGCCTGTAAGAACCACCAAGTAATGATTGTTTAGAAGCTTCATCACACTGCATATCAACATTTTTAATCAGTCACCTACTGTATATCAAGTCTCTTAAGAGGAATGGGGCTAGACACAAATCCGGCAAGATATGTACCTGTGTGTCAAACTTAACCCTTATTATGGTAGGACACAATTTGCTCTGCTACTCTAACCTTCCTCTCTACCACATCTCATGAGTCATAAAGAGAGAGACTTTAGATTACCAAGAGAAGGGCCAATACAGTGAGAAACCTGTTATTTTTGCCAAATGACTAGATAATGTAAAGTGCAAGTAGATGAGTCAACTGAATCACAGACCTCAAATGAGAAGAAAATACCTACCGGAATGTACTCCCCATTGTAAACACAGCCACAATTATCCATAGACACACAACTTTCTCCGTCAAACATAAATCCACCATCACATGAACAGCCCTCAAAGCACTGCCCACTGCACTTAGAGGATTCTTTTACTGAGGCACAGGTGTCATCACAGGTGGTTGTACAGAGTTCATAGTGGCTCTTCGAAGGACAAGCAAGAGCTGCAAAGAGAAGAGGAAAAAGCTTGTTAAATAAGTTACAGTAAAATGTGTGCACTCGATGAGCCTGTCAATGGAGATCTAGCATACCCACAGTTTTTGTATATTTATGTGTTTATATCCCACACACTTTGAAGATAGTTAACAGCACTATCAACAAATATCAAAGCAAATCTCAGTCATAAAGCATCCATCACAATTAGTCAAAAACATAATTTTGGATGCAGACAAAAGCCAGTTACACTCACTTGTATGGCAACCATGGCACCAGAAAAAGAACAGAGGGCTTATTACAGATAGGGCACATTTTTCCTGTTTGCGCCATAGTGCACCTTGAAATAGGTGCATCGGTGCCAACACAAAAACATATGCCCTATTATGAAAAATGTGCTGCCATCAGGGCAGCCGCAAACTTGTGCTGGCCTGAGGGCAGCGCATTCAAGTGAAATACATAGCTGCTGCTTCAAAGCTGCTCTGTGTTTCACTATGCAGGCGGCAACCCATCAGCACTTTAAAGAGGGATTAGAGATCCCCTTGCAGGCGGTGCAGTGAGTGACTGCACCCGCCTTCAGGGGAATGTCTGGTTGGTACATAGGAGTGCACTCAGGTGGTGCACTGAGACTGCAATACCTTTTTGTGGCAAACTTTCAGTGAGCCTCCTGACAGCTTCTTTGCGCCTGCATCCATAATACAGGGCGCACGCAGAGGTAAAGAGATTCCCTCATTTGCATTTGGCCACTCCCCCATGCAAATGAAAGAACACCAAATTTAGATAGTGCTGGCACTCATGTGTGCCAGCACTATCTGTATTACAGAATGGGCTGCACAAGCGTCTTCAGCCCCTTTTCTAATATCAAAGTGCCCTGTGGGCGCACAAAGTGAGTGCACATGCCTGTTGCGTCCCCAAGTCACTTTCTATAATATGGACCCTAATGTGTTAGCCTAAGTACAGATTACCCCACCCCCAGTCATGCCAATTATGAATAGTTAGGAACAGAAGGTGCATCTTGAACAATAAATACCAACATAGATTCACACAATGAACTCAGTGTTGGTGCACTGACATGTTTCTACTCCACTATTTAAAATAGTATGTACATATTTTGTAGAGAGGTTCATAAACTGTACTTGTAAGCACAATCCAAATTATAAATTAGACTGCACATGTATATTTAAGGTATGAAGGATAAATGTTTGATCATACTACTGTACATTACACAAATACACCCTATCTATAGTGTACTGCAAGAGAGACAACAATGTTGCCACCATCGTGGCTCTCTCTGCCAAGGGAGGAGTTGCTTTGGGGACCAAATATCAGGTGGAAATGGCATTAATGTCCATCTGGCTGGTTCCTGCTACTCTATGTGGGTACTGGAAAGCTACCTATGAAACAGGATTACGTTGGCAATGGCCATGTATCTGGTGTGCCTAATATGGTATCAGGGAACCATGTCAACACATTATGTACTCCATATTTAACTCACCAAGAAGCCTTCCCTCCAGCCTCCCCATTTCTCATGAGAAGAAATAAAGCTACTTTAAAAGGTTGGATTAAAGACTTATTTAGGACCTGGTCAGCTGACCTGATCAGCTGAGGCCCTGGTCTAGGTTTCCCTGATGAATGACTCCCTGCCATATTTTGTTACCCCCTCTATCTGGGTTCAGCTAAGGCCCTAAATAGAGCACCAGACTCCTGCCACTTCGGATTCTGCCTTCCGACAAACTCTTGTCTTTTAAACTGTAAGAATGGATGGTTGTTGGGGTGAACGTTTACGTATTGCTTTGGGACTATTCTATGTTGCTAACAGAGTGCCACTCTACAGAGGATGGGTCAACTAATGGAGGAAAGAAATCTGTTGCAATAAAATCAACATATTTATTGGAGGATATCAGTTTACCTCCTTCCACGTATCTGGTTATTGAACAAATTCTGTAAAGATTAGATAAACTTGTATTCAAATTATTTTGCTAATGTTATAGAGACCAAAGCAAGGAAGAGGCCGGTCAACTAGGTAGTAAGTATCTCATTCATTACAATGCCCAGCCCAATGAATCACTTCGATTATAAAAATCAGAATTATTGTTACATATTTGGGATATATTGCACCATTAGGGGCATTGTGAAGTAGAAGATGTATCGATTTTATTAATGACGAAGGTCTAGCTTTAGGAAACCTAGAAAATATCTAAATGTTCATGCTCTCATCACGAGTCGTCCGGTGAATTCCAACTTATGCAGTGTATCTTGTGATCACACAGATTTATAATGAATGTGGAGAAAACCACCTGGGGTAACCGCCCGTTCAATTTTCTTGAGGTCAAATGCAGCATGTGGAAACAGGAAAAATGCATGGAGTTACTAAGACATCTGGTTTTTGGTTTGAAATACACCAAAATTGAATCTCATTCATCAATAAGGGGGCAAAACATGTGATAAGTGCTATTTATCGCACTTGATAAATAAGACTCCCCAGGGTATTATTATTTTAATTGCACCAAACACAGAACACTCGTAATGAATGCCCAAGGGAGCTAAGTTGTCTTGTAAATATGCAAAGAGGTCTCTACAAGTCAGTGGAAATATGGGATGTCTACTATTCTAGTACAACACTCTAGAGTCCGTAGGCAAGGTAGTCTGACGACACTGAGTAAACCTCATTCAGTGAAGGGAGGCATGAACTCCAGGAGTCTTGAGCTTTGTAAAGAAACCTCAAGCTAATGATGGATTGTCCCACAAAGATCTGTGAAACTTTCCAGTCCTCCTAGTACAAAATCTTTTAAACCTTCTCTAGGAGGCGTTACCCTCTACATCTAGGAAAGAGGCATGGACCTGATCCGCACAAAAAGAGCTAAACATTAAAAGAGGGGTATAACTATTTGCCTGGATACTATTACTGCAGCCAGAAGAGCAAATATGTTGGAAGCTTTCTATATCAACCCCCATCCGCTATGTTCCATTAGGACAAGATTATGTTAGGACAAACCCAAATTTCATCCCATATGTGGGATGCAGTCAGTTACCAAGCCTCGGTATAGCTAAGGGATCAAAAACTTAATTTTTCAACAGTATGTGCAGAGGAATAAGATCACAGCAAAAACCATCTCCAAGGAATTAATTTAAATCTAAATTATATAAGGCTGACAGACTCATTATAAAGATCCTAATTTAGCCCCAGTTAGGAGTCGGGCGAGGGGTATCCCGGCTAGGATAACGCTCTGCGTGATCACGACTTTCCTGGTGTTCTTGCACCTAAATGTCCTGGCTGTGGGAACACCAGACCTGATTTTACCAGATGGAAAATATATTCAGTAAAATCACTTTACTCTAGGGCGGCAAGAGCCAGCCTTGGGCCACGGGTCCACCCCTCTTATATCATGCACTGCCCTCCCCCCACCAAGAGCAGGTGGTAAATGTGTGCATTAGACAATGCTGCTGCTTTATCCTAAGTGCACACCGTCAAAGGGCATTAAACTGCAAATTCTGGAAGTAGATCTGCTTGTGAAGTAGGTTTACAAAAGTCATTTAATAATTTTACTGAACATGCTTAACTAAATCACACTAGGTGTACAAGTGTGTTGCTCTGGTAGTGTTTTATTTAATAGTGGTCATTATATCATGGCTTCTTTGACTTGACTCATCTCATCTGCAAGACCGCATACAGATTGTGAGCTTACCCCCTTTCAAAGTACTTTAGGTTTTCTTAAAATATGGAATACTAGAGGGCTCAGCTGTAATGCCACATATTTCTAACATCTATGTGAGCTTGTCAGCAAAAGGTGTTACTCTGTAGATGTATGCAGATGATACACAGCTACTTGTCTGACTTAATGGTGATCTTACATCAAGTTGCCATTTCAAACCACATATGAGATGAGGTTCATTTGGGAGCGAATAGGCAGTGGTTATCTCAAGCTTAACCCACATAACATGGAAGTAATGTTTGCTAATGGATAGCCTAACCTCTGGCTTGGATCCTACAGGCCCTTTCAGATTGTCAGGATTCTGCCATCTGGCCACTACATGTCACTCACAAGGGCCCTTTACAAACCTGCCTTTACATCAGTATAGGTCAATATACATATCAACTGTTATACTTAGTTTTGCTTCACTTTTTAGTCCAGGTTTCTGTTTCAGCCAGTTCCTTGATGCATTATGGTACATATTGTTCTCTCTGTCTTCAGACCCTTCCTAGCTCTCGACCTGGTGGTGGTTTCCTGTTCACTAGATTTGTTCCTGGATCCTACAGTTATTCTGACCTCTTTGTATTTGCTTTCTGGACCCTTCTCTATATTTGTTCCAATCCATACACTGTTTCAGGTTTTCCTATTCCCTGTATTGTGTCTCCTGGTTTCCCAGGTCTTCCCTTCTCCCGGTCCCGTCTAGTTCAGCCTTCCCTTTACTGGTGATTCCCAACTTTCCCTGCTCCTGGTTTAGTCCTTGCACCTGGCTTTCTCCCTACACCTGTGCTCCTCCCCTGAGCCTCCAGCTATTTCAGCCCTGTGAGGGCAGGTGCAGTACCTTGCAACTGACTTCTGTTGAGTCTCCTTGTGATCTGTTGTGTTCCTGCTGCTATTATTAGAAGCTTGATCTTGGATTCTGTTTTCCTTTCCTCTGTACCCATTTTCCTATTTATTTTGGCTATTTGTAGTGTCTCTTTCTGTCCTGTGTTAGCCATTGATCATAGTCTCCTGTCTTCACTCTTCTTAATCTGTCCAGTCGTATCCCTTGTGTTCCTGTTTGTCTGCATATGTCTGCCTTGCCTTATTTGAGCATAGATCTTTCCTAACCTTGTTTTCAGTATTTCATCTCTGTGTATTCCAGTCCTGCTCCTGACCCTTATTCAAGTCCAAGATATCCCTGAGCCCAGTTTCTATTTTAGTGTTCCTTGTCCTGTTCCCTGTTCTGTCTTGTGGTTGTATTTTAGTTTTGATTGTTCTAGCTTCCAAAGGTGCTAGTTAGATACAAGCCAAGGATTGTGCCTCTGGCACAGAGAACTAACCAGAGCACCTTCTCCATAGGGGCTGCTGGGTATCTCCCCGAACTCTGTGGGATTAATCTGCTCCTTGCATTCATATAAGATCTTTTCATCTCACAGAGAGACCACTATTCTAGGGGCAAACTATAATTTCTGTCTATTGCCTCCCTTCTTTCCCTTTGCTGTAGAACTTGTTATCCTTTTTTCCCCTTTACATACTTTCAGTTTCCTAATCAAAGCCTGACCCTGCCTACTCCAATCCTCAGCCTCTGTGCTCCCTTCATTCCCAGCCTTCAGGTTCTTTTTTATATATGTTTTCCACTAGCACTGGAAATCCCTTCTTCCTACAGAGAGCTCATGGTCCCTACATTCCAGTTTTGTCCCACACTCACCCTGCAAGAGCCCTGACATAGATGGCTTGCCTTCGGGTACAAATGAAGAATGTAATAAGCCTAGGAATCAAGTTTGGCAGTGTACCCCCACTTGTAAACAGGTATCACCAATGATACCTACCTGTTCATATCATCTACACTGCTGAGGAAAAGGACTCCATATCTTAATGAATATAGTACAAAAGGGCCCATTTTCGCCAATATAGGATCTAGACTCAGCTATTCTAACTCTTCATACGAATGTCTCCTCAACTGCCTAATCAGTCATCCAGAATGCTGCAGCTAGACTTTTACTAGGTTCTCCATTTTATGTCAATCCTGTTCTATTCTTATGGAACTTCATTGGCTCTCTAATAAAGAACTGGTCGAATTAAAAGCCATTTATACGGTCCATAGGGCATCGCATAGACATGTGCCTTGATTGACCGGAAAGCGGGAAAAGAGATACAAACCTTTGAGAATATTACATTTTTTCTTAGCAGACCTTTTGTATCTCCTAAGATTAATTAAAATAGACTGGGTGCCTGCAGCTCCCAGTCTACACTGTAAAATGCCTGAATGCTCTTGCTGATAATCTCGATCAGTATTTTGCCTCAGTTTAATTAGATGCTTTCTAAGGGCAAGATTATTTACCTATCAACCTTAATCGAGCTCAGTCAGATCATCTTTTGTTGTACCTCAGCACCAAGAAACTTGTTGACTGAAAGTGCCTTCTAGCATAACACCATATGTGCAAATTGCCCAGATGCATCTTGCTTTTCCAATTGGCCTACTGGACCTTTTGCAGTTTGTTCACTCCACTATATTTATCTACTGGCTCTACAACAAATGTCTCCGTTAATGTAAAACAAGGGGATTTGGATCAATACCTCTCTATCAGTGCCCACATTTACCATTCCATAAGAAATGTCAGAGCCACTCCTCCTTAAAAAACACAATAAAACCCTTGTTAGGACTGGCTTTACTTCATCATATCCATTTCCTTCCATCTGTGAAACGTCACTTAAGACGCTGGCTAACTTCTACCCTAGCCATGGCGAAACTGTGCATCCTGCAGCGATGGAGGTCACCCACACCTCCGCCAATTGAGGACTGGAGTACAGCCGTGGCACTGATGGCCTCCCATGAACATCTCATTTACAAACTCAGCAACCAGAAAACATCTTTAAGGCCATTTGGGGCCTATAGCTGACTTGAACTGGACATGACTGTGACCATTCTGGCCTGGGGGCTATGTCCTCTTTTGACATCCATTGGTGATGGAGGGTGGGTGTGGATATTGCTAGGAAAAGAGTTCCTGAATGTTTCGCACCCAAAAACCAATCCTATACATCTAATTTCTCGTTTTCCACATCCAGAGCTGTAAATATCTGCTGGTCCAATTCCATATCAGAGTATTTTCTACCTTAAATATTTTGTCTAGCATTATGCAAAATGTAATCGTGTTTCATTTTTTCTTTTTCTTTTGTTTCTCTTAATATAGCACTCTATTGTGAATTGTACTGCTTTCAAAGGACTGCTCGATCCGCCTTTATTGAACCACTGTTACCAATAAAAGAAAAAGAAAATGCAAAAAAACCAACAATAAAACCCTTAGTAAAGCTCAAAGACTTCTGCGTGATAGTTCTACCATTGGTGATCTCTCAAACTGACTCTGAAAATGCTGCTTGAATAAGATGCCCTAAAATGTTTAAGCTACTTTCCCAGCTTCGCTACATTCAGTAGCAAAACTCGTATTTGACAAGATAGGGTTTGACCACATGACCTCAGTGCTGAAAGATCTCCACTGGCTTCTGACAGAAGTGAGAATCAGTTTCAGATTACCTTGAATCATTTCCAAAGCAGTACATTGTCTGCAGCTGTCCTACATCACCACTTGTTTAAAGATCTCAGGTAGAAAGAAAATATTTTGAGCACAAACATCCTAATACTGGAATCCATAAAACTGAAGCCCAAGTAACAAGTATGTTCAGGTGCAACGCCTAAGCAATGAAACTCACTGATGGAAGACCTTAAGCATGTAGAGGATCTTATAAAATTGAGTAACCAAACTGAAATTCTCTCACTTAATCACTGTCGTTTGTCAATTCACTTTTATTGCACCCCACACTAACATTTACATGGGAATATGTTTCTATACATCCCTGCTATCTAATATCTATCCAACTTTCTCCCAGAGTCCCTCCCCTAATCCCTCTTCCTTATCTTCTCCTTGCGCTGACCTCTCAATTTAATAGTTGTGTCATAATTTATTTGTAAAGAGAAATTTCTCTATGGTAGTTACTAACTAAAGCATTGCAATGTCATCTTGGGTAAAGTAGTGCTCTATAAAAATCAAAATAAAATAAATATTGGATCTAAACCATTATTGTTCATTAATAAGACGTATGTATATCAAAGTGTGTACAATTAGGAGCTTCATAAATAAGGTGGTATAATTTTAGGATGAATTCCTCCCCTGCCTCCCATCTATGGATCCATTCCTATGTGCAGTAATCAAAAGGTATTTCTCACTTTCAGGGTCCAAGGTCAATTCACACACATCTGTGGTACTGCCTATGACCATAGCAAGAAAAACAATGTAAATGTCTTACTTTCCCTTCAAATTGAAGGGTGAGTCGAGGGATTTATTCTTTCAAATTTATTGATAGTCTTGCCCAAAATGTCCTTCCCCCTCTTTGCACAAGTTAAAGAGGGCACTAATAGATGAAACGACCAGAGGGCCTTATTTGGAGTTTGATGTACATGGTTCTCCACTACAAACGTGTGGAGTACCCTGTCCACCAAGCTCTCGGTTCACCTGCTCAATTTAGAGTTTAGCAAACTGTCAACTTCCTACCGGCAGAAGCCTCAACTGACTTCGCCAGTGGATACTTTAGTATAATGGCCCATGTATATCAGACATTTATCTATGTTCCTCAGTGGAGCGCCATGACAGCGGCTCTTCAGAAGACACAGAGGTGACTGCCAGTCATGCAGTGATCTCTAAATTTTGCAGGCTGCGGTCCACCAGGGCACCATAGCGCAAGCAACCAGGGTCTAAAGAAGGTCCTTAGAGTGGCAAAATGATTTCCATCAAAATTAAAATGTCATCTTGTACTTTGCTCTTATTTACAACAATCCCCATTTTGGTTCTGGATTCTTTTTGCATATGTTAACAAGTGGGATTCTTTGTGACGGATGAGCAAGTATAACAACCTGCAAGATTCCTGGTCTCACCAAAGCTCAGGAAGGTCACACATCTTTTACCTTTTACTGGTACTATGTTGCTGCCCAGCTCAGAATAGTAGAGGAACACCAATTCACTAATTCCTCTACACAATGGACTCCGTCGATTATGGCATGTTCAACATACAGAGTATGTCAGCACCTAATGTTTTCTTTTCGACTGAAGTGGCTCTACTGTTCAGAATCATACAGCTAGATATTTCTTGGCAATTCATTGAATTCATCAGTACTATATTTAGGAATAAGTGTACTCATTTACATATCAAGCAATCATGCAATACTGTCTGACTCATGATTGATTTATTCGCCTCTACTTACGACAGAAAGTTGCAGACCTCCAGGGCAGAACCTTTGACCCCGAAGCCTGGCATGCTGCTGCATATGCTTGAAGGTTCTTACAGAGAAGATCTGTCTGGTCTGTCACAGAGCACAGATCATAGACGCAGAAGTTCAGGTAATCAGTGGGGTTGACCTGACCATGGCACAATCTGAATGGTCCAGATGGATCTTTGATCATTCCACATGACACGCTGCTGCTGTACAGCTGGGTGTTAGCAGCACTACAGGTGGGGCAGTTATTGCCACAGCCCCGAACGCAGTTGGCTTCATTTACATCTACTTGCCAAGCTGCACCAAAATCATCCACAAGACTGGCTCGCACTCCATTGGGCATTTGGAAGTCATCATTTCGGTCACCGTTAAAATTCCCACAGAGGCCACGCATCTGTCCTTTCCAGGTACTTGGAACCTGCACCCGAATGTAATACATTGTATCATAGAGAACTCTCAGGCCAAAGCTAGTCCAAATAATAATGTTGTTTCCTTCCTGGTTGATTTGGATGTCTCTGGGTGACAGCTTCAGTGGCAGTGCATATAAGAGATCATTGACCTGAAAGAAAGAAATGCAGATTTACTTCTGAGACGGATAATTGGGTTGAACAATACGACTGTAACTCAGTTCTGTGCACATTTATTGGAGTTGAAATTTGAAGTCAAGTGATGATGTATTCACAATTTGCGCATTATTCTGTCTGTTGCATTCATTGGTTGGATTTTTGCCCGGTAGACTAAGACACATTGGAATTTGGGTCCTCATCTCACTCTCTACAATCATGACTACAGAATGAAACGGATTGTTAATGTTGTCTTTATTATCACCTAAAGGGAGTGTGTCATGGCAGGAAATTTTGTTTTACCTCACCTAAGCTATGGACATCCTTAGGAATTCAAGTCCATCTTTATCGGAATTCAAGTTCATCTTTAGAGAATTTCAATTGCATTACCCTAGATTAATTTTCACACACATAACTCAACTCTGAGGTCTCTTCGGTCTGCATGAACCTTATGGTGTCCCCGTTTGGTGACGTCATGGACCTCCTGCTGGCAGTACATGACTTCTTTTAGAACCCACTTATGGAAATTGACTTTATGCTGACCCACATGAACCTCATTTGCCTTTTCCATTAGTATTCACATTCTTCACAGTCCAGCAGAATCTAATCTGTGAATTGCATAAGCCTGTTGCAATGCAGTAAACAGTTTCATAATTGTGGCTTTTTTAATCTCTGGATATGTCAGTATGGTAAATATTTTTTTTTAAATTCAGGTGTAATATTGGTACAACAGCATCTGTAGAATGTTGTGCTGTATATACACACTGCATATGTATTCATCCAGCTGAATACATATTAGCTTGTAGATTTCTGTCCCCTTTAAAAACACCATTCCATTTTGATCAGAAAACAGGAACCAAGAGCAGGCATCTTATTTTGTATGCTGTGAGAAAGTGAATGCTTAATTTGGGTGGATTGTAGTCCACCACAAGTAACAAAGTCACTATCTAATTAGGTCCAGTTATAGGTTTCAGTAATTAAAACCTAGGCTCAACCCTGGTAGCTATGGCACAGAGCAGGCAGGCTTACCTTCGAGAAATTGTGTAAATCATATAGAAATGCCAAAACTGTTAATTGGTCAAAAACACAACACTCCAATTTATAAAAATCGAGAATAATTGAATCTACAAAATGATACCAAAGCAACAAAAATAAAGTAAGGGGAACCAGAGACATACATTTAAAAGTTTTTAGATGCAAATAGTGCCAAAAGGCATTTAGCAACAATGCGGGTCACCTGGTCGCTGAAACCGGGACTTATGTGCATTCTCAGGTCAACTGTTATGCTGCGCAGCTCAGACACACCAACCAGGTTCGACCTGGTCGAAACATTTGCCTTGGGTCTCTGAAATGGAAGTCAAAATCCGTAACCGGGACAAGGCAGCAGGCTTTAAGCAAGAAGATTTTCACATGGTTGGATAGCCGTTGGATGAGGATCTGGTGAAGCTGTTTTGGCAGAAAAAGCTCAGAGCAGAAAAATTCTAATTTCATGCCCATGGAAGTTGTCTAGCTGGCCAGATACTTCTGGTGCCTTCACCCAGTCAAGATTCTTACCTTCAGCATTAATCTTTTTTTTTGGAGCTCAGGATCCTCTAGAGGGGCAAGTCCGTAGTGTGTGTCTGGGGAGAGCTCCACGAGGCTGTAAGAAACTAAACAGGCAATGTGTAGGTATGCTGCCACCATTGTTGTTGCTGAACTCCACCTGCAGGGCTCTAATATCCATCTGTCTGAAGTTAAGCTCATGGTCCATGTTCTTTTCCTCCGTGGCCAGCTTCTTCTCTTCTAAAGCTTGCTCCTTCTCAAGCTTAGCAAGGGCGTTGGTCTGCTCCTTGTCCTTCTCTATCTTGGCAAGCTCTAGCTTTAGTTTTCTCTCCTCCAGTGCATAATGTGTGCTGGTGGTTTCCAGTGCTTAGCACCAGCTCTTATTTAACAGGGCTGGGGCTACTGAATTTTTCTCCCCTATGGGATGGGCTCAGTAATTATTAAAGATAAATCTACCTACCTGTCCTCCTTTGGTTCGGATGCATTTCTGCATGCCTGGTATGTCTCCAGAGGATGACCAACCCAGGTCCAGGCATGATGACTGCATCAAGTTAGTGATGTCAGTAGTGTGCACGCCTGCCTTTCAAAGGGGAATGCCATTCCCGTTGGTTAATTATCGTTGGGGGCGGGCTGATGGGTGAGCTGGGGTTGAAGCAGGCTAGGTCCTGGAAAGTTCAGGTCTCAGGATGAACTTTATTCAACATTGTAGTAAAGTGCATAGCTTACTGTTTTACCAGCCTGCATGCACTGAGCATGCACTGAACTGAATCCAGCTGAAGCAGTCCATAAATGATTCATTTTGGCTTTTGCATGCTGATGCTTGTGGCCTTGGCCTACCAAAACACAGCACTTTCACTGTCAGACCTCGCCCCAGTGTGCGCAGCACTGTATCCATAATTAATGTGCTGCATGAGTCTGGCAATGGCAGCAATCCAGGGAGCAACTGGGTAGCACTAGCAGGCAGGGCAAGCCAAGCTGAACTTTAGACGCCCGCCTGGCTGGTTTGTAGTGTACAGAAGATTAGAGCATGGCAGTGGTATGCCGATGCGTGGTCTTCAGGGTGGGGCAGTGCGAGTGTGTGACTGTATTTAGTCATGCGCAGCGCAAACTACACGTGTGGTAGAATTTGCCAGCAGGCTGTTAATTTTTGGGAGTCAACTGTTTGCACCTTGTTTTACATACAGGTTAAATCTACAACTGATTGCTCACTTGTTCCTTTACTTATAGGATATAGATGCACCCTCGAGTTTGCGCCGAGGTTGAGGTGGTATTGATTATCTGACATTGCAGGTAATCAATAAACACATACACTCTCTACATTATTAGCCTAATGAGATTTTGGATAAGCCATCTGATATCCTTGATTTGTTGTCCACTACATCCGTTGGACGTTTTTTAAGTGCTGTAATAACTTAATTGATGTATGTATTTTGACATCTTATCTCTTTACAGGTTTATATCACTACCAGTGGAGACCTGTCACAGTGACGATTCACTCCAACCACTGGTTTAGTATTTCACCTTTTTGGTTGATGAAATGTTGCGACGTACGCATTTCAACCTACTTTTATTTTTCTCACTTTGGTCCTGATGAAAGCTGCTACACCTCTATGGAGAGTTTTAGGCAGACACATGTTGACGACCACTTATCTATGATAGGTTGAATTCCCTCCTATCATAGCTCCTGTTTTTAGCTCTAACCTATGGACACTCCAATAAAACTCTTTTGGCTTACCGTAGAGTTAGTTTTATCTCACATACACCTACCTTTCTTTCTCTTCCTCACCACAACCTGCTTATCTATTGGTTTTAGAGGGCCCCTTTCTGAAACATTGAAAGCATCCCTGAACTCCTCTCTCTCAGAGAGGGGGCTGTAGTCTGCATTGTGACTAGGTTCGCAATGCGAGGAGGTTTCCCTAGGATGACGCATGCCACCTACGGGTGGGTGAGGGCAATCGTCCTGTAAAAGGGACACTCCAGCACTCTATTTCTTTATCTTTCTATGTAGACCTAAGGCCTTTTGTCTTTTGGTACTACTACTAGTGACAACCGCTATGATATATAAATCACATTACATCTTATTCTCTGCGGTAAGGCCGGTACTGTGCTGCTGTATTCAGGGATGGGGGCTGCACGAGACTTGAGCCGCATCCCCTGACTCAGAGATTCTGATAGGTCACCCTAGCACTGCCACCTTTCAGCTGACAAGTGGTACTGGTTAGGCTTGAACTAAGTGTGTGTAATTAATTATCTAAGACTGCTCGAAAGATAGCTTATTGTGTTACTGGCTTGCACCAATAACTGTGTCCAACTTGCTGATCAAAATTTCATATTCTTCTTGTGAGGCCATCCAATCCTTTCATGTATCAGATGCTGATAAAATGAGAGTGACTGAGTGAAGCAATTAGAACATACTTTATCAGCACTGAGTTTATGCCACTTAAGAGACCAGTTATTTATTAACCATAATATTTCAAGCTTGCAATTTCAAGTGAAAAACAACAGAGATTACATTCTAATGGAACCACAAGGGAAAGTCAAGCATCACCTTTATTGCTTAACTGTCGCTCTGGTGATCATTGTCACTTTAAATATCCCTATCATTAAATAAGTACAAGAAGAGTTTCCAGAACATTGAAATGAACTCAAATATGACTGCAGAAAGTAGAAGTAACCCATAATGAAAGAAGAGAGATTGAAATGAACCTAAATCGCAAATGCACGTCATGGATCCTCACCTTGCAACCTCGTACTGTGTGATGTTGTTAAAGACGATATTGCGACTGTGAGCCTGTGGCGGCGGCCCTGAGAGTGCAGTGCAATGATGCATAGGCGCCATGTCTATCAAGGCAGTTGACTCTGCCCCAGCCCACTGACCTTTTTGAAGCACTGTCTGTCTGGAACATAGTATAATGATATCAACAGTGCAGTAGCTCGTGTGGCACTGAGCCCCTCTGCTACTGGACCGTACTTATGGGTATGATTTGCTGCCCACTGCACTGCTGTGAGATCCTTTTTTTCTTGCTAGCACTAGGGCCCTTGACCCCTTGCTGCATCACTGGACTGGAAGACCTTGCCCGCGCTCTTTGCAGATAGTGGTACCGAAGGGGATGATG
Organism: Calotriton arnoldi; assembly: GCA_963921515.1. Lineage (NCBI taxonomy): Eukaryota > Metazoa > Chordata > Amphibia > Caudata > Salamandridae > Calotriton > Calotriton arnoldi. The sequence goes on along the minus strand of CAWUFW010003201.1, from coordinate 390,787 downwards.
GACGGAGCGCTTGAGCAAATCAAACACTCACCCCCAGTCAACTGATCTGGGTTTAATCCATCATCATTCTTTAGCTCACTCCACCACCCCAGTTCAGACATGGCCATATGCAAATCAGTCTGACCCTGTGCCTCACGGGAACAGTCCAGCCCGAACTGCCAAGCCATGTCTTCCCTGGACCGGAAACAAGCATCCTGGGACCGGTTTCTGGCTATTCAGCCGTCATCAGCCAGGCTAGCTTGAATCCAGTGGCAAAGTGAGCAAGGGACCCACGTCTGGGCATACCCTGCCAACTTGGGGCGAACAAAGCGATACCAAAGGGGATGATGGACGGAGCGCTTGAGCAAATCAAACACTCACCCCCAGTCAACTGATCTGGGTTTAATCCATCATCATTCTTTAGCTCACTCCACCACCCCAGTTCAGACATGGCCATATGCAAATCAGTCTGACCCTGTGCCTCATGGGAACAGTCCAGCCCGAACTGCCAAGCCATGTCTTCCCTGGACCGGAAACAAGCATCCTGGGACCGGTTTCTGGCTATTCAGCCGTCATCAGCCAGGCTAGCTTGAATCCAGTGGCAAAGTGAGCAAGGGACCCACGTCTGGGCATACCCTGCCAACTTGGGGCGAACAAAGCGATACCAAAGGGGATGATGGACGGAGCGCTTGAGCAAATCAAACACTCACCCCCAGTCAACTGATCTGGGTTTAATCCATCATCATTCTTTAGCTCACTCCACCACCCCAGTTCAGACATGGCCATATGCAAATCAGTCTGACCCTGTGCCTCATGGGAACAGTCCAGCCCGAACTGCCAAGCCATGTCTTCCCTGGACCGGAAACAAGCATCCTGGGACCGGTTTCTGGCTATTCAGCCGTCATCAGCCAGGCTAGCTTGAATCCAGTCCCTTGCTTCATCTATACACCTCTCATCAGGACTGCCCCAACCCTGCTCCAATTTACGAAAGCTTTAAAGAGTCACCTTTTTAAAGAACACAACATCATAATGCAGTAACAATCCACCAACCCTCTACTGCTCCTCCCACATGTTTACTGTATCTTTGCCTGTGACAATGTAGTGCATCCTGGTGCGTTTAGGTTAAGTTCACGTTCATTAAATACCACATACGTGTGCAGGGCAGTGGCAGTTAGTGAAGTAAGAAGAGCATAGGAGTGATGGGATCAAATTGTGCGTGCCGCAATTCTGGCAGCTTTTAAGGGAGAGATAGAGAGGTTTTGCATGGAGTTCCAAAAGAATGCTGCTACCTGCATCTAGTCTGGATGGCAATCAAGAGCTTGGACATTGTAGTCAGAACTGGTAGCAAAGGCTTAACTCACTGAAGGATTGAGAGTGGATTGAATCAAGCAGTTTGCTTTATGTGCAGTTTGAAATTCAGGAAGCAGCCAAGACTAATGCCCAGAGGCACTTAGAAGGAAAGAGTTAGGGGGAGGCCAGGAGTTAGTGGCCGGGAAACTGAGCAATGAGGTTACAGATGGAGGAGAGGTGGGAGAGAAGATCAGAAGGACCTCTGATTTAGTTGATTTAGGCTTTCGAAAGTGAGGGAGAACAACCACAGATACAGATTGGTGTCATCTGTACACGGGTGGATGGATATGCAGATGGATACACCTGGACCAAGAACTCCATCTACAATAGTACATGTACAGCCCGCCGCTTTCGTTGCACAAAGATCCCTTTTCACAGGGATGATGTCATACCCATGAGTGATTGAACATAATGGTAGATGTGGCATCATTACCATGAATTATGGACTTCACCGTAGCTTAATCTCTGCTTGAAATCCTTCACTCCGTCTGTTTAGTCTGAATGCAACAGAGTGGATTTACATTAATAGTGTGCAAGTTTTTTGTATTTTTTTAACCAACAAAGACTTGCAAAGTTCTCTGTTTTGAAATTCATGAAGTCCAAGAAGTTTGGCGTTTAGGTTTGCATTTGTAATTGCAGATTTCTTCTACGCACTCAGAAATATTTTTTTTTCTGCATAGCGAGATAATCTTTCTTGTAGTCCAACCCATACATTATGGGACATGTATACAGTTTTCTACGAGTTTCCTTTTCGCATAATTATCCTTAAAGGAAAATGGGATGCATTTAAAAAAAAGAAAAATTAAATGTTTTCATTTCATTTTGTAAGGGCAGGTAGTGGTCCCTGGGACCACTGCCTTCCCCTAAAAAATATTTTCCCTTGCATTCACAAAGGGGAAGGGGTCCCCTGGGGACCCCTTCCCTTTTGCGAGTGCTTCACCACCCTTCTTAGAAGGGTGGTAAACTGCGACTGTTTTGCGACCGCAATTGCGGTTGCAAAACAGTCATACATAGGGCTCAGCCTCGCTATTAGGAAGGGATGCCCTCGGAAAGCCCTCGGGTCGCAAACCCATTTGCGCATGCAAAATAGGGTCGTACATCAGGCCCCTGGCCCCTTGTCACAATAATGCCTTGATTGCATAACTGGACCATATTCCACATCCTCCATATGTGCTACGGACTACCCCCAATCAAAGCGAAGCTTCTATGTTTTTTTTTTTTTTTTATCAAGATATGATTTTTTCAAAAATCTGTGGCCTGGCTAAGGAGCTAAGGACAATATAGGCCAGTACTAGATCTTAAGGATAAGACATGAGTGTTTATATAAGGTTCTTAATCTTACCTTCACTTTCCAGCGTATCCCTCTGTCCAGAGTTATGTTGTAGCTGTCCACAGTTACCGTCACCGTCTTTGCAACCGACGCGCTGCTCGTTCCGTATCTTTCATTCTTCACTGTTACCGAGAAGTTTGGGACCTGTGGGAGTTTGCTCTGGAGTTGCGCCAATACGTAAGTGCACGTACCCTGGAATTCGAATGTCCAGCCGTCAAATGACCGATAGTGGGGGTCTCCGGTAGCAACACACTGGGCCACTTCCGCAGGGTAGCAACCGCGGACACTATCGGCTACTTTGCAGAGCTCATTAACGCTGCAGGAATTTGCCTGACAATCCAGTGCTCCATTTTTGTTACAACTGCAACGTAACTCGCAGGCATCACCCAGGTAGAAATTACGCCCCGCTGGGTAGTAAGTGTCGTTGTGCACACAGCCACAATCTGCAATGGGCACACACGTGTCGCCGCTCAAGAGGAATCCACTGTCACAGAAACAACCTTCAGTACATGGGGCGTCGCAGCTGGCAGGGGAGGAGAGGCCAGAGCAGGTCAACGGACACCCACTCCCACACAGCTCATAGTGGGCATTTTGGGGGCATACTTTTTCTGAAAAAGATAAAAAAAACAGCATGCATTCATCTGAGGAGCATTAATAAAAATAAACACATAAAAAAAAATTGTTAGGATTTTAAAGGTGTGTGCTAAGCTCACAGATGCATGCTACGTCACTCTCTCTACACGTTAGAACGAGTGAGTAAAATGATGGAATGTAATACCCAAGGCCAGACTGGGAACCAAAACAGGCCCTGGCAAAGTGCTCGTCGGCCCCCCTGGGGGTTGGGGGTGCGGCCGAGTTGTTTGCCATGGCCGGTTTCGGGCCGATTTTGTTACAGGGGCTGATATTGCAGCTATGCTGCAAAAACGGCCCTGTAACAAAAACGGCCTCCAGGGGCCCAAAACCGGCCCCCATCCTGGCGGCCCACCGGGGGTATGCCCGGTGCCCGCTAAGGCCAGTCCGGCCCTGGTTATACCTTGAGTCCGGTTCATCGGGAATCCCCTGCTTTGGCAGCTACAGTGGGGAGTTAGGCTCTTTATGAGCCTCTTCTGGTTCGGCAGTAAAAAACTCATAGTTAACACTATGAAGGAATACAGTGTCAGTAAAGGAGCAAGCAAGAGCAAGCATGAAAGAAAGATGGGGAAATGGAAAAGAGAAGGAAGGAAGGAATACTGAATGGATCAGTGGGTGGACAGGTGAAAGGATGGCAGAGTAAATGAATGGATTGATGGGTGGATGGATGGAGAGTTAGGTGGCTGGAGCGATGAAAAGATGGCAGAGTAAATGAATGGACAGATGAAAGGATGGTAAATTAACGGGATGAATAAATAGGTGGATGGAAAGGTGAAAGGATGGCAGAGTAAATAAATAGATGGGTGGGTGGGTGGGTGGGTGGATGGATAGATAGGTGGTTGGAGCGGTGAAAAGATTCCAGTGTAAATGGATGGATGGATGAATTGATGGATGGGTTAATGGATCAGTGGATGGACTGATGAAAGGATGGCAGAGTAAAGGGCTGGACAAGTGAAAGGATGGTAAATTAAATGGATGAATAAATAGGTGGGGGGCAGGTGAAAGGTTGGCAGAGTAAAGAGAGGGATGGATGGAGTGAAAGACTGGATGGATGAGTGAAAGGATGGATGGTACAGTGGCCACATGGATGGCCGAATGGATGGATGCCAGTGTGGATGGATTGGTGGAATGGAGAAAGTTTCAATGATGAATGAAAACATTAATGCATATAAGAATGTAACGGTGAAATGGATGGAAGGGGGAAAGTATGAATATTTATGTATTTATTTGTTTATTTTATTTTATTTGAAAAGTTTTATATAGAGCTGGCTAGACCCGGAGGTATCAGAGCGCTTTACATGAGAACATGTTGCACAAAGTTACATTCGTTACCATAGCATAAAATAAAAACATATACGAGTTATCTGGAGCATGAGGGAGGGTGGGGGGTGAGGGTTCGCGACAGGGGTGTAGGAGAAAAACAAACAAGGCTATGTAGGGCTGGAAAGGGGAGTCATCCGCAGGATCACGGAGGGAGAGGGCGGGGGAGGGAAAGGAGACACAGCGGAGAGACGAGGAAAAACAATGTCCAATGTCCGGCTGGGTAAGTGACGGCTAGGAGGGTGAAACCAAAGTCAATCTCCTCTATAGCTGCCAATACAGCTCCACCGGGCATCGGCCATGTTACTCGGGCACCGCGGTCAGTATAACATATAAGGTTTCTGCCAGAGGGCATCGTCAAAGTTCCATCAGCCATACCAGGCTCAGGTGGTATTGGGGAACACTGCCCGCTGAGGTATCAGAGCGCTTTACATAAGGAAACAGCGTGTGAAAAGTTACAAAAATATTCACAATTAATTACAGAATGATTACATATTCAATACAGGAGTTATTAGCGAACACAAAAATCAAGATCCAAAAAGGCCAGGGAGAGCAGGGAGTCCACATGAAGGAGACAGCAGCGGAGAAAGAGACGAGACATATGTCCGAAGTCCGGCTCGGTAGGTGACAGTTATAGCGGTGTGCCAGAGCCAGTCTCCCCTATAGCTGGCGGAGCAGCTCCACCGGGAATCGGTCATGCGTTTCGGACTCCGCCGGATAAGAGTGAGGATCAGGAAGAGACCAAAAGTCTTGAGTTCAGAGACGGGCGAGTGGAGATGGCAAGGGTGGCAGGATAGGAAAGGGTGTGTAGCTTGGCTGCCATCTTAGCGTCAGGCAAGTCGGGTCAGTTGATTTCCATGATTCTGTAGCTGGGATTGTCTCTGGGTATTTGGTTTGTTTACTCAGCTATGTCAATTATCCTAGTAGAACATCGGGACCCCCACTGTCTAATGGGACATCGTCCCTCACCGGCGGAAATACCTTGTTGGGCGTAATTTTAGGGTCAGGCTCCGTAAGTTCCGGTTAGAAAGTAGTCGCCGAGTTTTATAGAGGGTAGAATTAGGCGCCATCAGGTTCTCAAAACCCACATTGGGATCGTATATGGCTGTTTTTTTTCATTCACCCACTCACCGTCTCAAGAGAGCGTCCGCTGTGTATCTCGTAGGGCACTGCCGGTCGTGCTCGAGTGCCCCTCCCACTACAGCAGTGACCGTGCCATGTTAGCAGAGCTGGTACGCGAGATGGGTCAAAAGAGGCGGATTCACCCCCGTGGGGGGCAGCAGGCACTTTGAGGTGAGGGTCGAGGGGCAGGGGGTTAGATTGCTGGTTGGAGCGGTGGTCGATGGCATTACGGTGCGTTTCATTCAGCCCCAGGCGGTTGTTAGCAGCTCCCTGGGCACCATCTTAGATTATTCGGAGGGAGGGACGTCACAGCAGATATTTCAGCAGAGGCCGATCAGGGAAGGGTGAAAATAGTCTCCGCGAGATCTGTCTAACTTCCGGTTGTGGAAACTTGGTAGAGGAAGGTTGGCAATGCGGTGAAAACGCCGATTCGGAGGCTGGAAAGAGGGTTCGCCACGGAGCATCAACTCCGAGCGGCCATGATGGGAGCTGGCTCCTCCTCCTATGAATAGATAGATGTTAGGATGGAAGAGACAGAGGAAGCTCTTTTATACAGAGTTCGGCTCATTTGCTTTGCTTGCATTGTGTCATCATTTATTTTAAAATGAGAGTGCTTTATTTTTCTGGCTACTCGGTTTCCTTGGGTGCACTTAAGAATGATCATTCTCACTGCACCTTGTGTGAAACACTGTTGTTGTCTCCTAAGTTTATGAATTTCCTCAATGTGGGCTAATTGAAGTTACATTTCTGAGCACATTTGGTGCAATGCAAGTCACCTCATACAGTATGTATGTGTTGTAAATGTGCAGGGTCACACCACAACTTTTGCCTTCTGTTGCTGAACTCATTTTTATGTTGGCTCTAGGACTGTGCACGTGACCCCTGCAAACTAATGGTGAAGTGTTTATGCCCACTGTTGGACTTGGCTCTTTTTTGAATGGGTATGTAAGTGGGTGTGTGGGAGTGCTGGTATGGGTGAGTGAGTGGCTGTGTTGAGAGGCTGTATGGGTGAGTGAGTGGATGTATGAGTGGATGTATGGGTAAGTGACTGGTTATGTAAGTAGCTTCATGGGTGAGTAGTTGTGTGAGTGCCTTGTAGGCGTGAGTGAGTGGGTATCTGGGAATTGGTATGTGAATGGTTGTGTGGGTATGTGAGTGGGTGTAGGATAGGTTGTATAGGGGTGTGCCTGGGTGTGTAAGCGCTTCTGAGGATGATGTCATCAGTGATGTCACTGACCATGTCATGAGTGATATAATATGTGAGGTCATGAGCAGTGCATTGCAGGGGTGAAAGTTATAGTTCAGGTAACTATAACTGCTGAACTTCACTGGTTTTGTACGAGCAAAGTGTGAGCCAAACTATAACGTCTCTGTAAGCCTTGGTTTTTTCAGTGAACTTCTAAGGTTTTTTTAAAAAATTCTCTTTCCTAACTATAATGTCCCTGTAACCTTTGGGTTTTTTTTAGTCCTGGGTGTAAAATTGTGCTCCGCTCATGAAGTTTGCGAAATTCGACGACCCTGTGTTCCCGCGGAGATTACAGGGTTACAGATAAAATCCACGATAGAATGGATTTCTTTTTTCATTGGTGTGCTTGTCACATTTTTTCGCGCGCACAGGGGTGTGACGAGACTTGGGGGCCTTCCATGAGGTCTCAGCAGTCAGGCTGTGGGGGACTTACTTTTCGCAACAATTGGGGTTGTTGGCCTCTTATGAACCTCAGCAGCCAAGGGGCCCCTGTGCAGAGTGATTGAGAAAGGGGGCAGAGCTTCAAACAACATCTTAGCAATCCGGCAGTGGGAGACTTACTTGCAGCAACATTCAGGGTTTTTGGCCCCCAACAACCCTCAGCAGCCAAGGGGGAGTTCGTCCCCCAACGAGCTGTACGCCAGGAAGCCCCTGTGCAGAGTGGTTAAGAAAGGGGGCGGGGTATCCAACAACATCTCAGCAATCCAGCTGTGGTGGACTTAGTTATCGGAACAATAGGGGTTCTTGGCCCCCAATGACCCTCAGCAGCTAAGGGGAAAGGGGAGTTCATTCTTCAACCAGTAGTACACCAGGAGGCCCCTGTGCAGAGTGGTTGAGAAAAGGGGGGCCGCCGATGCCATCTCTGCTATTCGGCAGAGGGGGATATTCTTATCGCAACAGTTGGGGTTCTTGGCCCCCAACGACCCTCAGCAGCTAAGGGGAGTTCATCCCCCAGCCAGTAGTATGCCAGAAGCCCTTGTGCAGAGTGATTGAGAAAGAGGGCAGGGCCTCCTAAAATGGCTCAGCAATCCGGCTGTGGGGAACTTAGTTATTGCAACAATAGGGGTTCATGGCTCCCAACAACACTCAGCAGCCAATGGGAGTTCAACATCCAACCAGTGGTACACCAGGAGGCCCCTGTGCAGAGTGGTTGAGAAAGGGGGTAGGGCCTCCGAAGAGGTCTCAGAAATTCTCAGCAAGCTCGTTTCTAACCATTATTTTGCCTCTTTCTGCTAGTTTCTGACATTTATTCTGCATCTTTCTGCTTGTTTCTGACCTTTATTCTGCCTCTTGCTGCTTGTTGTCAGACCTTTATTCTGCCTTTTTCTGCTCATTTCTGACCTCTATTCTGCCTCTTTCTGCTCATTTCTGACCTTTATTCTGCCTCTTTCTGCTCATTTTTCACCTTTATTCTGCCTCTTGCGTCTCATTTTTTACCTTTATTCTGCATCTTTCTGCTAATTTCACACCTTTACCTTGACTCTTTCTGACCTTTATTCTCCTCGTTTCTGACCTTGACACTTGCTGCTCATTTCTGTCCTTTATTTTCCATCTTTCGGCTTGTTTCTGACCTTTATTTTGCCTCTTTATGCTCGTTTCAGATATCTATTTTGCCTCCTCGTTTCTGACCTTTATTCTGCCTCTTTCTGCTAAATTTCTGACCTCTATTCTGCCTCTTGCTGCTCGTTTCTGACCTTTATTCTGTCTTTTTCTGCTAGTTTCTGACCTCTATTCTGCCTCTTTCCGCTCATTTTTCACCTCTATTCTGCCTCTTGCTGCTCATTTTTTTACCAATATTACGCCTCTTTCTGCTAATTTCTCACCTTTATCTTGCCTCATTCTGACATTTATTCTGCCTCTTTCTGCTCATTTCTGACCTTCATTTAGCCTTTTTCTGCTCTTCACCAGGACCCCGGGTTGAGCCTCAAGGCCCCCGGGGTCTCTGCCAGCTCCCTGCCTCCTGCGGCAGTCGGCACTGCTTTCACACACAGGAACCACTAATCATGCAGCTACCCTGTGTGTGTGAAAGCAATTTGCCTGTTTCCCTGCTTGCTTGACAGCAGGCATGGAAACAGATGAATGCTCCCCTTCCAGCAAGCGAGAGCATTTTCACAACTCTTGCTTGCTGAAAGCAGAGTGTTTGCTGTGGCTTGGTGGGAGTGGTTTAAGCCCCTGGCAAGCCACAGCAAACAGCTATGTCCTGGGGGTGGGCAGTCCGGGACATAGTAGGAGCCGGCCCTAGGGGGTGGCGGTCCCCATGGCCATTATTGGCTCCAGGAGGGGGCTGCGTGGCCCCCCTCCCTGGAAGTAGACATGCTGGCCCCGGGGAGGTAGTGGTCCCCGGGGATGTTTATGGCTTGGAGAGGGGCCGCACAGCCCCCTTCCCAGTTTTAATGTTAATTTGGCCCCAAAGAGATGATGGTCCCTGGGTGGGTCAGCGCCATTACCTTTAATTTTGCCCCGGTAGGTGGTGGTCCACGGGGCCGGGGATGTCTGCTCAACCCCCCCATTTAATTTTTTCTATGTGGTCCTGAAGAAGGGGTAGTCTCTGGGCCCGGGGAGGGGGGGTCTGAGTGCCCCTCCTTTATTACCACATAAGGCCTATGGAGGTGGCGACCCCTGGGGTTTTATAAGCCCCAGGAGGGGGACCAGTGCACCCCCTCCTTTAATCCCAACATGCCCCCGTTACCTGATCCACCCGGGGGCCCATCTCTAAAGAAGAGTGGGAGTCTGTGCTTCTTTTTTTTTTTTTCTCGGCTGAAAGGTTTTTAAAAAAAATCTTTTTTGCCCTGTCGGGCCTAGGGGTCAATGTGTTGAAGCCTTGCCCCCTTCTCTTTTTTTTTACGTCTTTTGCGGGATTCTCCAAGATGGCTGCCAACAATTCCTGGTTTGAAGTGTTGGCATCCAATCAGATCTCAGCACGAGATCGGGAGGGTTTGCGAAGCCTTCGTATCCCTATATATACAAATTGCATTTCTTTTATTAACTCCACAACTACTGAATGGATTTACACCAAATAATAGAAAGGCCCTTTTACGGACCAATATCTACCTTTCTGCCAAAAATGGTGTAACTCCGTTCAGCAGTTAGGCTGTAGTCATGTCTAAAAGTCCTCGGAGAATTAACATTGGAAACACATGTTTTTCTGACCCCCCTTTTTCTCGGCCCCTGCTTGACGGATCAACCCACAACTTTCCATTCACAACAAAAATCACTGCTGCACTTTTTGGGGAAAAGTTCAAGAAGATTCTTCAACCGCCACCAAAGTGGCAAGTCAAAAAACACTTTTCCTAAGGAAACTAGGTCCTAACTATAAATACCTACTGGTGACACTGAGGAAGGCGACAGCCGGAACTAGTTTGTTTGTTTGCACATCTTTCATTAAACGAATGAATGAATCCCAGTGAGTGCCGATTTACTTTTTGTTTGGGACAATGGATCTGTGATAATCACCGTGGGCTCACCCCGTGCTATCTGGCACCCGTACGAGAGTGCACGGAGAAAGGTGGTTGGAAGCAGAGGATATATATATACACAAATCATGTGTATATATACACAAATCACTTAAAAACACTATTAAAGTACAGTTATAGCTTCAAATTAAGATCAAAAAACCTCGAAATTCACAAATTATGATTGGATTTGCAATCTGTAACAGCCATTTGAACCATAACTCTTACACCAAATGCTATGTTCATGACCTCATGATAAATGTTTTCAAATGAGATAAATATTCTTACAGATTAAATTACTTATCACATTACCCTTGACACTATCAAAGTAATGACATTGAATCTAGTATTATTTATTGGTTTGAGTATGTTCTTTAACTAGTTTTTAGATATTATTATGTATTGGTATGAATATTGTGAGGTTAAAAGCATTGCATGCACGCCATGCAGTCATGTGCAACATGTGCTGGACAGAGGATGTGGCATTCAGCTACATTCTTTACCCAGTTTCTAACCCCAGCGAGTACGGGACCTTTGATGTGGTGGTCTCTGCTCATGCCCAGCGTAAGTCTCCACAACCCCACCTTTCACTAATGAATAAGTAAAAAGGAATCCTAACCACATGTTAAGGAACATTGCTTAGAACATACAGAAGAATGCCAATGTAGTTGTACCTGCAGTGAAACACACACGTGCTCCGTCTCGGACTTCACACTTGTCAGTAACGGAGCAGCTGTAGGGCACACAAAAAACTCCAGTGGAGGAGGAGCAAGTGCATTTCTCTTGACATCCCTCGAGCAGGTACTCTTGACCCACCTGTGGAAAAAGAAGGCATTGAGACACAGACCACAAATGGACAGAAATAGGAAATAACGTAGTTTATACAGTTACCATGCTAATCAGACACCTGATTATCTCCAAACTGAAATGGCGCCTGGTGCTTTATTTTTATTCGTTCAACCTCCAAAACTGAAGAATTTCACCAAGCAGGCTGTGAATTTCTTACTTGAAACATGCACAGCTGCCTCTACTCTCTCTGGCACATTCCTTCTAATATGCAGACCACCGCTCCAAAAATGGAGTACTGATAGATGTCCTCGTAGATGCCATATCCGACATTTCCACTAAACTCATTAACCTGACATGATTGGTGACATGGACATCTGGTTGAACCACCTATCGTCTCCACAGTCAAGAACAATGCCAATAAATGTAGACGTTCATAACCTCCTTCTGCTTGGGCAATATCACAGCAGGCCACACCTTAGATGTAATCTTCGTACACCCTGGAATCATCTCATCAAACCAAACAAATCCATCTCATCTTTTTCATCAAAAGCATCCCATCAAAACCTATTGCAACCAGATAGCTGTTACCTACCACATATAAACAATAGATCCTTGCTTTTTACTTCAATGTGCTCTTGATTCCAGAACAAATTACAAACGTCAAGCAATTGAGTAATTGTCTTAACAAAAGCATTTGACAAGTTGATCCTCAGTGAAACAAATTAAAAAAACCCTCTCAGATATTATTCTACAAGTCTATCCTCAAGAAAGGAAAAAAAGCTCACTACAGAAAAGGATCTCTTCTGCCAAGTGTCTTAGTAAAGTGCTCCACAAAATTCACACTGAATTCTGAAAACCCGAGTATACCTCTGCAACAACTCCTCAGTCATAAGAGTTTTGTTACCCCATGGCAGATTATTCGAACTCTATTTTGCCAGCAAGATATCACACAAACGATATAAACCCAAGAAAAAAAGTATCACACCAAAAATACCATCCTGCACTTGCATCCTTCAAGCAACTCTTCCTTTTGGAATTCCTAGACCTAGTGAAGTCCAATTGAGCTGCCCACCACGAACCTTTACCATAGCTGCAATACCAGCAATAAACATATTAGTCCTTTCCTTTACAATCTGACACAAAGAGCGGCCTTCTGTCACAACTCCGAATTCCTTGAAGAAAATGAAATCTGTCAAACCAACGGAGAGGTACAGAATCAACCCTGATTTCCATCTGGAATGATCTAAAAATAACAGTATCTACGCATGGAGTGGAAGCACTCTTTCTTGTAGATCTATCTATTGTCTTTTTCCCTCACAGAGAGACTAAAAAAATGTCAACAATGGAAAAATACTAGACTGCATTAGTACCTGCCTTACTAACAGGTCAAGCATCATCTGAAGACCTTCATTCATTTCCCGTTTTTAGACCATTAGGATCGGTATACCTCAGGGATTGAACATTTGTTCTCTCCTCTTCAATGCGTACCTTGGGCCGCTCCTTGTACTGATGACACTTTAAACTTCACTTGCTACAACTATGCAGATGACACTTGGATCATCCGGAAACTTGAAAACCCAAGCAATCTTGATAATGCACGACTGAATGACTGCGTCCGAGCCTCTGACCGATGGATGTTAAGAAACCATCTCAAACTCAATACATCCAAAACAGAGATGCTCAAATATGTGGACTGCAAGAGTTATGATCCTCTGTCAACCTGGCCCCAGTAACTTGGATAATAGCAACTATCTCAACAGAAGTGAGAAACATGGAAATTAACATACAGCAGAACCTCTCCTTGGCCACACAAGTAAACCAAGTGGAAAAAAGTTCCTTCCCCACTATGCAGCTGGTACAACATATCTTTGCACATCTGGGATTGCCATGCAAATTTTAGAAGACTACCTCATCCGTCATATCACCTCTTGATTACAAAGATGGCCTGTACCATGGAGTCTTGCTTTCAGTTATGCTCCAGATCCAAAAAATTCAGAAGGCAGAAGTGAGACAACTCCTACACCGGAATCTATGGGATGGTATTACTGCTGCCTTAGAAGTACTTCACTGGCTTTTCATAACCAGAATAGTCCTACACTTTACAGATAAGACTGTCAACAGCATGGATTGAGACTTCCTACAAGTAAAACACAAAATGTGCTCTTGTGAAAGAACATTCTGAGCATTACAGCACCACACATCATCCACAGACCTCCCAAAAAGAAATCTTAAGGTGGTACTTCTTTGTATGTTCAAACTACTAAACTACAGACCTCACTTCCAGCATGCATAAAAACTACTGCAGTTTAGAAGGATGGTGAAGCCATGCCTCTTCCCTGCATAAAGCCACAAGAGGGCCTGGCTAAACCTGTAACATCTATCATATCAAGAAATGAAGAATAAGGCTGTTTCTGTATACTGGCGACAATGTGCAACGTCCACACCACGACTGCCCCCAGAGCACCAAATGAAATGGAAATGGTAGCGTCTGCACATCAATGCCATGTACAGCCTGGCACAAAGGTCCATCATAGAGCAGCTGTAAGCACTGAAAAGAAGACAGCATTGGAATGATGGACTCTGTATCATATACCTCCGGATACAAGCAAACAGCTTTCTCTGCTGCTGCAATGAAAACCTGGAATGCATTGGCAATAACCTCTCTCATGCAGTCTCCCTTAGGATGCTTAGAAAGGATATAAACTTTTCTTTCAGATCGATAACACAACCATAACCTACATTTCTGGCTAACGCCAAGAATCCTTTGAGGTGACCTTTGCACTTAACAAACACCCTTGCCATTGTCACATTAATTAGATCTCATGAATTCCAAACAAGCCAATCTCATAAATAAATCTGATACAGCAGTGCAGTTTATTACACTCTTCTGACTGTAATGCAAGAAAATTGTTTTTTTAATATGCTCTCACATTGGTTGTGGCCTGACCACAGGGATGAGCGTGTCAATCAAGCACTATTGAACGACTTGCCCAATCTCCTGAGTGACTGCCAGCACTGCGCAGAGCATACCCGCTTCTGAAGCTATTGCACAGCACGCATCATCACATATTGCATATAGACTCCTTCCTGCATTACAGTTTGCATGATTCTCTAGAGCAGCAGCATGCTTCATCACCGGCATGGCAGATAGTATCATCTCCTGGGTACATATATTGCACGACGATTTTTGACATATTCCATAACGTACTGGCTGGGAAAATGTCGGATGACTTACACATTGTTTGATAACTTGGTAATAAACAGCATGACAGTCTTAACCCAAGATGCATGACAATGTCTATACTGCCTGTAATGTCTAAGTTCCCCGTGGAGTTGCTAACAGTCCACACACCATTTCAGGCCCATGCGAGGGGTAGAAAGCACCATATAAATGCCATTAGAACACAATACAAGACCTAAACCTTGAGAACAAATCTTACATTCTGTTTGATCATCATTTAGACATTGATTTAAAAGTTGGGACTCCCTTTAAGTACAGGCTATTCATATTTGCGGTTTTTACAATGGATAGAAACACAGAGGTGATAGAGACACCATTACTCCTCTGTTCAAGATATGGAATTTCCAAGCAATTACTGTGTTTTCCTCCTGTCCTACACCACAGAAAGAGTAAGAATTGAGGATCTTTACAAATCTGCATTTGCTTTGTTATTTTTCAGATTGGTGTTTTGCTGAATTGTCTTTCTTGTTCATTATTTTCATCTCATGAAGGGGAAATGTCTGACTGTCCGGGCTGCAGAGGAGCCCAGAGTGTGCAGCATTATCTGGCCTACTCTTCAAGCTGTGCCGGATGGCTTTCTTTCTCTACCATAACTCTTGTTTTTGCTCTATAAATGACCAGTCCTTTTTATAAACAGAATCCCATCCACAGGGAGGTCCCACGTTACGCAATGCGGTCTGTCTTGGGCTGGCTATGGGAGATATTTTAAAGAAGTATTGCTTTATTTCACTGTAAATGCTTTTGCTAACTCCACCAGCACCATATCTTACCATATGTAGATTCATACAATAGAGGAATCTAATAGAAGCAAACGAGCTTTCCTCCAAAACCTTCATGTTGAAGGTCTAGAAAACTGAAAGTTATCTTCAAAGGGATGTAATTTCCCACACTCCCTCAGCACCACTTTCAGTCTGCTCTGTGGACCATCTAAGATACCATATTTTCTTCCAAGTCCTACAACTTGAGTAAAACTACCTTAACGTGCAGTTTAGAATGGATTTTCATGAAGTACATGGAGTCGCAAAGGTGCAGGTCAGTCGAACCACCCATAGGCACTTTGTACAATGAATGCAGTACCTCAGGCCATCAAGGCGCTGCAGACCACTGCTGGGTGAAGAAGGATGGAACAATAGATTGTGTAGTGGAGAAGACTGCAGAGGTCTCACATGCAATGAGACAGCAGTAGAACGGGTGTCAACATGTGGGAGGGATGGGAGGTTACTGACGCCAAGAGGCTGTAGTAAGTCGGTAAAGCTCACTGTGATTGGGATACTCTCACATAAGACACAACTGATTCTGAAAGTGGTAAGTTTCCCTAACGAAAGTAAGACCTACCTTGAAGTACATTCCTTTATAGAAGCATCCACAGTTATTTAAGGGTACGCATTGCTCGCCATCAGAGAAAAAGCCATTGTTGCACTGGCATCCCTCCAGGGGCTTGGGTGGACACTCTGATGTATCCGTCAGGTAGGCACATGATGTAGAACAGACATCAGCACGGAGCGAGTAGCGGCTGTTGGCCGGGCAGGTTATGGCTGCGATGGGGAAAAAAATGGAATGACCTTAGCATAGTTGTGTTCCAAACTCTCCTTTTAGTGTTTTCTTCATAGAGAAAACGTTTCTGAAGACAGGCGAGACTGTGGGGTCGTGAAAAGCTGCTTGTTTCAATATATGAATTCTGTTGACACTGCAGAGCTATGGCGAAGGTCACAAAGCTGTCAGCAAAAATTGGGCTCAATGCAGGCACATCTTGTTGTGAGTTAAAGGGGAAGTAGATGGATCCAGGTATACAAAGTAAGCAGCAGAAAATATCTATGGGCCGTGTGTACAAAGCTTTTTTCAGTTCACAAATGGCCTCATTCACAGAATCGGGCTGTTGGCGACCTGAAAAAAGCATTTTTAAATATACAAAGCCCTAGTTGCGATTCGGTAAGCTATTACCGAATCGCAAATTGGGTTTGCGAGTCCCTATAAAGAAGGGGCATGCCAAGGGCGTCCCTTCTTAAAAGTGAGTCGCACTGTATGTAGGAATGCTTTGCACCAGGGAATTTGGTCGCAAAACAATCGCAGTTACCACCAACTTCAAGTTGGTGGTAAACCCTTTCGCAAACTGGAAGGGGTCCCGAGGGGACCCCTTCCCCTTTGTGAATGTGGGCCGAACATCAATTAAGTGCAGGCAGTGGTCCGACGGACCACTGCCTACTCTTAAAAAATGAAAAGGTAACTTTTCATTTTATTTTTAAATGCATCCCATTTACGTTTAAGGAAAATGGGCTGCATTACAAAAACAAAAAAAATTGCTTTCTTTAAAAGGCAATCACAGACATGGTGGTCTGCTGACCCCAGCAGGCCACCATCCCTTTGATTGTAGCTATTCACAATTAGTCGCAAATTGCGACCTGCCTCATGAATACTGATGAGGCAGGCCATTTGCGACCCACTGAAAATCGCTAACAGCAGTTTGCGATTTCGTAATAGCGAATCGCTAAAATTTGCTATTAGGAAATCGCAAAACTCGCGATTTCGTAAATCTGGCCCTAAGTGAACATACTGATGACTTTTAAGCAGTATCACAAACAAAAGCAGAAATTGCAAACTTAAAAATTTGTGTCATGTAGCTCACTGGATAGTCAACACAAAATCAAGCATCAAACGTGCATTGACGAGCCAACAGGTCGACTGAGCCGTTGGCTTTATCAGTGCTTCTTTCAAAATGGTTTTTGTTATACTACACAAACACCTTTAACAGGAAACATACATTGGAAGCCAACACCAGACCTTCTGGCTTTGCCAGTGCTTGCTTCTGTAGTAACGAGTGCAAAAACTTGATCCACTGTTGTTTTTCAACCTCACCAATGTATCAGATTTTTTTCGTTTCAGTCTTATTTTCATGCCATGAAGTAGCAATTGTATGCTAACAAAGGGCAGACAGACAAGCAGCAATTGATTCTTTTTATAAGTTGTTAGGAACTGTCTTTGGGCACAATTGTATGCTTGGTGAACTGTTCCAGTTTTACATCACTTTTTCACTGAATTGCGTTGCGATACTTGGGTGCAGGTTAAATTATCAACTCATAATGGACTTACTCCTAGAATAAACACTGCTTATGGCTTGAAGCTGGGATATGTTTTAGCCATCTTGTTTCCTCTTTAAATTTCCGATTTGTCAAATTGTCTAGACCATAAAGATGATCTTGCCCCGTGGACTTCAGAATCAGCTGTTTTACCACTGGAGATCATTTGATTCTTTTATCAGTTACCCAAATGGTCCTCTAGAAGCAACTAAACTGTCTACAAGAATAAACGATCTAAATGGACCTCATCTAAATTTAAGATAAAGCTAAATTATGTCCTTTGGGTCTCACAATTCGGCATTCAAATTTGTGGTCGACTCCTCCTCCTTGGAGCATTTGGGCACTTACCCGTATCTTGGAGTTTTAAGTGATCATAAATTGAATTGGAACTTTTCATGCTACAGATTTAAAAACCAGAAGTTATGTAGCTGGCTACACAATAACGCTTTTTCTTAAGCAGGTTCGGGGTGGGTAGTTGGACCTACTCTAATGGTAACAGCAGCTAAATTAATTTTCATGTTGTTATATGGGGGGATATTACCAAAGAATAGCGATAATTATCGCTAAGCGCGCTTAGCGCTGTTTTTTTTATCGCCGGCTATCGCTGGATTTCATCGCGGAGATAACGCGTTATTATCAACGCTTATCTCCAAGGCGATAAAAAATCCAGCGATAGCGGCGAAACCCAGCAATAGCGCGAGGAATCCAGCGATAAATTCTCTGCGCTAATGAAAAGCTTGCTAATAGGCAGGTGAGGACTTAACCTTACAATCCACCTCCCATTGACAAGAATGGTTAAGCCAAGTTTTTAGCAGGTGTTAAAATCCAGCGATAATCGCAGTTAGCGCGACTTTTTTTATCGCTTCGCGGGCATTGCTAATAGGGGGAAGTTGTGTTTGCGACTGTTTCCAGTCGCTTTTAGTTGGGAACGCCTACTTTGCATGTCATTAGCGATAGTTATCGCTGACATGCAAAGCGGCACCAAAACGGTCGCTTTCGCCATAAAGCTGTCGCTAACAGCTGTTAGCGACAGCTTGCTCATAGGGCGATAGAAATATCGCCGCTTTAGCGGCAAAAAGTGCCGCTAAAGCGGCGATACCGCCCTTGCTAATATGCCCCTTGGTTCTTTAGTTTACCGCACAAAAGTTACTGGACATTTAAGCTGTCTTTTTAACATTGGAAATGCAACTCATCATTGTATCATTTGCATGGGCTTTGAGCTTGTGTCTTTGACTGCTCTTGATATTATCCAGTTTGCTAACTATAAGTGGACAATGTATTGCTGTGCATGACGGACATGAGGGATAGTGTGACTGTGTTGCTACCCTAGGTGGACAGACTTGGCGAGATGCCAGGCCTCATGGTCAATACGGTCTAGTCATGCCTGTTCCCACTCACTAATGCAGGCGCTTGGAACATTGATTCAGATACTACACAGGGTCTTCCCAGCCGCGGACGATGATGAGCGAAAATTAAATAAATAATTAATTTTCCCTCGTCATCGTCTGTCGAAATCCCCTCCCCCCACCCAGCCCCACCTCTTACCTGCTGGGTCTCCCACTAAAGAGACAGGCATTCAAGCCTATGCCAGTTGGGTTAGCCTATGCAGCCTCAGTGTTTCAGAGGTTATTGCAAAAAATATTTGGGGATATGAAGGGGGTATCTTCTTTTCAGGATGACATATTGATATGTTGGAAAGATGAGAAAGATCATGACTGTAAATTAAACAAGCATTTGCAATGCAATCAGTCTCGCCTTTGAGACCTTATAAGTATTTAGCCATGGAGAAAAAAGTATACCAATTTGGTGATTAAATAGTTACAATTCCCGCACAGATGGAACTAAATTTAAATTTAAATTTTAATTTAAAAAAAATCCCACACCCTGCCTGCCCAAAGTAATGTTAAGAAATATGTTAATGGAGCAAAACAGTGCTCCGATTTAATTATTAAGTTACTTACTTTAGCATGTAGCTGCCGCTCTTTGCTTATGAAATGCTTAGGACCCGAAAAAAGCCCTCAGGCAGCTAAGTCAGCCTGGGGTTTGTGTGGAGTGATAAGCTGCAACAGAGCCGTAGCCTGTTGTTCTGAGCAGTGGGGGGCCTCTTCTTGCTGCATGCAAGAGAGCACAAATGAAACTGAGTGTGGGAGGTGGGGCAGAATTTAAGTTTTTACATGTGTGCCTACTCGTCCCCCGCTTTTTAGGTCTCGCGTAGGCAGCGCGCATGCGCTGTCTCTCCGAGACATCTAGTTATCTGTATAGCAAGGGTAATCCCGCCTGCTGCTTGCCTGCTTCTTGCAATTGGCTTATTCACAAGTGACTGTAATTTCCGGCCTCCCTATTGGTTGCTGGTCCGATGCATCACTTCCGTTTTTATCGGAAGCAGCACCGACCAACTACAGTTATATTGCGCTGTAGGGCTTTGTCCTTTTCCTTTAGGGACTACTTGGGCTTTTTTTTTTTTAAATCGCCACGGCGCCCGCTTCATGGGCCGTGGCGATTTCAAACAAGCATTGGCATAGCCAATAGGTCTCGCCTTTGGGGCCTTATAAGTGTTTAGGCAGAGCTATTGACTTTGCCAATGTGTTTAATGGTGGTGGAGTGGTGGTGGTGTTGTGATGGTGGTGGAGTGGTGGTGGAGTGATGGTGGTAGAGTGGTGGTAGAGTGGTGGTGGAGTGGTGGTGGAGGAGTGGTGGTGTTGTGATGCTGAGGTGGTGGTGGAGTGATGGTGGAGTGCTGT
Source organism: Calotriton arnoldi (assembly GCA_963921515.1). Taxonomy (NCBI): domain Eukaryota; kingdom Metazoa; phylum Chordata; class Amphibia; order Caudata; family Salamandridae; genus Calotriton; species Calotriton arnoldi. The sequence continues at coordinate 370,513 of CAWUFW010003201.1, read as the reverse complement.
TGTGGTGGAGTGGTGGTGGAGTGGTGGTGGAGTGATAGTGGAGTGATGGTGGAGTGATGGTGAAGTGGTGGTGGAGTGGTGGTGGAGTGGTGCTGAGGTGGTGGTGTTTGTGATGCTGAGGTGGTGGTGTTGTGATGCTGAGGTGGTGGAGTGTTGGTGTTGTGATGCTGAGGTGGTGGTGTTGTGATGCTGAGGTGGTGGTGTTGCGATGCTGAGGTGGTGTTGTGATGCTGAGGTGGTGGAGTGGTGGTTTTGTGATGCTGAGGTGGTGGTGGAGTGGTGGTGGAGTGGTGGTGTGCTGGTGGAGTGGTGGTGTTGTGATGCTGAGGTGGTGGAGTGGTGCTGTTGTGATGCTGAGTGGTGGAGTGGTGGTGCAGATATGTGTATTGTGGCTACCACCAAGCGCCTGTGCCAAGGTATATTTGCAGATTCCTTTGATGATATAACTTTCCTTGCAAAGCTACCAAATAACTTTTTGAAGTTGAAAGAGGCGCAGGTTGACATCATGCCAAGAACAGTCTCGAAGTGTCTGTTAAAACTTACAACGTGAAAAAAACAACAAAATGCCCATGTTTTCCTCCAATGCCGTGCATCAAAAGGGTCACAACAGAAGCATGGCAGACGTTTCTGTGGTGGGGGAGAGTGAGGGGCATTGAAGCGAGGCGCGCATGCTTGGCCGAGCGAGAGGAATGCCAGATGGCCCTCTGCTCGTGCATATGCCACACAAAGCTGTGGTTGCACTTTTAAAACCCCACTACTATAGGTCTCGCCAGAGGTTCAGGACGAGACCTAAAAACACGTGGACTGTAATGCAGCTACAGTATTTACCAGTGGTTGAGATGAATTCACGTATTCCACCCATCATTTGTTTCTGTGAACATGCAATGCAAGGTCTGTGTTGTTTGTTAGAAAGACACAGACCGAGACAGAGCAACTGAGAGGGAGAGAGATAAAAAGAGGGATATACTGAAATACTATGTAACGCCTTTGAACACATTCTAAAGGATTTTAGGCTCTTGTTTCTGCTACTAAAAAAACAACAACAAACACTGGAAAAGTCAATAGGGCTCGCATATGCGAGAGTTGTTGGCTTTGTCAATATGTTTAAGCCACGTTGTAAGGCAGTGTGGCTGAAACTAAAGAAAATAAATAGCGCTATGACACGGTCGGCGCTGGTTGTTTTTAATGTTTTTTTTTTTTTTTACTTTCATCCGTGTTGCTGTACAACATGGCCAAAAATATTGAACAAGCCAATATGTAGCATAGGCGAGCCATGCTGGTTTTGCCAATGCTTATTTTCTGGCAGTACAGGGTGGGAGCCTCAAAGCAGCAAAGCGGGAGGATGCAATCATAGTAAAGAAACATCCAGCAGTGAAATCATAGCAGGGCAAGCATAAACAACTCTCCGTGAAATAAAATCGGAGCATCAAATTCATATTGGGAGTCATCATTGTGAAATCACAGCACAGCAGCCCCATAAAGACATCTCACTGCACCATCAGAGACAAGCAAACGCGTGGACAGAACAAATATACAAAATGATATACTGTTAGCAGAGCAAATTACAAATATTCAGAAAACTTCTTGCGGTGCTGGAGCACGAAAACATGTACGTAGACATCTCATTTTCCCATCAGACCAAATCAAACATACATGCATCTGACACGGCACATGCATCTGACACGTGCAACAACGCTAAAATACAGAGACACCTTGTAATATCAGAAAAATCAAAGATACAAATACACAGAAGCAAATCGTGAAATCAAACCAAAGCTAACACGCATGAAAAGATCTTCCTGTGACGGTAGAGTACAGCAAACTAAAACACCATTGAAAAGCAACAAGCATTGGCCGCGCGGCCGTGGAAACTGACACGGCCGCGCGTCCGTGAAAGTGAAAGTAATGGTGAGTAAGCGGGTTTGGAAGTGCAAACAGTGGCTTTTGCTGGCGACCAGCTTCCGTTCACGCGAGCGTCCAGATGGCGAGGAAGCCATATGGCGCCTGATCGCGCATGCACACTCGCGTGAACGCAGGCTAGTCGCCAGCAAAAGCCACTGTTTGCACTTCCAAAACCCGCTTACTAAAACTCTTGCCAGTGCAGCGCATGCGCTGGCTCAGGCGAGACCTAAAAACAGATGCATGCAGGCAGCGCCACTCTTCACAGTGACTATCAACCAGTGGCCGCCAGCTGGCTCCCAGTTATTTCCTGTAACTGCCTCGGGCGTCCCGCAGCTCAACACACAAGATGATGGACGGAATGTTGCACATTGGCAAAACATTCACCCCCAGTCACAGATCTGGGTTTAATCCATCGTTATTTTGCTCACCACGCCACCCCAGTTCAGACATGGCCATATGCAAATCAGTCTTGACCCTGTGCCTCATGGGAACAGTCCAGCCCGAACTGCCAAGCCATGTCTTCCCTGGACCGGAATCAAGCATCCTAGGACCGGTTTCTGGCTATCAGCCGTCATCAGCCAGGATAGCTTGACTCCAGTGGCGTAGTGAGCACGGGACCCACGTCTGGGCATACCCTTCCCACATAGGGTGAACAGCACAACACACAAGATGATGGACGGAATGTTGCACATTGGCAAAACATTCACCCCCAGTCACAGATCTGGGTTTAATCCATCGTTATTTTGCTCACCACGCCACCCCAGTTCAGACATGGCCATATGCAAATCAGTCTTGACCCTGTGCCTCATGGGAACAGTCCAGCCCGAACTGCCAAGCCATGTCTTCCCTGGACCGGAATAGGATAGCTTGACTCCAGTGGCGTAGTGAGCACGGGACCCACGTCTGGGCATACCCTTCCCACATAGGGTGAACAGCACAACACACAAGATGCCTGGCTGATGACGGCTGGAATGCCAGAAACCGGTCCTAGGATGCTTGTTTCTGGTCCAGGGAAGACATGGCTTGGCAGTTCGTGCTGGACTGTTCCCATGAGGCACAGGGTCAGACTGATTTGCATATGGCCATGTCTGAACTGGGGTGGTGGAGTGAGCTAAAGAATGATGATGGATTAAACCCAGATCAGTTGACTGGGGGTGAGTGTTTGATTGGCTCAAACGTTCCGTCCATCATCCCCTTTTGTATCGCTTTGTTCGCCCTAAGTTGGCGGGGGTATGCCCAGACGTGGGTCCCTTGCTCACTTTGCCACTGGATTCAAGCAAGCCTGGCTGATGACGGCTGGAATGCCAGAAACCGGTCCTAGGATGCTTGTTTCCGGTCCAGGGAAGACATGGCTTGGCAGTTCGTGCTGGACTGTTCCCATGAGGCACAGGGTCAGACTGATTTGCATATGGCCATGTCTGAACTGGGGTGGTGGAGTGAGCTAAAGAATGATGATGGATTAAACCCAGATCAGTTGACTGGGGGTGAGTGTTTGATTGGCTCAAACGTTCCGTCCATCATCCCCTTTTGTATCGCTTTGTTCGCCTCTAAGTTGGCGGGGGTATGCCCAGACGTGGGTCCCTTGCTCACTTTGCCACTGGATTCAAGCAAGCCTGGCTGATGACGGCTGGAATGCCAGAAACCGGTCCTAGGATGCTTGTTTCCGGTCCAGGGAAGACATGGCTTGGCAGTTCGTGCTGGACTGTTCCCATGAGGCACAGGGTCAGACTGATTTGCATATGGCCATGTCTGAACTGGGGTGGTGGAGTGAGCTAAAGAATGATGATGGATTAAACCCAGATCAGTTGACTGGGGGTGAGTGTTTGATTGGCTCAAACGTTCCGTCCATCATCCCCTTTTGTATCGTTTTGTCCCGCAGCTCATCAGTGCTTGTTAGCATAGATTCACAGTACATCAGGAAACGCACCCAAACGTCTCGCCCGTCCCATTTCACAACTAACAGGCAGCAGAGTGCTAGCATGACCCTGGATGCAATTTAAAGCAACGGCCAATCAATCCAAAACCCGTAAATAATGCCGTATAACTACAATGGGACGTCTATTTATTGAAAAAAAACACCCACCGTTGTTTTTGCCCAATTCCGAGGGAAACACGAGAAGACGAGTTTCGGTAGCAGGGTCTATAAATGCTACAATGCATGTAGAGAAATGGTTTGATTTAATAGATCTGGCAATCTCATTGCCTTCTTGTTTAATTTATATGCTCTACTGAAATATCAAAGACATGCTCTACATCGACATGAAAAACTCTCGTCGATGCTGGTGGTCTTGCTTGCCAGATTTTCAAGGACGCCAGAAATCTTCTCACGCCCCATCTGATCTCCATTTTATGAAAACTGTTCAGATGCCTTGCCCACCAAACACACGCCCATTCACACATTGAAAACTTTCCTTAAATTCATATTTCACATTTAAAATTGGCTTTTCCGTGCGTTTTAATGTTCAAACGTGACGTAATCCCACAATCCGTGTAATATTTGTCCAGGCGACACATTTTTCCATTCTTTGGAGATTTTAGGGAGCGTTTCGTGGTTCCTCGTCTGTGAATGGCATCCAGAACATTCCGAGCGATTAACGCAAACATCCCTTTTATGGCTTGAATTCTAGTAGCCTCTGCGAAAACTCTACTGATTCTCAGCTTTGGAATTAGAGGACGTTATTCTCCTTATGTTTTGGTGTTTATTTCGCGCACGTTCATAGAATTCAAAACTGATCTCTTTTATTCATATTGCAGTTGTCTAACACAAACCATATGAAGTTCATAGCGCATGTTCGAGAGACCGAGTGCAAACATGCATCTCAAGCAACGACAATTAGATCGCATTAATAAATAAAACAAAAAGTACATACAGATATTGTTCTTTTGGACCATCTGAAAGCCAAACTGTGCACCAACAATGCTTTTCTGTTATTTTTTTTAGTATTGAAGCGCATGAATACATTGGTGGGTCTAGAAGTTAACCCTCCACGGAAGCCATGCCGTGCACACTAGTACCTCAGATATGAGAGTGCACCGATCTTCAGCACTGTCGTGCACCTTAGCGCTGCTATGTACCCCGCACCAGTTCCAAGCTACCCTGCAAGCTGCATTCCCATTGTAGCGCTGCCCTTTCTCCCCACTAGAGCACTGAGGTACACAGTTCTAGCGCCACTGGACACCCCGAGTGTAGCACAGCCGCCCACCACTTTATGTAGCACTGGAGTACAACTGTACAACTGTTTTGCACTACACTAGAGCAGCGTCGTTCTCGCCAGTCGAGCGCTGCACACCCTTTCTTTCACTGACAAGCAACCCGGCCATGTCATGTACCCCCTAGTCCCGCTGTAGCACTGCTGTGCACCCCTGCCTTAGTAGTGCTCTGCAGCACAGCCGCACTCCCTCAACGGAGCATTAACTTACACGACGCACACGAACCTGTTGTAGAATGAGGACCCTGCTTCTCGCACCTTTCGTAGTCTCCATACGTACTCCTTCTTTTGGCTAAAACCCTTAAATCTCTGCTGGTTCACCATCGCTCTCGGTTCTCCCACTGTGGTGCTTAGAGGCGGAGACGTGCCCCTAGTCCGCGCTGTATTCCTCCTGTGACTCGGTCCTGTATTACTGCACCCCTGGACTTGAGCGGTGGTATAAGTGTAATTGGGTGTCAATGCAAACAAAAAGACATGCCTAGGGTCCCCTGGTTGGCATGTAAACGTTTTCATAGTTGGTGTGCTGTGCGCACATCTTCCCATGGGCCCCAGTGCCACTGCAAATCTTAGTCTTTTCTACCACTCACTGTTCTGCTTCTGAACAGTTTGGCACAATCTGAGCTCCTCGTCTGTTGTGCTTAATCACGAATCCTTTGTGAGAACCACCACGTTCTGAAAGCAGCAGCTCTGACTGAAGAATGCAGCATGAGATAACGTCTTGGTTTCTGTCTGCAGCTCACTGCCATTCTTAACCAGACCAGCATATTTTGTTAAATTGAATGAGGGTTGATACACACTTTTCAATGTTCATTGTGTTTGAGTTGCTGTCCACCGTTACTGGCGGCATGCAGGGTGGTTGCAGCCATCGCAGTGCTCGGTTAGTGTTGCCACGGTCAGTGGTGTACAAAGGATCCCCATAAGGCCTAGTGGAAGCATGCAAAATGGACCACTTAAATAAACGTGTTGGCTAGTAAAACTACCAATAATTGTGGCGCAATGGGCCCAGCCTACCTCAACAGACGACTCTTCTTCTACGTCCCCAACCGCCAGCTCCGCTCCGCCGACTTCTCCCTCGCCACCGTCCCTCGCATTCGAAGAACAACCACCGGCGGCAGATCCTTCTCACACCTCGCCGCCAAGACCTGGAACACCCTTCCACTTAGCCTACGACAGACCCAAGACCTGCTGACCTTCAGGAGGCTACTCAAGACCTGGCTGTTCGACCAGTAGCAGCACCCCCCCCTTTCCTCTCCCCAGCGCCTTGAGACCCTCGCGGGTAGGTAGTGCGCTCTACAAATTCTGTGATTGATTGATTGATTGATGTACTGGACCTCGGTGCCACTGTACTTGCTGCACCACAGATAGCCACGCCTCTGTTTTTTTTTCTTTTTGCAATTTCGTCAGGAACTCTTTTACTTTGGGCAATTTTCTCTACTTTATTCAAGGAACGACTGATAATCCTCCACATATACAGGTGCAAAAGCAAGGTTAAGGACCGTTTACCCAGCCAAGCTGAACAGATTGCATTTATTGGTTCCCTTTCCAGAGATTATAATGATCTGCGAAAAAGACCATCCCACTTCTCATGTGTTACTGTAAAATGTTGCACCTATTCCAAGCTATGACCTGGCAGACTTCAAATGCTGCAATGAACTATGTCCTTTCTGAACAGATTCTATCTACAGCTTGCAACCTACAAAACCTCCGACCTCCTTGCTCTCCCCTACTCCTCCATCCCCCTGCCTCACCCTCCTCCCTTTCGCTCCTCTCCTCCACTCCCCCTCCTCTCCTCCACTGCGCTGGGCAACACAATTCAAATCCACACAACATAATTCAACACCAAACCACATTATACAACTCAGCAACACAATTACACAATACACCACATACATCCAATCCACACCACAGAATTCCACATCATGCCACAAAATTCAACAGCATACCACATAATTAAACTCCACTACGTCCCACTCCACAACACAAAATACTATTCCATATAATTACACACAATAACACAAAATCCTACTCCACATAATTCCACTGCACTTAATACCACATAAATACTATCCACATAATTCCACAGCACACCATGCCTCATAGTTCCACTACACAAATCCACACCAGACAATTCCATGCCACACAATTACACTACTAACTAATACAATCCAACTCACATAATTTCACTACACACCGCATACATACACTCCATAACACATTGGTAAAAGACATTGCCATTTACAATGCCAATAGCTCTAAGTCAAACAAATGCGAGACCTATTGCATTTCCAATGCTTGTTTCTTATTCCTTCCCCGTGCCTTACCTTCCATTTTTTTTCACTTTCAGTACTTTTATTCAGTCCAATTTTTTTTATACACACGCCTCTTTGTTATGTAGGCCAGAGTTGATTTATATGTTATCTTCGTAGGGTGTCAGAATGATAATCAGAGCATTTCACCATTCAAACACTAAACACGCCCCACAGCAATCACTTGAAAACAATTGTAGCAGCTGAGACACCAGTCACCATCGGAAACCTGTTTGCGATCGGATAAGAGCCACGAAACAGGGGTGGTGATATTGTTTAGTCAACCAGGCTCGACTTAAAAAGTGTGATGGCTGAACATGAAGCTATAAAATGGGAGTATCTTTAAATAGCTTGTCACAAGACGCGATCTGAAATTACAGCCAGAGTCTACATCTGCCAGGAAACCTGGCCTCTCTGCCATGTGCAAGCTTGGGAGGGGGGAGCGCACCTATGGACAGTGGCGGCTCGCCGAGGGAGTGGTGCGGGGTGGTGAGGCAGGGCGGGGGAGGGGCAGGGTGGGGGGGTAGTGAACTCGGACATACGACAGACAGTTCTGTCCGTCGGATGTCCGAGTTCACTACCCCCCACCCTGCGGGATAGTGAACTCAGACATACAACAGACAGTTCTGTCCGTCGGATGTCCGAGTTCACTACCCCCCACCCTGCGGGATAGTGAACTCAGACATACGACAGACAGTTCTGTCCGTCGGATGTCCGAGTTCACTACCCCCCACCCTGCCCCTCCCCCGCCCCACCACCCCGCACCACTCCCTCGGCGAGCCGCCACTGCCTATAGATACGGTGAGGATGAGAATGCACACACTGTGAAGGCGGGGGACGGACGCGCATGTCACGTGCAAACGATGCTTCGAATGCTCTTTCAATGTTGCAAAAAAGTGGCTTGCACCACGCAGGAACGACGGCTAAGCTCCTGAGATGGCTGCAACGCATCCAGAACGCCTCTGCACGTCTTATCCTCGACATCCCCCGACGCAGCCACATCACACCCCACCTGAGAGACCTGCACTGGCTCCCTGTCAACAAGAGGATAACCTTCAAGCTCCTCACCCACGCACACAAAGCACTCCACAACTCCGGACCAGCCTACCTCAACAGACGACTCAGCTTCTACACCCCCACCCGCCAGCTCCGCTCGACCAGCCTCGCCCTCGCCACAGTCCCCCGCATCCGGAAAACGACCGCCGGCGGCAGATCCTTCTCCCACCTCGCCTCCAAGACCTGGAACACCCTCCCCACCAACCTCCGACAGACCCAAGACCTACTGGCCTTCAGAAGACTCCTCAAGACCTGGCTCTTCGATCAGTAGCAGCACCACCCCCCTCTTCCCCCAGCGCCTTGAGACCCTCGCGGGTATGTAGTGCGCTTTATAAGTGACATGATTGATTGATTGATTGATTGATTTGTAGCTGAAAGTGAAGAGAATGTCCTTGCGCTGAACTTGTTTCATAGTAACTCTCAAATTATAACATTTACTCCTGCAATTTGACTCTTTACTTTAAAGATATTTCCATGTCTCGTTACAGATTGTGGATGTTTTACCAGCCTCATGGAAATATATAATCTACTATGAGCAAGAGGCACGAGCAGACTGAAATGTCCGGGATTGCAAGCGTAGCCGAAATGAGAGAGGCAATACACATCTCACAAACCAATTTTAGTTTGAAGCCTCACTATCAAATCAAATTTGAAAGATCATGTAGTTCATTCTCGCATGAATACCAACGTGCCCTACATTCAGAAAACAATTGATGGTCAAGGTGCTGTAGTCGGTAATTACAAGTGTTCACAATGTAAAGCATGTGACAGTGCTATCATCACAGCAACTTATGAACACAATGCGCATTCCATCTCCATGAAATCATTTACCAACTGTAAGACTAAGAACATTGTACACCTCCTGTTGTGCCCTTGTAGATTAGGATATGTAGGGGAAACATCCAGATCTTTAGCGACACGATTTACGGAACATCGGTCTGCCATTCAAACCAGAAAATGAATGGCCCCTCGTTTGAAACACTACCTTGAACGAGGGCACAGACCTGAGGAAATTAACGGGTTGATACTGGAAAAAATAAATCATAAAGCAGGATGTGACTCCGATGCCGTAAGAAAAAGTTGAGAGGTGTATTGGATTTTTACCTTAGATACAGTGGCCCGTGGTCTGAATCAAGAAATTCCATGGGGACAAGCCATACGCTATAATGCAGGTTGAGTCATCAACCACACGCTATAATGCAGGTTTAGAAGTAGGTCTCATGCTTCTAGGCGAGTCTAGTTAACTTCTCCCCTTGGGCAGCATTGAGCACCACTGCTTCATATTCAGGTATAGGGCCTTATACCACTCCCCCATGTACTAGCCACAGTGTTATCTTCCTAACACTGTCCATTCATCGTGGTGCTCGGCATATTTTTCCGTAATTTCACCCGTATTACACAAGGATTGTTCCTGATGGCTTTACATTGCTGACAGTTCACAGGAATCAGTATCGCATTAACAGCCTTTATAAATGGGATTCCTTCCTGATGCCTGGTTTATATCTAGCGGGCGTTAGGATGTAGACTCCATTAGTTGCGGATTAGCTGCTCTATGTATACGAGTACTCCTATGACATTTTGCAGGCACAAATTGTGCACATGTAGGCGCGAGGGGAGAGTTTGGAATCCATGGATATGAAGGCTAAGGGGCCATTGCTTTGTTATTAATGGCTGCCGCTTTTTTCCTCTTTACTCAAGGTATTCGATAGGTCACATGATCACAATCTCGGTACCGAGCAGGTGATCACATTCCCAGCCTCTTTAAACGCGAACCTTTCCTGACGCCAGGTTCCAACCTGTCGGCGTCAGGCTGCAGACTCCATCAGTTGCTCAGTTTATCGGATATTATCGGTAAGAGTCGAGTCCCCTTGCGCCCATTTTTCTCCACTTTCCAATGTAGATAACTTAGCGCCTACCTTGTTATTGTCTCTAGATTACAGATTGAGTCTGCAACAAAGGGCGTGTTGACTGTTCTCTTGCGCGGCACGCCATTTGTCATGTAAGTTGACGTAGAGAGTAGCGCCATGTCCAGCTATCTTGTGCTGATAGGAGGTTTAATATATGCTCTCTATCTATATTGTCTTAGAGGCTTTTCACTGAACACGGACAGAGTTTACCAGTATCCCGGTCCGACTCGTGTAAGTGTTTAAATCAAGGATGGCGCTTACCAATTCCTGGTCCGACTCGTGTATGTGTTTAAATCACGGGCGACGTGTACATCGCACTTCAGACCATCTCTGCAGGTGGGCAGTCATGTTAAAATCGTGCCCTCCATGCTCAATGTAATTTTGTGATCCCTTAACAAATTATATCCTCGTTTTATTCTCATTTTAGATACTTTTCAGCTGTTTTATATTATCGTCTTCGGAAAGGATTCTTCTCTGCATTCGCAGCATTGAATACACAGACTCCTGTCATATTCAGGGTATTATATTCAATTTAGCACATCAGATTTTTAATTACACTGGGCGTTTTTGGTTGTTATTCTTAGGCATGTACAGGTTTCTCTTCTCTCCCTTCTTGCTTTGGACACATAATGTTCAACTCTGTTTTTGGATTACGCACCTCGGGTGCAAGTGTTGGTTGCATGAACTATATAATCCTAGGGACCTTAACCTTTTCTGCACACAGATGCTAAACAATCAATGAGATAGTGCATTAAATGAGTCTATCATATTGCTTCATAGAAGGAACCACATGTTCTGTTTTATTATTCACAGGCATCAAGACTTTTAACCTTGTGGCGTCTCCTGATGAAGGCACCTTCGGTGCCGAAACGCACGTAGATTCCATCTGAACCTGAGCCACGTTTTCGACTATTGTTGTCTTGCCCTAGATAGCATTGTGCTTTCAGTCATGTATTATCAATCATTAGAGTGCTGGATTTTCCGACTTGAATTTGAATGAATAATATTTATGAAGCAGTCTGATCAGCAATTGTGGAAATCATCATTTGAATCCATTAAATATTTTTTTGTCACAATTAATTTGAATGTACACCGAGTATGAAAATGAATGAGTGAATGTAGACACGTTTGGAGTGAGCATGGGAATTGATTTAATTATTGATCATGCAAATTGATATGATTAAGGGTTTCGTATGTTTTTAAGATAATAAAATACATTTTGTATATTTGTATATCTTGGTTCCTTCAATGTACTTATTATTATAGGTTGTGATAATTGTTTGAGTTGCCTTAGGACTTTACATTTACTATCAAATGACTATAACAGTTTATATCCACCCACTATCCGATAAACTGTTGTTCAAATTCACAAGTTACTAACTTGTGTAACGATATATCTGTAAGAGACAGTAGTTAGTGACAGATTCCTTACCTTAGAATATCCCCAGGCGTCAGGCTGGATCCGGAAAGTTTTTGCGTAGCAGTACCCTTGCGCGTCGGTAGGCGGCGTCGTGCGGCTCCGCGTCCGTCGTCGGCGTCGTGATCGCCGGGATGACGTCGCGGGCAGTACTTAGGCGCCGGCCCTGCGCGCTGACGTCAGTTCTGTACACGACTTTCCGCGCCAGGAACGCAGAGCCATGCAAGAAGCTGACATAGGTGTCTGAAAAATACTAGGGCCCTGAAAGGGATGTCCTTAACTCCTAGAAATCAGTTCGCAGAACGGGGAGGATGGGTGGGGCGGTAGGAATCTGTCACTAACTACTGTCTCTTACAGATATATCGTTACACAAGTTAGTAACTTGTGCATCTGAAAGAGACACGTTAGTGACAGATTCCTTACCTTAGAATAGATACCCCAGCAATACCAACCCCGGTGGTGGGTCTGCGAACAAAGATCAGACAAGGAAGTCCTGGAGGACAGAACGGCCAAAGAAGCCGTCCCTCCGGACCTGACTGTCAAGGCAGTAATGCTTTGTAAACGTGTGCAGCGAGGCCCACGTAGCTGCCTGACAGATAACCGGCAGCGGAACACCGCGGCCCAAGGCCGTGGTAGCAGCCGTTGCCCTGGTGGAATGGGCACGCAGCCCAACAGGAGGCTCCTTCTTAGCCAAAGAATAGCAGGTCTTGATGCACAAGGTAACCCAGCGGGAGATGGTCCTCTTGTGCACCGCCCGACCTTTTTGGCGCCCACGTAGCCAACAAAGAGCTGGTCATCCACCCGGAAGTGTTTTGTGCGGTCAGTATAGAAGGAGAGCGCACGTTTTGGGTCCAGACGGTGGAGCCTCTCTTCCTCTCTGGAAGGATGCGGAGGCGGAAAGAAGGTGGGCAAAGTGATGGTCTGCCCAATGTGGAAAGCAGTAACCACCTTTGGCAAGAAGGACGGACGCGTCCGAAGAACAACCTTGTCTGGATGAACAGACAGAAAGGGAGGTTTGCAAGACAGAGCCTGGAGCTCACTCACCCGCCGAGCGGAGGTGATGGCCACCAGAAAGGCTGTCTTCAGAGTCAGAAGACGAAGAGGACAGTTATGTAGAGGCTCAAAGGGAGCGCACATTAAAAAGGTAAGAACCAAGTTCAAGTCCCACTGAGGCATCACAAACGGAACAGGAGGGAAGAGGTGAGTAATGCCTTTTAAGAACCTGTTAACAACAGGGGACTTGAAAAGGGAGGGCTGATCAGGGAGCCTGAGGAAGGCCGAGATAGCACAAAGATAACCCTTGATGGTACCCAGGGCAGAACCCTGTTGGGCCAGAGAGAGAAGGAACAGAAGGACCTCAGAAAGAGGGGCAGAAAGGGGATTCACAGCCTTTGCTGTGCACCATGCCACAAATTTGTTCCACCTGCAGGCGTATACCACCTTAGTGGAGGGACGCCTGGCTGCCAGAATCACATCACAAACTTCGGGAGGCAAGTCGAAAGGAATCAACTGCCGCCGCTCAATCTCCACGCAAGCAGGTGTAGACTGGACAGGTTCGGGTGGAGGACCGTCCCCTGCTGCTGCGACAGAAGATCCTCCCGAAGAGGCAGACTGATCGGGGGATCTACGCTCATATTGAGTAGCTTGGGATACCAAACTCTTCGAGCCCAGTCCGGAGCCACAAGAATGACTTGGGCCCGGTCGTGCTGAATCTTCTTCAACACTCTGGGTAGAAGTGGTATAGGCGGAAAGGCGTACAATAGACCGCAACTCCACTCGTGACGAAAAGCGTCGCAGAACGAGTGCCGCCTTGGAAATTCCAACGCGCAGAACTGATGACATTGCGCGTTCTCTTCGGTGGCGAATAGATCTAACCAAGGCTCTCCCCACTGTAGAAAGAGTCCTTGCGCCACTTCCGAGTGAAGACGCCATTCGTGATCCATCATGCACCTGCGGCTGAGTTCGTCCGCCCTGGCGTTCAGCGAACCTGCCAGGTGTTGAACCATCAGGAACATGCCCTGATGTTCCAGCCATGTCCAGAGGCGCAGAGCCTCCTGACAAAGGGTCCACGACCCCACCCCGCCTTGTTTGTTGCAGTACCACATGGCGGTGGTGTTGTCTGTGAACACCTGCACTACCTTCCCTTTGACAGAGGGAAGGAATGCCTTGAGTGCAAGTCGGATCGCCCGGAGCTCCAGAATGTTGATATGGAGCCGGGACTCCGCCGGAGACCAGAGGCCTCGGCCACGCGAAGACGCCTGCTGCGCGGGCCGGTGGCTGGGCTGCTGACGTGAAGGGCGCCCCTACCGTGGCCACGATAGGGGCGAAAAGCAGAAGTCAGCGGAGGGCGTGTAGCAGAAAGGCCCAGGGACTTTGCAGTAGCCCGTGAGTCCTTAAAGCGCTCCAACGCATGGTCTGCTTTGGACCCAAAAAGACCGACTCCATCAAAGGGCATGTCCATGAGAGTATTCTGGACATCCCCTGAAAAACCAGTGGTTCTCAGCCAGGCGTGGCGTCGTAGCGCCACCGTCGTTGCAATAGACCTGCCCAGCGAGTCGGCGGTATCAAGGCCACATCTGATTGTGTATTTGGCCGCATCCCTTCCTTCCGCAATGGCGCGGGAAAGCAGTGTCTGGACCTCCTCAGAACACCAAGCTCTCAGGGGTGGGGTGGACAGAGAGAAACAGGGGGTCGCCCGGAGCTGGGCGATGGCGTCGGGACACGTTCCTATCCACAGGAGCCCCTGTGTTGGGCTTGGACCAGGCGCCCAAAAGAACGTCAGTGAGGGCGTCGTTAAACGGCAGCACAGTCTCCGTAGAGGAGGCTGCCGGCTGAAGCACCTCTGTCAAGAGATTAACCTTGACCGCCACAGCAGGGAGTTGGAGATGTAAGGCTCCAGCCGCCCTACGCAACACCGTTTCAAAGTTGGCTCCCTCCTCCGTAGCCACGGGAGGAGACAGCATGCCAGTGTCAGGGGAAGTATCTAGACCACTGGCATCCCCTAGACCCTCTGTCCAGTCCTCATCGTACTGACACTGTTGTGTCAGAGGGTCATCAGACCCATCCCAGTCCTCCTGGTCCTCCTCAGGTTCAAAATAAGGGGAGGGGGACATTTGGGACCCAAGGTCCCATCGGCGCCGGAACCGGCGTCGAGCGACGTCGGTCCGGGTCCATGTCCGGAGCCGGAAGGAACTGGGAACGACGCCGCCCGGAGCCCCAGGCGGCGTCGAGAACGGCACCGGAGACATCGGCGCCGGCGGAGGTGTCGTTAGGTCGACCGGCGTCGATGGGGGTTGCGGAGCCGGGATCGAGGCCGGGGCCGAAGCCGGAGCCGGGATCGAGGCTGGAGGCACGGGCGACGCCGGGGCCGGAGCCGCCGGCGACGCCGGAGCAACCCCATCAGGGCCCGCGGGGCCCGAAGGCGCACCGGAGGGACCTGGAGGCCCGAAGAGGCGGGCCATGGCCGACAGGAATTCCTGCACTTTGGCCGGATCCGCCCCCGAACCCGGGAAGGGCGGGTATTGCGGGGGCGACTCCACAGGCATGTCCGGGGGCGGGGACGGTGCCGGGAGGGGCCTCAGCCGAGTCGCGAGACCGGCGAGGCGAAGTCCTAGAGCGATGATGCTTTTTGGACTTTTTATGTTTCGACTTACCGGACGAAGAAGATTTCGATGCCGACGACCGGTGTGGACTCCGCGATCGACCCCTGGACCTCTCACGCGACCGGGGCTTCCGCGGAGCCGAATGCCGGGCCTCGAGGAGCTTTCGAGACCGCTCTCGCAAAGCTTTGGGTTGAGGGCCTGGCAGTCGGTACAAGACTCCGTGTCGTGGCCTCGGCCGAGGCAGAAGAGACACTCCCAATGCGGGTCGGTGACGGACATCATCCGAGCACAGGCGCCACAACGTTTGAAACCGGGCATCCCTACGACACCTTGAAAAGAAAAACAGTGAAAAATTCACCAAAAAGTATGGTCAAAAAATGACCAGGGCACTGCTCTTCCCGGATCTGCGCTTGCTGGCGCGGAAAAAGAAGAACTGACGTCAGCGCGCAGGGGCGGCGCCTAAGTACTGCCCGCGACGTCATCCCGGCGATCACGACGCCGACAACGGACGTGGAGCCGCACGACGCCGCCTACCGACGCGCAAGGGTACTGCTACGCAAAAATTTCCGGATCCAGCCTGACGCCTGGGGATATTCTAAGGTAAGGAATCTGTCACTAACGTGTCTCTTTCAGATATTCGCCTTTGCTTTTCATCTCTTAGAAAATAAACGGCCACACTTCTGTTTATATCAATTAAATGTAGGGCATGATGGAACATTTCGAGCACATCTTCAGATATTTAATATTTGTAGAATTGTGATGATTTTACAAAGGTCATGTGTCTCTCATCTACCGAGAGTGGCATACATACAGCTTGTCGACGTGCCTTGCGTGTACCTTCATTTCTGACAGTTAATTAAGAAAAGTCTCCTCGCAGCCCCAGGAGAGACAAGATGATTCAACTGTTTGTGACTCCACAGTGCCCCAGCGCGTGCTGTGATCAGGCTGTGTTCATTAGCCCTTGGGGCTGGAACTGAACTCAGGAACCAGTGACTTCTCTCCGTGCGGCCCATGCATTTTATATCGCGATTGCTTCACGTTCACTCGGATGCACTGCCAAACGGCCCTTACATTTTTTATTTTCTGTGGCCATAACCTGCAGGTTTTAAAAAGGTGTATTCTATTCTGCTGTGAATATTAAATTGAGCGGGCACCGTGATCAAGAGCAAAGCCCGTGCATAAAAATATTTGTAATGTCATTGTCCCGGCTGCTTGAAAATGAAAGCATGCTTGGCGCGTTGAATGTGAGCGTCGTGCTCGAAGTAGGAGAAACTCATTAAAGAAAATAGTGCTTACAAATCTAAATAACATGTACTGTGTAACAACCCAAGTAAAGGGGCCAGTAGCCATGGGAGGATACAAATGACGACATGGCCGTACTAAGGAGGGACTAACAAGCCTATTTAGGAATCAGAAGCCAGCATTTACGAAGGACAAAGACACAAGCCAATGGAAAATATGGACGGGGGAGTGGGTGGGGCTTCTCTCCGGACTGTACTACAACAGATCATCGCCAGAGCAGTGCTTGAGCGCTGACTCTAGGCTCGACCTAAAAATGTTTGGAAAAGTTAAAAAGCAGTGGTATCAGTGTAAAAGCGGAAAAATGCAAAATAAAGGACAATAGTTTGACTTTTCTAGAACACACTATTGATGTCAATGGGGTAAAACCTCATGAAAAACTGGTAGACAGTATTGTTAACAGTATAGTGCCTAGCAACAAGGATGATCTGAAGTCATTTTTAGAGGTATCTGAATTTTATGCCAAATTTGTAAAAAATTCGAACAAGAGCAAGTCAATCAGAAATTTACTCAAGAAATCTTCCAAATTCGACTGGTGTCAAGGGTGTCAAAAGGACTTTGACAACATCAAGTTCAAAATTGCAAATGCACTCTCTTTAGAAAGTTTTGATATGTCCTGCAAGACTCTTCTTTCCACTGATGCCAGTTCATATAGATTAGGAGCAATTCTTACATAAATTCAGGACGGTGAAGAAATTGCAATTGCTTATGCTTCTTGCACATTATCTAAAATGGAACGACGCTGCTCAGTGATCTAAAGGAAGCATTAGCTGTTTTTTGGGCCAGCAGAGACTTTAGAACATATTTATGGGCATACCTTTTGTGATCAGAACGATCATATCCCGTTAATAAATGTTTTTTCAACAAAGGGTTTCGGCATATTGTCACCTAGAATTGCAAGATGGTTAGCCAATCATGAAGAATTTAATTTTGTGATGTAATTTATTCCAGGCTCGAAAAATGTTTTTGCTGATGCTCTATCTAGGAAAAAATTGTGATATAGGCACTCAGCTTTTCTGGGGACGACTTGCAGGAATTTGGTTGGGTTGCGGACTTAGAATGTTTTGATGAAGCATCCATCACAATGGAAGAATGGTTGGATGCAGTTAAGGAAGATGCTGAATTGGCAATTTTGGCTAAGGGTATTAGGGAATGCTGGTCTGATGTTACCTACATGAAAAGGTATATACAGAAATGGGACAAGCTGCTCAAGGGAGTCGTGGAAATAAAGCTTTCTTTAACTACATTCGGATTTCTCAATGCGATGTGTGATGCCCACTACATATATAAGCTTAGTTAAATTTCAGCCTATCAAACCTGCTGAAATTTAACAGGGGAAATGTGCACAGTATTTACCGTACCATGCATATTTTGCGGTATATACCGAAACCTGAATGTTATTCCAAATAACTCATTAAAGGTGCTATTTATCGCATCAAATAAATAACATAATCCATGGTATCATTATTTACCAGGTGCGCTAAATGACACCATTACTTGTAATCAGGCCCTTAATATTTTATCTCTGTACAAAAGATGCTTCATTTCTGTGACATTCTTTTTAGTAAATGGTTATCTTTTTAAATAACATGGTTTGCAAGTTCTAAGTCTTCCATTTCTTAATGCTGTGGTTATTTCCTTAGTTGAATATTGCTAGTTGAGTATGCTAACTGGGACAGTGCAAGAAACATCTGGATGAGCTAACAAAACTGGAGGATGTGGGGGATATGGCCTCCGGAAAAGAAAGTATGTCTCAGATGCCTGTAGAAGCCAACACTGACTCGATTGACGGTAGAGCGCAATATAAATTTTCATCTCACTTTTACATGCGACTTGGAGCTTGCCCCTACTGTCTGTAGCAGTAGATCATACCCTATTGAGAAGTCCGACTACTAAGCTATGCCTAAGCTGTGAATATTTAGCCTTTGATTTAGTGCTGTCTTCCAAATAGGTTGCATGCTGCAGTTCTTTCTATTCTCTTTTTAAGATTTCTTACCCTGAATTGCTTGTATGTAGAGGTGAACTGTGTTATAAAGGGCTTAACCTAACTGTTCCACTTCACAAATGATGTTGTAAGTCATCCACCCCTTCAGTTTAAGCAGGGCTTGGGTGGCACCTACTGGGCCCTCTCACAAAGGATTAGGTGGCGAACTATGTGACTGGAGAATTGCTTTTTCATAGTGGTTGTAATCCACAAGAGATTCCTCTTGCAAGAAGCCTGCCTGTTTCTAATGACAACCTCGAGGGGGCGCAGGGGGTCTTTTACTGCTGCTTTTACAGGTGGATGACACGTTGCACTTTCGTCCTCAAAATTATCAGTGTAGTTGCACAGGTCAGAAGTACAGTGTGAGCATCATGACAGAGGACAAACTTTGGTGAAGCCCTGGAGATTGAAGCATGGGTGCATTCTCCCTACCACAATACAAGCACTTAACACTGGAGATGAGTGCCACTCATTGGTCCAATGTTTTCTATCTTATAGAGACTTCTAGCCGCAGATTCCTTTCCTTAGAATTATTCCGAGATGTCAGACTGGATCTAGGATTTTTTTTAGCTATATCCCTGTGCACTGCTAGGTGGCATCTCTCTACTCCGCGTGTCATCATCCACGCCGGAAGTAAGGTGCACAGTATCTATATAGGCGCCACCTCAGCATGCTGAGAAAAAAGCTGGTTTCAAACCATGGGTGGCCTGTCACAGGTAGATGTCAGTGATAGACCCCATTTAGGACTCCAAGACCTGCGAGGACTGGCAAGCCATGCACTCCAAGGTGCTGAGGGAGGACCCTCCTTCAAGCTTCTCGCCGTCCGATGTCAGTCGACTCCGTGACGCTCCAGGCCCCATTTGTGCAAAAATTCCCAAGGATCGATCGTGAGGCCCATCCCGAAGGTCGCTGTCATACTCATAATTGAAGGGTAAGTCTGAAGCGTAAGTCCCACAAACGCAAGAAGGCCAAAAAGTCAAAGAGATCTTTGACTTACTGCATCAGTCGAAGTCTTCTGACAAGACGCGGGAGCATCAGCACTCCGGGCCCTGCGAGTCAGCGGAACCTGAACTCGGGTCCACTCCTCGCTTCCCTGATTTTGCAGGGCCGATCCTCACCCAGCTGAAAGAGTTTTATGAGGCCCTGCACCTCATATTTGGGTAACCCAGCCCTTCTGGATTGCCTTTGGGCCCCATGGGCACAGAAAGGGCCCCTACTGGATCCACGCAGGCAGGTTCTCACTCGGACACCAGTTGGGCACCATGGATCCTTTTCTAGATCTGCAGGGGAGCCATCGGCAAGACCAAGATCTTCCCTGATGCCCACTCTAGTACTGATACCACTAGCACTGCCAACACCCCTAGGCGGCGCTCGTCCCTATAGTAATTCCGGACTCCGGCACGGAGCTGGAGCGGCGTTGACCGACGGTGACTCTGGTGCCACCCGGGTCCATGTTTCCCGGAGTAGAACCAGTCCCTTATTTACTTGATAGGCCTGGAAAGGGAGATGAATGAGAGAGTTCTATGGACCCTTATGGTTACCGGTTCCCTGAAGGAGAACAGGAACAGGACAACTGGTATGAGGAACTGGCGGAGGCCAGTGGCTTAGACACCTCACCCGAACTGGCCACGTTTCTCCTCCTACCACGGCAACGGAGGAGGTAGGCTCTTTTTGCAATGGTGGTGCATACGGCAGCTGACGTTTTGGGCCTTCAGTTGCTCACAGTGGCAGTCAAGAGGTACTTCTTGACAGAGGTGCTTCAACCGGGAGTTTCCCCTTCTGAACGCCTTCTCCCATTCAATGAAGCCCTTACAGATGTCCTACTTTGAGCCTGGTCTAAGCCCTGTACAGGGGTCCTGTGCATAGGATAATTGCCTACCACCTTCATCGCGCCCCGGGAGATCCCAGTTTCCTCACCCAGTACCCCACCCTGGTGAGCTTGGCTGTCCAAGCCTCCATGTCCAGGAGTAACCAAGGTGCATTCCCTACCACTCCACCAGATAGGAAATCCAAAAGGTTGAGCACTTTTGGCAAGAGAATGTTCTCTTCCACCAGCCTAGCACTGCGGCGGGTGAACACTGCATGCCTTTTGGGCTGTTATACCCATACGATATGGGACTCTTTTGCACAAGTGCGCCATACTCACTAAGGCTATATGGGTGAAATGCAGTAAATTTCAACATCCGGTGTGGGCTTGACACGACCAACTCGCTGGGCAGAGAAATTTCCTCGCCAGTGGCCTTGCCGCACCACGCCTGGCTGAGAATAACTGTTTTTTCAGGGGATGTCCAGTCCTCCCTCATGGACATGCCTTTCGATAGCTCTCGCCTCTTTGGATAGAAGGCGGTTTCAATGCTAGAGTGCTTTAAAGACAGCAGAGCTACGGCTAGGTCCTTGGGCTTATCTATGGCCCCTTGCCAACCCCAATCTGACTTGTGCCCCTTTTGTGGCAACGGAAGTGGTCTCCAATCGCACCCTTACCCTCCCAGCCACCATGGCCAACAGGCCACCCAGCCTTTTCATGGCCGAAGGCGGGGGTCCCACAGACAGAGTGGGACAGGCCACCACCAGTCAAGTCGGTCCACCACTCCTCCGGCAGCCGCTGCCTCCAAACTTATTTAGTTTGGCCTCTGACCATTATGGGAATCCAGGGGGAGGCAGGATATGCCATTACCTGCCCCTCAGGCAGTCAGTGACATCAGACCACTGGGTTCTCCAGATCGTCCAAAGGGGCTACTCCCTCCCCTTTGTGACTACCCCACCACCCATGCCACCCACATACGATTGGATGATGGAGGACTTCCTATCCTTGCTCCGTCAATAAGAGCACGCTCTCTTGGCCAAGGGAACTATAGAGAGGGAACATCAGAAGTAGGTTGTGCTTGTTATTCCTGCTACTTTCTGGTGCCAAAGGAGGACGGAGGACTTTGTCCTGTCCTAGCTCTGCGCCTTCTCAACCTCTTCTTGAGGAAAGAGAAATTCATAGTGCTCACATTCGCCAAAGTCCTGTCTACCTTCGACACTGGAGTCTGGATTGTAGCATGGACTTGCATATTTCCACATCCCTGTCCTGCCTGCCAACACACATTACCTGTGGTTCACGGTGGGCCAAGAGCACTTTCAGTTTGCCTTGCTCTCTATCAGCCTTACCAGTGCCCCTCGGGGGTTCACGAAAGGTATGGGGGTGGTTGCAGCTCCTCTGAGGAGGTCAGGAATTCCAATCTTCCCTTACCTCAACAATAGGCGCTTGATGGTGGGCTCCCACCTTCAGACTACAGCGAACCTGCATTTGCTGAGGTTCACTATCAACGTGCCAAAGTCACACCTAACTCCCTCTCAGACACTCCTCTTCATCGGAGCTATTCTGAACACAGTACAATTCAGCACTGTCCTCCCGAGCCGCGAGTCCAGGATATTCAGGCTATTCAGATGTTTCAGACTCTATCCTGGATTTTGGTGAGACTGACTCTGAGGCTGCTGGCCCTCATGACCTCCTACATCCTGCTTCTTACTCATGCCCGGAGGCATATGTGGCTCTGCAATGGGACCTGAAGTCTCACTGGGCAGAGCATCAGGGAAATCTCTCTGACATGGTTCAGATCTTGGAGGGAACTGCAAAAGGTCTGCAGTGGTAACTAATGAACTGTGATTGGGTCAATGGCATCTCCCTTCCACAACCGGAGCTGACTGTAGTGAAAGATTCAACACTGTCTCGTCTCCAGCAGAGTCTGAACTCCACATCAACCTGTTGGAGCTCTAGGCGATTTGCTTGGCACTGAAAGCCTTTCTTCCTTCACTTTGGCAAGTCGATGTACTGTACCCAGCAAAGCTGAGTGATAACATTGGGGCAAAGGTGTTGTTATTTGTACAGTTCCAGGCAGCAGCAGTTACGTAAAAATATGGCACAGATAACCTGATCACAAGTGAGGCAGAACAAAATCAATGCATACATGCATGTGTTAATTTCGCTCCACCTGATTAGAAATTAATTTTTTCGACTGCTGGATTTATCAGGTGTTGAAGAACCTGACCCAATTTTCCCAGCCATTAAAAGCGCTTGAGACTGGCTTCTTTTTTTAGCATGTATATGCATACACTGTTTTCTCTTCTCTAACAGCCCCACCCTCAGTTGCGGTTGGTGACCCACAAAACTGGTTGGTCGACATAAATAAAATTAAAAAACATACAAATAAACATTCACATGTAAAAATAAAAACTTCTACTTACCTTCTTAGCCTGCAGCACATCCTCAGTGTTCTTTGGCCCTGGCTCCAGACTCCTCCAGCGCTAGGTCCCACAGCTCCCTATCAGACACTGCTCTCATGCTGCATTAGAGAAGCATCAGAATTGGCCAGAGCAGGCTGCCTCAGCGCTCCGAAGAGCACTAAAGGCCTGTGCCTGCTCTCCAACCCGGCTATGTAAGACAGCCGGATTAGAGAGCTTAAATTACGCATGTCAGTTTGGCAGGAGCAAGGTAGCTGGTCAAACCGACATGCGCAATCCATGCTGAAGGGGCCACTCATCATTGCTGCCAATCAGCAGTAATGACGCACTGGCCCGCGCTCCCCTCTCCGTTTGGCAGAAATCCGGAAAAATAAAATGGTAAGAAAATCATTTTATTACCATTTTATTTTTCCAGCTTTCTGCAGCAGTGTGGGGGTAGGGTAGCGCTCCTCCACTCCCATGGAGAAACCGCCGCTGCCCACCCTAGTCCCTCTCCCCCCCCCCCTAGTCCATGAACTGGCCCTCACATACTTTTCCCACCTGCTCAGAGAAGCTGTTTAATGGCCACAATAAAACCACATGCAATACAGGATTCTGTGTATTTTTATTGCCAGAAACTCAGCCCCACATGCTAATTCAACATTCCATCTTCTTTTTCTGGTAATTGCACGGTAATGGGGTGAATTTACCAGATGGAAATAGCAAAATCACATGCAATTTTACTGTACTGTAAAATTGCCCCAGTACAGTTCAACTTGTAATTAGTTCCAAAGTGTATATTGTTACTTTACACTCTTAAAGAATGCCATGACGTCATGCTTTGGGGCTCTAGTTTCAGTGGGGATACCAGCCCAGAAGAGGGTATGGTATTTATTCAGTGCTTAATTTGTAAAAAATAAGTGCTGGGCTCTCGTCAAGCGACTGCAGCTTGTTTTACTCATTGCCCCTAATCGTGCCGCCAGTGACAGAATCAATACAACTACTCATCAACACACCCTACAAGTATGGCATTTCAGACTATTCCAATTCCCAAAGCTACAATAATGGTTTGGGCAGCACATATTAGTTATTTTTAATGTTCAATTAAATAATAAATAACTGTTGTTGTGTTAATCTCTAATTTAGATAAACAGTGCACACTGTCATAAGTGCTGGTGTTAACAATTAAGTTCCAGTGCTGAGCACTGGAAATCACCAGCTCAACTTAAGCACTCTGTTCATTGCACTCAATATATTCTGACACCCCGGGGATAGGAATTTATCAGGAGGCATAGATAGCACTAATTATGATTATTGCTGGAGAAATGGGGCATAGCATGCAGATTTTAGTTTTTTTCACCCTAAAATCTGAATGCCCGCTTATCAGACATTTTGCAGGGAGTGTGTTACTTACTGTACAAATCGTAAATTCATCATGTGATGTAACAGGAGTTTCTGGATATCCCGAATTACCTGGGTTGACCGTATATAGGGCCTTCTGGAGATAAACCTGTGCAAAGGCAACGTAATCCATATTCCTTATCACAAAACACTAAATGTGCCTTTCACAACATTATAAATATCCATTGGGATGTGAAGCTGTGTCAGCATTAGATATTTAACATTTTTGGCAAAAACCAGACCTCTAAAGGACACACAACTTATCTTGTAAAGACAGGTAATGAGGACATGTCCATGATCTGCTTTGTGAGATAACTAAGGTGTGTGCTACTAGCTTTGGACTGGGTTAGGAATTAATTGTAAAATATTGTGTTGCACTTATTGGTTGATACTTTGTGCTCCACTTTCTAGTCTTGAAATGAGATTCAAGCTTCAATGCAGACATAGCTGCCAAGTTTTTAAACTGCTAATGTGTGACATTTTCATGGTTCCAGTGTAGTATGAGTTACGTTCTACTGCCAAATACGTGACACTTCGAATGACACATTCTCCATAAAATAAAGTAGTAAAGTCCTTGTGAAGATACACACATCAAAAATGATCACTTTGAACAATGAGAAGCTCTAAAACAGCAGTGAAACTGCTGCAAACAGCCTGATAAGGAAGATTAATCTACACTAAACTACTTGATGGTCAGTGCACTTGCTGGAGAAATCTCTGTGCAGCCTAGCCACAAGTCTGACTCATTATATACCACGGAGGGTTAATATGCCTGCTGCCAAGCACAGCATAGTTAACACGCAGGTCTGAGATTTGTATTTTGTGTAGACAGCACGGCTGGTTACTGCTTATGCTTGAGAGAACCTTTTGTTACCCACAGGTCACAAGGTATACTCCTTGAAACATAGCTCAGTGAGTTATGAACTGACACCAACAAGCTGCATGTAGACTGCAGTGCATAAGTTTGGAACCTTATGATCGTCTCCTCAGATTTTACTTGTTCCAAGGTTGCTGTAAAGGTATAAATACTTATTTGTGAATTATTTATTAAGACCTATTAAATATGTGACCTTTTTACAACGCATTCATATCTCCTATGATAAACAAAAATAGCGCTGATTGTCTGATGCATTGATACACCTATAACTACACACACACAAACACACACATACAAGTGTTACCATCCTTGTAGGGACTATTTGTGGATACCTGCCTTGTGGGGACTAACCTTTCCCAATGTTTTTAAGATATACTAATTGCAGAAAAATATTCCGAAAAAAATTATTATACAGGATCCTGCTTCAAATATGCAAATATACCTTAATTTACTTGCGCTCACAGAACCATCATTATGGGGACTTGATCATGTGTTACTATCCTTGTGGGGACTTGCTCAAAAATTGTCTATTGTGATTGAAAACATTCATGAACAAATGGTTAAATGTTTTATTTTGATACAGTACTTAAATTATATGATAAGTTATTCATATATGAATAGCTGCTTGAGTCATCGGGGCACACTTAAGATGGCTTTTAATGATTATGCATTTGTCACTAGAAGAATTAGCATAGCCAGTCCACGTAATTAGACTTACATATACTGAACACATTTTCAGAGAGATCCACAGAGTTAAATGGTATGAAAAAAGAAAATAATACAGAGCCAAACCAATTGGAAAGTCAAAAATCATGCAGCGTGGTCAGGTGTGAAAGTCAGGGTCAGATTACCGAGATCTGTTTGCTTAAACTGTCCACGTAGACGTCATCTTTGAATGACTAGAGGTGGTATGTGAATACAGTAATGTTCAAGAACTGATAAGGACAGTGTGTGATTATAATTATGGCCAGGTCACCACAGAGGTGGTGTGTGATTAGAATGATTCCCAGGTCTCCACAGAGATAGTCTGTGATTATAGTTGTGTTCATGTCCCCTCGGAAATAGCGTGTGATGATAATCATGTTGAAATCCCAGCAGAGATAGTGGATGTTTTCAATGATGCCCATGTCCCCACAGAGATAGTTTGTGATTATACTGATGCCCAAGTCCCCACAAAGATAGTGTGTGATTAAGCTCTTGCCCAGGTCCCCACATAGATAGTGTGTGATTATAGTAACGTTCAAGTCCCCTCAGTGATAGTGTGTTATTATAACCAATTTGAAATACCTACAGAAATAATGTTTGATCCCATTAATTACCTGATCCCCATAGAGATAGAGTGTATTTATGGTGATTCCAAGGCCCCCCACAGAGATAAAGTGTGATTATAGTAATGTTCACTCCTCACAGAGACCGTGTGTTATTATTGTTGCGCCCAAGTCTCCTCAGAGATAGTGTGTGATGATAATCATGTTAAAATCCTTACAAAGATATTGTGTATTTATAGTACTACCCATGAGACTACAGAGATTATGTGGGATTATAGTGATGCCCAAATCCTGAGAGAGATAGTGTGTGATTATAGTCATGTTCAAGTCCTTTCAGCGATAGTGTGTGACGATAATCATGTTAAAATCCCAGCAGAGTTGGTGGGCGATTACAACCATGCACAGTTGCCCATAGAAACAGAGTGGGGTTCTACTGATAGTCAGGTCCACACAGAGATAGTGTGTAATTTATAGAGATGCCCAGGTCCCCACAGAGCTAGTGTGTGATTATATTTGCGTTCAAGTCTATTCAGCGATAGTGTGTAATGATAACCATGTTGGAATCCCAGCAGAGATAGTGGGTGTTTCCAATTATGCCCAGGTCCCCACAGAGATAGTGGGTGTTTCCAATTATGCCCAGGTCCCCACAGAGATGGTGTGTGATTATACTGTTGCCCAGGTAACCATAAAGATAGTGTGTGATTATACTGATGTCCAGGGCCCCACAGAGATGTTGTGATTATAGTAATGTTCAAGTCCCCACAGAGATAGTGTGTGATTATAGTGATGCTCAGATCCCCATAGAGACACTGTTTGATTTCCAAGTCCCCACAGAGATAGTGTGTAAATATAGTGATTTCCAGGTCCCTACAAAAATAGTGTGTGATCATAGTGATCCCCAGGTCCCCTCAAAGATAGTGTGTGATGATACTCATATTGAAATCCCATCAGAGATATTGGGTGACTACAATCATGCCCAGGTCCCACTAGAAATTGTGTGTGGTTATACTGATGCCTAGGTCCCCACCGAGGTAGGGCATGATTATAGTGATGCCCAGCTCACCACAGAGATAGGGTGTTATTATAATGATGCTCAGATCCCCATAGAGACACTGTTTGATTTCCAAGTCCCCACAGAGATAATGTGTAAATATAGTGATTCCCAGGTCCCCACATAAATAGTGTGTGATCATAGTGATGACCAGATCTCCACAGAGATAGTGTGTTATTACAGTCTTGTTCAAGTCCGCTCAGTAATAGTAGGTGATGATAATATTGTTTAAATCCTTGCCGAGATAGTGTGTAATTATATTAATGCTTATGGTTCCACAGATGTAGTGTGTGATTGTAGTGATGCTGAAGTCTCCACAGAGATAACATGTCATTTTAGTGATGACCATGTCCCCACAGAGATAGTGTGTGAATATAGTGAAGCTCAGGTCCCTGCAGAGATAGTGTGTGATTATTTTCATGTTCAAGTCCCCTCACAGATAGTGTGTGATGATGATTGTGTTGAAATCCCTGCAGAGAAAGTGTGTGATCTCTGTGATGCCCAGGCCCCTACAGAGATAGTGTGATCATAGTGCTGCTCCTGTCCCCTCAAAGATAATGTGCGATGATAATCATTTTGACATCCTTGCAGAGATAATGTGTATTTATGGTAATGCCAATGGCCCCACACACACACGCACACGCACACACACACCCACACGTGTACTGGGCCCAGACTCTGTGTGTATTTATGGTAATGCCAATGGCCCCACACACACATGCACACACACACGTGTGAACTGGGCCCAGACTCTCACACTTTAGAGAAAAAACGTACTTGAAGTCTGGCTGGCTGGGGGGCGAGTACATCACACTGGTAGGTGTGAGCCTCTCAGAGGGTTTGATGCTGCTGCAGTTGAGTCTCCAATCGAATGTCTATGAGCTCATTGCTGTCCTCCTGTGACAAATGCATTTTAGTGAGGTGATGGGGACAATACACTAAAATGTGCTAGTCTAACTCCTAATGCATGATACTTGGCAGGGCTGTGAAGAATAAATCGCAAAACTAAGGAATGCTTTTGGGACAATTCTATCATGCCGGTACAGAACCAGTCTGATAGTAGCTTTTTATAATTTTTGGGAGCCGCAGAGTCTTTCGAGGGTTGAGTTTTTGTTCCTTGGTACTACTATGATTTCATGACATTACTGCAGATGGTCAAGGTTTGTAGGAGTCAGTCTTCAGCTATAGCTGAGCCTCATTGTGAGACTAGTAGAGATTTTGTCCAAGCTGCTGTCCTCCAGAGACTCACCATATATGCTGAAGAGTAAATGGGCAGGAATGAAGATTTGGGGACACCAAAGGATACTGAGTTTGTCGAGATACAGTCTTTTTTTTCTTTAACTGCTACAATCTGTATGTGAGTTATGAACTGAATCCTTTTACAATAGGGTCTACAGTGCCGACTCTATTATTTAGAGTATTTAGGAGGATGTTGTGGTCTACAATGCCAAAAGTTTGTATAGGAGGAAAAAATAATTGAATATCAATAGTTAAAGAATTTCTGTTTTCAACACCAGGTAATTTTTGGATACTGACACCCAGGTTTTTGGATCTGGAACAAGGCTGGTCTATACTAGGGGTGGACGGATCTTGCAGAGTTACATAAAAACTCAGCGTTATTCCGGGAAGTTATGTGAGCACAAAGAATTCAGCATGTTGGCTACTCACGTTGATGTTTAGTGCCAGGAGCTTGTTCCGTGCTGTAAAATCAGCACGAACTGCAGCATGCCAGAGGGCACTGCTTCTTTCTTCCACTCCAATTCATTTTCTACTTGAGCAGCAGCTTTCTCAATGTGAACGGCCGCGACCTGCCGCAGCTTCCTGCATTGAGAACTCTCGACGGGAGACATTATAGCACCCGAAAATTGCGCAAGGGGGCGTGTAATTTTGGTAAGCGCGTGTGAGAAATAACTCCGCCATGTGGCAGTTGTCAGAGTTTTGTCAGAACTCCGCGTTCCGAGGGGGCAAAGCTCCACCAGCGGAGCGGAATTTTCACCCACCCCTATTAATACACATGAACATGACAGCTCGCAGAGAGTGGTCTATGAGTGAATTAAGAATGCTGAACCTCAGTGGGCTAAATTGTACATGTTTTGTAAAGACCTCTGCACAGTTAAAGAAGCACCAAGCCATGAATACATTGCCTGAACGATTGAGAGATATTGTTCACAATTGCTACTGTTAATCAAAATTTATATTTCAGAAATGGGTTAATTTATTTCAGGTCAGAGGGATGTTGCTTCTTTCTAGGTTCATCTATGCAATATTTCCATTTTAAAGTGCAAATGAAAGCAGATGCATTATCTGCAATAAGGGTCTGATTTGGAGTTCAGCAGATGGGTTACTCTGTCACAAACGTGACAGACATTGCATTGCAATTGCATTATATCCAATGGCTCTTGTAATATGTTGGATGGAATAGAACACATTTGTGATGGAGTAAGCAGTCCACCAAAATCTAAATCAGGCCCTAAGTGATAAAAGTGCTTCAAAGGAGGAAACATTGTTTTTATCATTCCTTTAGCTTGGTTCATGTAGGATGATGGAGTGGTGGACAATTATGAGAAAACCAAATTGCCATTTTCCATTAAATTATTCAAACTAATATGTATTGGCCCAGAATTGAATCAGAATGACTACTTTGTTGTATAATAATTGTGCAAATTCAGAAAATGAAGTCTTGAAATTAAAAGATACGTTAACATTGTGGATCTATTTCTACTAATGAACGGAGTCAGTGTATTAGAGTGCTAGGCTAGCCGCATTGACATAACCATGACAAGGGCACTGCGCATGACCTATGCAGCGATTCTGTTCTTATTAAATGTAATCACTGTTTATTGCCTGCCAACATGCAGTCACACTTCTATTCATCTGGCCCTGTAGGGTCTTAAACAACTTTGGTAAATTACTATTGTTTCTGTTTCCTAAGAACAGCTTGCTGAATGTTTATCAGTTAACTGAGTCCTTTCTTCAAGGCTTATGGCAGCTTCTTGTGAGGTTATGTGTGTTCTCTTTCTTAGTCAGAGACACTTGTGTGCATTTTGTGCTTGGTTGTTAAGACCAAATTAGTCAATGCTTTCTTGTGTATCTTGTGAGAAGTGTCCTTGAGTTGGTCTGAGCAACCAACATTGCAGCATATTCACTTCCTGCTCATGTGCTATCGTAGTGGAGCGGCCTACCCATGGTTTTGGTTAAGACAACAGTTCATGTGATCCAAAATCATCTTCATGTGCCTGAAGGATTCAACGAACATCCATGAGCCCTTCTTTTAAGGAAATTACTCATGTTGTTTGTTGTTACTTCACTTTAAGAACAAGTGTTACATATTGTCTTGTTATGGCCCCAGCCTCCCATTGCCCCCCTAATTTATGACAAGTGCAAGAATGAAATGTGTGAAGTATTGGTATTCAAACAGACTGCATAGGATTCTGGTTTCATGGCACATGTTCAGCATCCTTGCTCTAGACAAATAAGTCACAAATAAGTGTGAAGCTAGGTGATCAGCCAATGAGGCACATCCTCATAACTCATCTCTTTCCACTAATCTCCAAATCACAATGCGCTTCATGCTCTGAGTTCCTGATGTTTCTGATCGCTTTTTCTAGTTCCTGAACATTAGTTCTTTCTTTGGATCCATTGATAATAGTTTTGACAGAGACAGTACAGATTAGGAAGAAATTCAGAAATCTTTGCATTACTTACGGCAGATGGATTGGACCCTCCAGGGCTTTATGTTGACCCCCATGTCCTCGCATTCCAGCGCATAGCTCTGA
Organism: Calotriton arnoldi; assembly: GCA_963921515.1. NCBI lineage: Eukaryota > Metazoa > Chordata > Amphibia > Caudata > Salamandridae > Calotriton > Calotriton arnoldi. The sequence goes on along the minus strand of CAWUFW010003201.1, from coordinate 339,255 downwards.
ATACTGTGACACAGGATTCTGCGGTCTCCATTTGCCTGACAAAGATCAAAGATACAGCGAGCAAGGTGAAGATTTGCATTGACCCTTGAATAGCAGGCTGAGAAGGGGCCACCAGGCTGTACCAAGATACCACAGAACTGTAACTGTTTGTAGACTTCCTTACTTTTCTGATCACAGTCTTGGCAGGCACTGCCAGACGTCCCACAGCCACTGTTACAGGTTATCCCAGAAGGCTGGAATGCCCAGGCAGAGGCAAAGGTGGTGGCATCAGATGCCAGTGTGTTGTCTGGGAGCAGAAATTTACTGTTCATATCCCCGTTGTATCTGCCACACAAGCCACACGTTTGGTTCATATAGTTACCTGGGACAGTCACTGTTACCTGGTAGGCCAAGTCATATGCCACATTCAGGCCGAAGTCTGTTTCGATAATGATTTTAATGCCTTTCTGGTAGATTTGAAGTATCCCGTCAGGCAGACTGAAAGGAAGGGTGTAAAGGACTCCATTTACCTGCAAGATAATAAACAAAACCCTCACTAAAATTATCACCAGTTGTGGTTGATGATTAAAGAGGATAGATCATGTGAGCCTGCAAAGCTATCCTAGGTCTAGATTTAGACTGTGTTCTTGTATAGTTTTTAATTTCCCCTTGCTGATCCTTCCATGTTCTCTACTGTTTCATGAGCTACCTGCTGTTCGTGTGCTAGGTCATCTACCCTCCCAGTGCCTGCTTCATGCAAATCCAGTGCAGAGATCCACTTGGATCTACTAACACTTTGTAGTATGCCAGCAAATCATGTATTCGAAACCCTGAAATGCAGATATGAAGTTAGCTTCTGTTCAGCAATGTAAATGTGCGCATGTACTGATATTTCCATAGTGCAAACCTAGCTTGGGAGCACAACTCAAGATTGGGAACATCAAGTGGACATTTTACATATCTGAACTACACATATAGAATTGCATTGCATTAAAGTATACATATTTACAAATGTAGGCACAGGAAGATTAATTGAGTTACCAAGAATCACTTGAGGCCTCATTTACAATGAATTGGCGTAGGGCAGCGCCGCAAGTCTTTTTGCTGCGTGCCCTATGCCAATTTGAAAGGGCAGGAATGCACTGTATTTACAAGATATGGTGCATTCCAGTCCTTTCAGCTGGTGCACAGTTTGCGGCCTAGTGCCAACCCAGGCACCCTTGAACCATGGTGCAAGCTTATCAGCTTTGTTGGCAAAATTGTTTTTTTGCAGGAAGCGACACCTTCCTGCAAAAACAAAATCCATGGAGGCTTTTTTTTTTTTGTTCTATTTGTTCTGCAGCACACATGGAAAGAGGAAACAAACGAGGAGAAATGAAAAGATTTCTCCTCGTTGTGCCTGCTCAGGAGAGGCGTAAGGTTTTGGAGCTGCCCCAGGTTTACGTGATTTTGTAAATCTGGGGCAGCGTCACAATCCATGGGTTTTGCATGGAAACACCCACCGCAATGTCCATGGAACACCTCCTTGATGCCTTGCCTTACTCCATATCTATGAGGTCATGCCAAGCCACGCAGGGTGGCTTTCCGTCTCCTCAGTGATATGATTCAGAGGCCTACGCCACCAGAGCGTCTACCAAAAGTGACACTCCAGTGGCGCAAAGCCCCTTGATTTTCAGACAAGTGCCGAAGTGGTAATTAGGTCCTAGATAAGTAGGCCTTGAAGTGGAAGTAGCCTCCTGTATAGAACTGTAATCACTTCTGTGCAGGGTCACTGTACCGAAGAGAGCACTACCGGCACACCTTTGGGGCATATTCTCAAGAACCTGTGATAACTACCACAAAATCAGCTTAACGCAACACTTCACATCGCAGTCTATCGCGGAAAAATAACGCTGTGTTAACGTGGCATTCCCAACACGGCGGTACCATGCGATAGTCACACGATTACGCGTCAAATGAACGCGTCAAAATCAACGTGACGCCGCAAAAACGCGAAACCCCAAAGCGAAAATAGTAGCGATGACGCCAATCGCGATACAAAAATCTGCGAAAACCAGCCACAGGCCTGCAATTCCCACGCGTCATGCGGGAAAATGCACTATAAAAGTAGAAAAAAAACATACAAACAAAAGCCAAACAGCGAAGCACATCGGAGGCATCCGGAGCAAGTACAGAGGACAACCAGAACCCCACAAGCCCCCCGGAGGACCAGCCTTTGACCTCGGGGTCAGGGAAGGGCAAGGACAAGAAGAGTAGGACGAAGCGGTTCAGTCCGCAGGAAAACAGGATCCTGATAACGGAGGTGATAGAACACCATCAATCACTGTTCGTCACCTCCACTGTGTCACTGGCAACTAAAAATGGAATATGGCAGACCATTGTGGACAAGGTGAATGCAGTCGGAGTGCTGAGGAGGACAATGGACGAGCGCAAAACCATGCTGAAACGCGCAAACAACCGGAAGGCAGCAATGCAGACTGGAGGTGGGAGTCCAGCGCCACAGGAGGAGCTGGACGAGATGGAGGAAATGGTGTCCACAGTCACCAGTGGGGAGACGGTGGCAGGAGTTGGGGAACCGGACACTGCTCAACATGACCAGACACAACAGCAACAGGGTGAGTAACGACCAGGGACTGGGGGGACGGGGGGAGATGGGCACAATGGCACACATGCACAATTAAGCATAGCACATCTGTGGACAAACCATGCCCCAGACCCACAACTCTCACCAAGAGACCAATGCACACAGGTATGCAACATCTCAGCACTGCATAAGCACAGAACCCAGAGGCACACCGCATGTAAGGGATAAGGGGCAGCTAAATAAGAGCTGCAGGGGCGACTCCCCCAAAATGTGGCACACACACATCACATGCAGAGCACATCAACATTGAAAACTATGTGGTACAAACCGCAACACGTACACAACAGAACAGAGGACACAACTGGTGCCGCATGTGTGTAGAAACTGGCCAATCACATTTGGCACTGCAGGGAAATGTGAGTTGACAATGTACAAGTACAAACACACATCCGTGACGTAGTCGGAATGTCCACTGTCCCGCATCAATTAGGCAGCTCCCCCCAAACAGTCACAATGTACACTGTCATGCAGTCTGAATGTAAACATGTACAATGCATCAACATACATGTGAACACGATGTTAAACTGCATCTCCCCTTCACATTGCAGGGGGAAATCCAACACCTCCTGCAGAGCAGTCCGAACCTCTCTTCTCTGATGACGAAGAGGACCACCACACCTTCGACTCCGATGCCCTCCAACAGCTCGTGGAGTGCCTCCGCAGCCCACTTCCAGGAGCAGGGCAGCCCAGCTGCCACGAGGAGAACCCACCCCCTGCACAGAACACACAGCAGGCAGCACCCACCACCACAGCTGCCTCCCAGGACCCCCACGATGAACACATGGCCTTCCAACGCCGTGTGTTGGGGTGCCAGGAGAAGCTGGCTGAACAGGTGCAGGTGGGGTTCGACCGCATGGCAGCCAAACTAGACCCCACACGTGGGTGTCTAAGTCCCATCAGGGACCACTCACAGTCCCTAACGGACACCCACAGTCCGCTCCATGCTCTCCAACGGACCATGGCTGACATCGCTAGAGTCCTGACTCTGCGACAAGAACGACTGTCTAGCCAGAGTGCCTCCAGCGATCTCGCCCGGGAGTTGGGACACTTCCGGAGGATCATGAGCGGACGCAGGCGGAAAGAGCGGCTGCCACGGCTGCACACCAGCGAGAGGTAGCTGGGTCCCTCAATTCCCTAAAGACCCTCCTCATGGCATTGCTGCCACAAGGCCTGGCGCTGATGCATGCTGCTGCTACCACCCCATCACATCTCCGGCCCCTGATGTGTCAGTGCCACACAGTGCGACAGACATTCCACCTCCAGCCCCTGAGGTGTCACTGCCACACAGTGCTGGAGACAGAACACCACCACCCACATGTGAGGCACATGCAACAGCAGAGGACGAAGATGCGGATGAATCTGCCTTCGTGGTCAGAAGGACGCAGTAGCATTCATCTCCGCCATGTGGCCTGTTTCTGCTTGGTTCTGCCCTCTGCATCATCATCTTCCACTGTCCCCAGATGCACTCTGCGACACTCACCTTGGACCTCGACATGGACTGCCAAATTCTGTTTGGTCACCAATGACACAGCTATCAGACTGCGGACTGAACGCCTCCTCTCCTGATGTACCTGTCATTCCCTGAAAGACTCTGGCTGGCCCTCCACGGGCCAACAATGTAAAGTGAGGTTGGCATGGCCCTGTACTGCTCCAGCTGCAACACTCCACTGAATGTGCAATAAACATTCATATACACACAGATGTGTCATGTCTATGATCTTTCAAGTGTGGAAGTATGGATGAATGTAGGGTCAGTGATTCCCCCTTACGAATATGTTGCTCATGTTGTGGGACTTTTGTCACAGGGTGACAGATTGCCGATTGCGGTCCGGGTGGCGCCGTCACTACAACAGAGACACATCCATTAGTCACTTCCTTGTCCAGCCCAGGACGGAACCATGCCCAGAGCTCCAGGGTCATTGTTCACACCCTTACGCTGGACTGGCATATGCCAGGACAGCCCACTCCGCTTACGCACACAGGGGGGGACGACAATGCCACATGTCCCAGGTCTTCACTGTAGGGATCTGCAGCTCACAGGTCTAGTTGTCTGCATGCCACAGCCACTCCCTCAAGGCTGGTGTACACCCACACCACACCCATCCAGCACAGGCGTCACAGGACATGTGACCCTGCCAATAAAAAGGGCCTGGCGCACATGCTGGACGCCATTTCCACTCTCTAACTGGGTGTCTCTGTGTAGTTCCCATGTATGCATGAGGGCCTAGGGCCCTGCCACCTCACATTGCCCAGTGCCGGGGGTGACATGATGGCGTCCGCACCACGGAACTCAATCATTAAGGGTCCATGGCTAGCGGTGCACAGACTTGGTGGCACCGGATACACTGCGGTAGGCACAGGCACACCGCCACAGGACGGTGTCTTGCGGTGCAGTGAGATAGGGGCACCTAAAGTGCTGAGCGGGTGTGCAGCCTGCGATGATGCTCCGTCCTGGCGGTCCGGACGGGCAAGGATCAGTGTGAGCCCTGCTGGACCGCAGTGTAGCCCTGAGCCAGCGGGCAGTGCGGGCCTCCCGCCACGTGGTGTTGCCTCGCGGTTCACAGAGTTAGTGGCACCTCAAGCGCTGAGCGGGTGTGCAGCCTGCAATGATGCCGTGGGCACTGATGTGGTCTCTGCCATTGCGAAATCAAGACCCAGAGTCAGGTGTGTGACCTGGTGGCCCGCGGTGAGGGGCTGCATGATGTGGAGGGTGCCATGGTCGCGGGCCCCGGGCTTGGAGATCCCACTGGAACGTGGTGGGCCCTCTTGGAGACACGCCGGTGGCGGAAGTTGAGCAGTGAGGCCTGGTTGCGCAGGGGCGGGCAATTACCGCTGGGCGGCGGGAGGGGCTGGGGTGCAGCAGCCTGTGTGCGCAGGAGCGGGCAAGCGATGATGGCGTGTGCAACTGTATGGACTCTGCCATTCATGTCTCTGGACACTGTTTCAGATAAGGGACCTGGGGGACTGCAGTGTATACCGGCACGTGGTTGGAGACACACCGGTGGCAGCAGGTGAGCAGTGAGGCCTAGGTCCGAAGTGTCGGCACTTTCTCACCCTCTCTTTCTCTCTCCCTCTCTCCCTCTCTCTCTTTCCCTCTCTCTCTTTCTCTCTCTCTCTCTCTCTCTCTCTCTCTCTCTCTCTCTCTCTCTCTCTCTCTCTCTCTCTCTCTTTCTCTCTCCCTCTCTCCCTCTCTCCCTCTCTCTCTCGCTCTCTCGCTCTCTTTCTCTGTACTTTGATGGGCGCATGGCACACCTTCTTATCCAGATTTCTGTTTTGCAGGCTGTGACTTACAGAATGTCCTGAGAAGACCCGCCATGCCTCTTCAGAATTGTTGTTTTTGGTTTATTCTGTAATAAACGTATTATTTGGATATTATGATATGAATGTATGATTTCCCTTTTTCTGACCACACGTGTATGTTAGGTGTTGTGATTGTGCGACTTCTGGCGATTTGTTTGGTTCATGATTTCGTGGAGTTGATGTGCAATATCTTTGTCCAAAGGGGGGGGGGTTGCCGGGGGGGTTCCGGGGGGGGGGGTGGGGGGGGAGGAATCTGGGGGTGGTGGCGGTGGGTGTTGTTAGCCTATTGGGGCTCCGGGCTGCATGATCGGTTGCTCCAGGTCATCTGTTGTGCTTCATGTGTGGCTATGGGCTGTGCTCCCTTGTCTGGTGCCGGTTGTCGTCCGACTTTACACCAGGTAAGAGCAGGTGTTAATTTCCTGCTGCTAACGCGCCTTATCGCATGTTTTGTGATCTTATCGCCGATGTGGCTGGTCGTTGAGAATGTTGTGGAGTGGTGTTGTCGCGGATTTTTGCACGGGAACGCCTACTCTGCATATCATTAGCGTTAGTTGCCGGGGTCATCTGTGGCGATGTTTTTTGCGACTGCTTTCGCAGGTAAACTGGTGTAATGGGCTGTTAGCGCTAGGTTGTGAATGGGGCGATGAATTTATCGCGACTTTGGCTGCGATAAAGTGCTGATAACTCGGCGATAGATCCTTGAGAATATGCCCCATAGGATTTAAAGACTTCTTAGAAAATGACATTGCTTCCGAGTCCTCAAGTTACTCCTCATTTGTTTATTATAGTGACGTTCGCTATTTTTGGTGCCCAGCAGCTATTCCCCAGTCAGTATTCATCAAACTGAACCCATAAAATGTTGTACAGGAAATTTGTAAACTGTCAAAGTTTATCTATTTGCATTCTACATTACATGTGATAACCCCTCTGTGTCTTTAAAACATTTAGGGCTTCATTTACAAAGAATTGGCATTGGGCAGTGCCATAAGTCTTTTTTGCTGTGCTGCTCTACGCCAATTCAAAAAGGCAGGAATGCAACATATTACAAGATATGGTGCATTCCTGTCCTTTCAGCCAGCATTCAATTTGTTGCCAAGCACCAACCCATGGTGCAAGCGTGTCTGAGTTGTTTGTAGGATAGTTTTTGTGCAGGAAGGGACTCGTTACCCCTGCTCTGAGGAGGTGTAAGTTTTGGCGCTGCTCCAGGTTTACGTAATCGGGGGCAGCATTAAAACGAATGGGTGTCTGTAGGAGAGTAGGATCTGCCTCTTATGTTGCCCCCACTTTTTTTCTGATGTTTACACTGGTTTCTGGCTTTAGTCAGGCTGGGACCCTGCTAATCAGGGCCCCAGCCTCGCTGTTCTCTCTAAACGATTTGGAGTGCACTCTAGGTGCACTAGTGATTGGATACTGTGGTACCTTATGAGTCCCTAGTATATGGTACCCTAGGTGCCAAGGGCATAGGTACTCCACAGGCCTACCAGGGGCTGCAGCTTGTATTATGCCACCCCTGGGAAGCAGACTAAATCTGACACCACAGGCCTGCTACTGCAGCCTGAGTGAGGAAGTGCTAGCACCCCTCACTGAGATATAGGTTCCCTATATCTCTCCTGCACACACATATGACCCTATCAGTCACCCCTAAGGCAGGCCCTATCAATCCTGAGGGCAGGGTGCTTGGCTTCTATGTGAGGGGGTGCCTCTGCCTGAGCAGGGCCCCTCTGCAGCTCTCAGAGTCCATTCTCTGGTGCTGTTTGTGGATGCGGTTAAACCATATACTTTTAAGTGCATTATATCCTCGCGGTCAAATGCTAACTTTGGGATGGCTGCATCGAAACATGTCGTGTTTGGTGTCAAACACCTTGGAATACTACCCACCCCGCCAGTCCTGGCGGCGGGGGTAGCATTCCACCCTTCTAGAGGGATAGACATGTACCTACTGTGGAAACGCGGTGGAATCCGACAGAGCCATGGCATCACAAAATGGATGCCACCAGTCACAGACACTGGGCTGCCCTCCTGCTGACGACCAACACTCGCAGTGGAGGGAGCCCAACAATAGATATCCTGTCCCAAGGGGGTGTGACCACCTCCCAGACAGGGTTTAGTGTATTGGGGCTGGGTGGGTGCACTCTTAGAGTGCTTTGAAGTCCTGCACTGGGGGAGCAGAAGGCTCCTCTGTGCATATGCCAGTTCAAACCGGCTCAGGGGCTACCTGTCCCTGCTCTGGCGCGAAACTGGACAAAGGGAAGTGGGTGTAGCCACCCACTCCCCTGACCCTCCCATAGGTAGGGTCATAGAGCTAGTCCCTCCCCTCCTTTTAGTATAAGAGGGGGAACCTGTGCATTGCACAGATACCCCTGGACGACGCTCTACAAGAAGAATCCGGACCTTCGACGTTCCACTACCTTTGGAAGACTGAAGAATCTCCCTTGGAGTCAAGGAGTGACTCCCCTGCTTGGCAGGCACCAAAAACTACAAACGACGGTCGCAAACTACGCCGCTCCCGCCGGAGTCGGACTTCGGTCCCTGCAACCCAAGAAGTAGATTTCCTGACTTCTCAAAGGCTATCGTGAGTCCCCAGCGAAGCTGAGGCCAGTGGACCCCAAGAGTAACGAGGAACCGCGACCCCTGGGTACCGTGCACTATTTCGAGTGCAACCCCTCACAACATTCCATGAACTTGTGCTTTGGACCACGTGTGGTCCCAGCCTCCAGCAGGAATCCCTCCTAAGATCAGCAGCCTACCACATCCCGAGTGACCGTGGGCCCCTGTGAGAGAATCCTCCTGAGGCGTCTTTGCGACCCCTTGCCAGCCGGCTTGTGGGTCCCCAAAAGACTTTCCAAAGAAACCAAAGGGCTCCCCTGGTTGCTCCAGGCCTGCCCTGACTTACCCTCACGGGGTGAGTTCCACAGACCTTGCTGGTCTGCGCCATCGCCTCTTCACACTTTCCCCGAGACTTGCAGTTACCAAGGCTTGTTGGCTCCGATCGAGTTGCCGACACCGCAGTAAGCCGCAGACTTCGTGGGACACGCCGAATCCAGCTCCTGGTCGTCGTCGACGCCTCCTGGACCTCGTGGCTGAAGAGTCAAGGCAAGCGTGAACGACCTGAACCCTGCGACGACGGTGGGCATTCATCTTCCTTGCCCCGAGTCACTGCCAAGTGACTTTGAACACTGTCCCCTCTGCTTTCAGGTCATCCTTCCACCGAATCCAGGCTTGGATTCCACCGGACACTTCTTCAAACCATCACAAGCAGCAAGTCTTCTTTGGTCGCCATTGAAAACGACGCCGCGACCCGACACCAAAGGACACCTGTGCACCCGGCTTCCCTGGGTGAGGTAACTCCAGCACTCCAGTGCTCCTGTGGGTGTGAGCCCCTCGAACTACTTACCCTGTAAGTGACTTGCTTGTAGGTTCACCAGAAGTATCCTAAAACTCTTACTTTCCCCGTGCGATTCTCGCACTGACTCGTACGTGGTTCGCGTCTGTGTTAGACACACCGCGTCCGACTCCCTTGCAAATCCTATCTGTAGACCGTATCCTTCGACTTGTACTGAGTCCGATCGGTGTGTTCGCCTCGAACACGCAAGGGCCTTGAACATTGATATCTCAATCGCGTCTGAGCGCATAGACTCGTACAGGATTCGCATCGGTGCCAGGTCACCGCGTCCGTCCCCTGTGGGTCTCCTACAACTACCTGGGGTGGTTCTTGGGGGTCCCTCGATTCTAGATGCCCTAGACCTAGGTCTAGCAAACTAAGATTGTAATATTCAATTGTGCTAAACTTATCCTGATCATATTTGACTTGTACATATGTTCCTATCCTCTAATCTCATAAAGAGATTAGTAGAGAGTGTTTATTAATAAATACATATATATTTGATATATATACCTGTGTGGTGTCTTCATTTGGTGATTCAAGAGATTGTGTGGTAAAACAAGCTGCTTTACATTCCTTCAAGACTTAGCCTGAAGGCTGCTCTCCACAGCTACCACTAGGATAGCTTTCTATAAAGGTTGTCTTAAACCTATCTACCATAAGAGTCGAATTGTTCTGGTGCAAGGTGTCCACTTTAATTAGTGAACAGCATATACCAGGCCAACTTCTCACAGTGTCAGGTGGGGAAACCCACCACAACGCCCATGGAACACCCCCCTGATGCAGTGTGAGGCAACGCAGCGACTTGTGCTGCATTGCCTTACACCATATCTATGAGGCCATGAAAAGCCACGCACAGTGGCTTTGTGTGGCCTCGTAGATATGGGTCTGCACTCTGCACTGCCGGATCATAGCACGTTTAGTCTTTTAGACACTGCATGTCCCCTTTTAACAGGAAGCACATATTCAGTGCTTATTTTGGAAAAAAATAAGTGCCAGGGCTCTTTTGACAAGGCCACTTCAGCTTGCACTACCCATCGCCCCTGTTAGCTTTGCCATTGGCAGCATCAACACAACTATTAACCATCGCTCTCCTGCAAGTGTGACAAATAAGATTATTCTAGGCAACCCAAATCTATAATAATGGCGCGAGCAGCAGATATTGTTCTTTTTTTAATGCACATTGACTTATCAAACAGCTGTTGTGCTCAACTCAAAATTTGACAGGCAGCGCCGCTATGTGGCGCACTGTCACTAGAGTCGGTGCTAATAATTCAGTGCCGGTTCCAAGCACTGGAAACCACTGGCTCAAATTAAGCATTGCGCATATTTCAAGAAACAGGTACAAATCAAGTTGGGATGTGGCGCACTGTCACTAGAGTCGGTGCTAACAATTCAGTGCCGGTTCCAAGCACTGGAAACCACTGGCTCAAATTAAGCACTGCGCATATTTCAAGAAACGGGTACAAATCAAGTTGGGATGAACATAATTTTGTAATATCAGCTGAGCATTGAGGCTCCTTCGCTGCTATTATGAGTCACAGGAAAGAGAAAGCAGGCATTAGGGTAGCATGAGTGGTTCTGTCACTTTTTCAGCACATCAGGTGACAGTTTTAATGGCAGGCAGTGTCTACCCCCATCACTGCGCAAGTGTGAAGTGGAGGGAAGGGTGTGCTGTTGCCACAGAATCTTTCCTCTGTTGCTCACTGCTGGGACTCATTGGTGAAAATGTTAATTCTGAGCCACATGATCCACGTTTTGAGGCAGCAGATTGGGGTGGGGGGGGGCATTTACCCTACATCCCCGGGCTTTTCGGGCAGGTGATGTGGTCCGGGACCGGGAGTCAGGTATTTGTGTGTACACTTAAGGTGCGGGGTCGGGACAGATAAATGGGGACAGTTGAGGAGTGACCGTTACAGTGTTAAGAGAGTTCATAACACGTTGGTCAGAGGGTGCTGAAAATATTTTACTCCATGGATTGTGCCAAAATTTTTAGACACCCATGGGCTACATCCATTTAGCTGGAGGCAGAGAGAAAGCATATTATTGCCAGCATTCTGAGATTGAAAAAAGGTATGATTTTTTAGTATTCAAAACCATACGTTAACACAATGATGACATCACTGAAAATTGCATCATGTGATCTTAGGTCTAATAAAATCATAAGAAAGCACATCACCCGACACTGGACCGAGATAAGAAACAAGAATTGGGAAAGCCAATCGGTCTGGCCTTTCACATAGTTACAGTTACCTCAAGTAATTACTACGTGTCCTTTTCAAGTCAGAGAAAACAGCGTGAAGTCTTTAACAAGAATGCAGCTCTTCAGAACTTTACTAGATGTTTCTCTCAACTAAGAAGCAATTGCTTTAACAAGTCTTTCACAATGCTGCAATAACTCACATTAGTAAATGTCCCTCTTGAGTAAGATGCAGTTGCAATAACCACTAGTCATTACTAGGTTTTCTATCGATTCAGATGCAATAGCATGTAAATTCTTACACTAAGCTGCAGTTCCACAATTTGCAACTAGGAGTCCTTCACAAGTCAAATGCAAAAGCATTGAAATTCTTTAATTAAGCTGCAGTTCTACTAGTCATTACAAGGTGTCCTTCAAAAAGACAAATGCAAAAGCATTGAAATTCTTACCTGAAACTACAGTTATACTAGTCCTTATCAGGTGTAACTCACGTCAAATGCAAATTCATTGATATTCTTTCACAAAGGAGCAGTTACACAAGCTGGGACTAGGTGTCCCTCACAAGTCAAATGCAAAAGCATTGAAATTCTTACATTTCATTGCATTTCCACTAGTCATCACAAGGTCTTCCTCAAAAATCGAATGCAAAAGAATTAACATTCTTTCATGAAGCTGTAATTCCAATAATGCAATTTTTACATAAAGCTGCACTTCCATAAGTGTGTGCTAGGTGTCCTTTTCTAGTCAAGTGCAAAAGCCTTGAATTCATACATGAAGCTGCAGTTCCATTAGTCCTTACTTGGTGTCGCTATAGAGTCAGATGCAAAAACATTGACATTTTTGTATGAACCTGCAGTTCCACTAGTGGTTACTTGGTGTCCCTTGTAGGTCAACAGCAAAAGCACTGAAGTATTTTCATGAAGCTGCAGTTCCACTTGTTCATAGAGGTCCGGCTCAAGTCAGAAGCAACTGATTCAGAATACCTGCACCAAACTGAGGTGGTGCAGATTTAATATATGAATTCTGCATACACACTTTTACTATTTTAATCATGTGTGCGTCTTTTCCATTGGATTGATTATTTGCCAAAGCAAACTTCTACTAATGAATCAAAATTACCGATTTCAATTTATCTTTTGATTTTTTTTTTTAAGTTTGTGATCACGCCCTACAATTTACAGGAAATTTGATTAACTGGTAAGTACAAGCAAAAATGTGCTTATTTTGACTGTTTATGTCTTGGTGGGTGTAAATTTTGTCTTTGATCTGAGAGGAGTGTTTTCTGCATACTGAGAGGGCTCATACAGTACTCAACCAGGAGGCCTCTCTTATGTCAGATAAAAGTGGTTGAAATGTTAATCGCAACCCCCCTGGGGGCGGGGCTTTGAACCTAAAGAATCTGCATATACACTTTTGCTTCTCTAACAACCTGCTAATTTTCAGTAGGATAAATACATATACCAATGCTGGTTTATGTTGCAGAATGAACACTAATTTACAATAAATGTCTGGAGAGTTATGAAAATAGCTGATGTAATCCTAATTAATATTCTTAGATACTATCAGACAATTGGAAGTGCAAGAGTCTAACAATTTCTACTTTTGGGGAACTATTTTTAGGTGTATGTGTGCATGTGCAAGGGAAAATGCAGTCACTCAAAATGAAAGCATCCAATGGATGGTGTGGGCTCGGCTGTTGATCTTTACCTTCATCTGGGGTGGGAGGGAGTAAAATTTGAGTGACATGCCAATAGACCAATGGTGAAAGAGTGTTGATTGGGAGCCCCTATATATGCCTGTATTTTTGGATTATGTTTTTGGGAAAAGATGAGGCTGGTAATACTGCTGAAGCTGTCTTTGGGCAAGACCTAAAAAGTGGCCATTTTTTTTGATTCAGAGAAATGGCTTTGGATCCTGAATGCATCATGAGAAGCAAATAACATTACACAAATGACTTTTCGGGTCTGGACAGTCAGACGCTCACTGACATATATCTTCACTAGCAAATATGTACCAATAGACGGTTAACTATCCCCCCAACAATCTCACACAAAGGTGTCCACAAATTAAGAGAGTGATGGCAAGCATTCTATCAGAGAGGTACATTTATAAATTCAGATTATTGTCACTTTTTTATGCCTGTGAAATCATTCAGCACTGAAGATGGACAGTTGCAATTAGACTCTGCAGCACTTAATGCTTCACAGTGGCTTAACTGTAAAATTAGGCAATAGGCAGTCTTGGCATTTTAGTAATATATCTGCTGAGTCTGATTTTGTTTTTCATGCAAATATTTTATGATACAAATTATTCCTCAATTCATTAGTAAATACACCCAGAGCTTTTAAACCCAGACACGTTAGTGGATAAAATAAGCATACTCATAGTTAAAGAAGTGGTTTACAAAGAAACACTTGAAAGGTTTTCAGGCTTCATGAACTCACTTTTAAAAAGCTAGCTTGGGAGGTTTTTAACCAGCGCTGTCAAATAACTGAGTCTCAGTCTGAGCCAACCCATAACAATCTGTTTACATAGCTGAAGGCCCAGATAACAGAGCATTGCAAGAACCGTGGACTCCTGTAAGAAATTGGGGGAGGAGGGAGCAGATTTACTAGTCTTTAACGAAAGGCAGTGCAGGAAGACAACGTGCCGCGCTACGTTGCATGACTGGAACAGAACGGAAATGCACCATATTTACAAGGATCTGGTACATTTCTGCTGTCTCCTAGCGCAGGGTCACTCGTGCCAGCGCAGCCACTCTTGCCCCATAGTACAAGGGTGACTGCGTCAAGGGCAGGAGTATTTTTGTACAGGAAGGTATATCTTCCTGTGCAAAAACAATCCTGAAAGGCATGTTCCTCTTTGTATGTGTGCTGCAGAATGCCGAACGCATGCATGGAGGAAGTAATAAGGAAAAATAAAGATATTTCTCTTCATTACACCTAGGTGGGGGAGGCACCTCATTTTGGCTCAATCCCAGGTTTACAGACTTTTGTGAATTTGGGATTGTGTTGAACACCATGGGTGGATGCATGGGAACGTACACACTTCACACATGGAACGCCTCCCAGCCGTAAAGTAACTCAAGGCAGTGATATGAACTGCCTTGCATTACTTTGGATTCACTAAACCATGCAGAGCCACACAAGGTGGCTTTGCATGGCTTAGTAAATCCCACTTAAGGATCTGCATTTCCTTGCAACAACTTCGGGCTAGGTTATGAGTTTAGAGGGGTGAGAACCCCACTTACAATACATCTAATCCTTGTCAGGGTGAACCACAAAAGTTACTAAGTAAACTTACAGGTTGGCACAAAATCAGTCAGGCTTAACTTTGAGGAGCGCACCGAGCACATTTGTTTCGCACCAATATTCACTGCGAAATTGTTTTTCATGAACTCATTTGAATAAATTATATTCACCATTTGATCCTTTGCATCAAAAGTATTGCGACTAGGGACCAGTGTATTTGTTATAGTTATTACCCCAGGTCCCTAGTGATCCTTGGGACTCCCTCCTTGAAATATACTTTTATCATTAAATGTCCATGGCTTCTTTTGGACTTTCTACATTAGGTGCACCAAATGGCTACTAGAACATGTACTTAGAATTCATAGGTCAGATATGTTAATTGGGATTTGGCTGTTTATGGAACTGTAATGTCAGCCTAATCCATTTGAGCTAGGTATTCTGGTAGGACAGATTTCTAGGCCTAGCATGATATATTTATCCAATACTCAAACCCTTCCTGACAGGTTAGAGTTTTTCCATTTGTGTTCAAATGCAGGTTGTCACATCTGCTAAGGAATTTCATCGCCCTGTCCTTGAAGAGGACACCGATCACACCGATCAGACACTTGGAAACATTTGTGCACAAGCATAATCCTGCCACGTACCCGGGGAAGCAAAGAACCTCACTTATAGAGGACTGTGCAGATTTTACACAAGGGGTTGTTAGATCCACTACCAAACGTTCACAGAGGTACAACTAAAGAAGTTGGTTCACCTGAATGGACAAACATCTGCCTCCAACATAGTCTTGTGAATTCCACTATGCGTTTTTCACAATAGGGAGATGCACTTACTCCCTGGGTGCACCCCTGGAGGAGGAGTGCTTTGTGCTGAACAAGGGGTCCATTATCCAAACTCTACATGGAACCCCTCTGCTGTGTTTGAGGCTGTCGAGTACACTGGGGAAACACTGACCGTGATACCTCAAAGCGAAGAATACTGTACGATGGTCTAGATAGGGTCGATGCAAGTCTTTTCATTTTGTGGAATGTGGGCCATTGAAATTCACAACCTTGGTCTTTTGCCTGAAGGTCATTATTTAGATCTATTAAAATACAGAAGCCGTGGTTACAAAATGGGCCTCAGCTTGTAACTCCGCCCCGCCCTCCCCCTACTGTTGGTATGGTGCCACTCAATAAGGAAGGCCGGCTGTCTTTTTTTTTTCTCCTGTGCAGGATTTTATTAAACTAATAATAGAGTCACATTTATAATTATCTCTGCCCAAAATGTTGTGTGAAAAGGGCAGCTCCGTGAAGATCTTCACAATTATTTTAAAAGGAAAAAAGAGCTGCAAGACCTTAGGTATTTATTCTACAGAAAACTGGTGAGCGAAATTACACTGTCATCTTTATATTTCCTTATCCACTCTTTAACCCACCTGCAGCCTTCGAGAAGTCTTGGAACACTGCAGCGGAATGATAAAAGGGTAAGAAATGCAGAGTTGGGTGTTTTCCGGAATGATAAAAGGTAAAGAGATGCAGAGTTGGGTGTTTTCAGCTATCACATCATTACATCTGGTACTTTGCTATCATCTCATGCAGTGTGCACAGACCGCTCAGTGTTCCTGGTGAGGTGCAAGTGGCTTAGGGGTAGGTCTCTAGGTTCCTCCCTGGAAAGCCCTTTTCTTTTGCCTCTTGCTCCTTGAGGTGGACATCGGAGGACCAACCTCTTCCGAGAACCCTATGAACTGAGCGATTTCTGAATCGCATTCCCTTGTGTAACTCATGCAGTGAAGCATTCTTTGGCTGCGTTAGTGATTTATAAAACAATAATTGAAACAAATGTAAATGTTAAGTTACCGTGACAACCCATGCTTCTCCCTGCATGAGATTTATATTGGCTCCATAGACTTCCACTGTTACCACTTTTGTGACTGCAGTTGTCATGTTGCTCCTGTTTTCTTTTACCACCCTGACGGAGAATGGTTCCAAGGTGGAACTATCTGAGCAGGATTCGGACAGGATGTATGAGCAGATCCCTTGTAAGTCATAGGCCACATTGTCAAATGTCCAGAGATGGAGATTGCCATACGCAGAACACATTGATGAACCAACTGCATGGCATCTTCTCACACCATCGACCAACTGGCAGACCTCATTGCGGCCACATGAGTGGTCTTTGCACTTCACACCACCATTGTTCTTACAGACGCAGCGCGTGTCGCAGTCGTCCTCTGGAAAAAACTTTGCACCAGCTTTGTAGTAGACACCTTTGTAGCTGCAACCACAACGGGAGATGGGAACACACTTGTCATCACTGAGCAGAAAGCCATCGTCACAGACACAGCCTTCTTTGCATTTAGCATTGCATTCAACCTGGTTGAACAAGTCACTGCATGTCTTACCACAGCCTCCTGCACATATTTCATAATGACCGTGTTTAGGGCAACTCACTCCTGTAAGAAATAAAAGGAATTTAAATGATATGTTTGTTGCTTTCGTTTTAATTCTTAGCATTGTTAAATGCACCAAATCAGCAATACAGGAGAAGGAAGAAGGGTCCCTTCTCCTACAGAAGCAATGATGCAACAAGGGCAGGATTGCGAAACTTTGTTGTACAACCCATGTAAAGTCAACTGGGTACTTGAGTTAGGTGAAGTGGGCGTAGTCAGAGAAAACATTTAGCGGCCCTAAGCACTTAAAAGATTTTGATGCCCCCACATATATCTAATACAAAATATAAATAATAATAAAACATAAAATAACATTTTATTTTTCGAAATGAAACAAACTTACAGTAAAATGGAAAATAATGTTTATTTTTTAATACTTCCTTCCACTTTATTTATAAGTTCAGCTGCACCATTTGCAGTTTTGCACCATATGATCCATGGTATATCCGGCAATGCAAACTTTCTGTGGTGCCCCCCTTCCCTTGATGCCCTAAGCATGTGCATATTTTGCTTAATAATTCATCCAGCCATGCATACCTACTTTAACGATCAACATTTGTGTAGTTTATACCATTTAATTTGATTGTGGACTGCTTCCTAGCCATGCCTGCTGTGGAATCTCAGTGTGCCATTATGTACCCTCAGTAATTATTACACAAGGGAAGATGGCAGTGCTTCTGAAAATGGCTAATCTGGACATGCACAGTTTTGAATCAACATGCATCTACCCGGCAGACAATCTATACTTTGAGAACCTGAAGGTGTGGAGGAGGTATATAGATGATATTTCAGTTTTTGGGAGGGTGATCTGGAATTTCTACAAGTTTTCCCAGGTTGGCTTATCACTGGAAACCCCCATCTCAAGTTCCCCTGCGAATTCAGTAAGGTATCCATTCCTTTCCTGGACCTTCTATTGCACCCAAAGAATGGAGGGATCTGCTGAACTATACAAGAAACCGATGGTACAGAATTCCGTCCTCTGTTATAGCAGTTTCCACCGCCATGCTCTGAGAAACAATTTGCCAGTAGGTCAGTTTTCGAGGATCTGAAGAAACTGTACCGAAGTAAAATTTAAAGACCATGCAGCCACACTCAGCACCCATCTGTCCTAGACATCGTACTCCAAAGATCTTATTCTCAGGGCGGCGAAGAGGGCCAGAAATAACAGAGATGCTCTCCTTGAGACTCACCTCAAACGTCAAACGGACAGATTGGACTGTGTGAGCACATATAGTAACCTTACTAACACTGTCAAATGAGTAGTTAACATGAACAGGTCGATTCTGAATACAGGAGAGAAGATACTACTCAAGACTTTATTTGCTTTGAAACGCAGGAGAAATATTGGAGACATCACAGTCAACACCAGACCTCCACCCACTTCCCACAGGACACATCAGAACACCTTGTGGTCGCTTCCACCTGTCAGAGGCCACTTTCCATGTGGTTCCTGTTCGGTTTGTCCATATACCCAATCCACTGTTCAGGTTGAGCTGGGCCTTAAGACTCCATGGGAACTTCTGAATCTCACCAATTGTAACACGGAAGGAGTGATATACCTTCTCAGATGCTCATGTAAACTCTACTATAAAGGCATGAGTACCCGCAAGATCAGGACTAGGAGAGTTGAACATCATAGTTCTGTGAGACACAGAAAGTCGAAAACTAAACTCACCAGACACTACCTTGAATCTGGCCACACAGAGAATGATATCACATGGGTGGTGATAGAAAAACCCTACTTTTTACCACCTACGGGTACCCTCAAATCAGTCCTCTTCTACAGGGAACAATGCTCGATTTTTAGACTTCAAAGTGACACACGAGGTCTGAATGATGAGATCCCTTGGATCAATTTAGAGCATTGAGTTGCCATCTCTTTCCTGTCCTTTTACAGATACTCTACCCTTGGGTGTGCCCTGGGGAGGTGACCCTACGTTGGTTGTGACTAGATTTAGCGGGCACACAGTATCAAATTCCTTGTTCTGCCCCCCCATGTCTCTTCCTTGCCACACTCATAATGGCCTCTCAATAAGTAGAGGAGGTCTGTGTGTATATATATTTTTTATATATATTTTTTTGCCTCAGGGTAGGGTTCCTTACAGATTTACAGTGGTTTACTAGGCAATACAGGATACCCCCTGTGGTGGGCTCCTGATATTGAATGAATGAATGAATAAGTTTATTTGCATAAGTTAACCCCCATTGCAATACAAATTAAAAAGGAAAAACAGTTTCTTGTAGAATAAAAAAGTTGATAAAATACGGTTCTTAAGTGCCAGCAATTGTCTCAAGTCTTGTTTCCAAATTTGGATTTGACCGTAGCACTGTGGCCCCTCCCATGGGAGATTATCACCACCCAGAATGTTCGGGGCTCCAGGGCTGCTTTTAATGCTGTACCTCTCGTTTTGAGATATTTCTTGTGTAAGGTGCTATTACATTGCTAATTCATGACCTGGTAAGCCAGATTTGTGTATGATCACGTACGACTTATGAGAGCCGTCTGGGGACACAGCCCCGTGGACTCGTAGTTTCGATTGTCCAGTGGCTGCGACCAGTAAGGTGCGAGGGAGCTTTAGACTCGATTGCTGCTTCCTAGGCTTGGTCCGTTCGCTGTGGTATGCCCAAGCTTGGCTAAAGTCCGTGATTGGCAATGCCAGCTGCCGTATGTATATGATCTCTCTTCTGACTTTGGGGTTCAGCGCGGCGCCAAGGTAAGCCTGCGGTTTGTTTACCGTATACGAGTCATTCAGCGGGATAAGGAAAGCTGAAGTTTTTAGTGTTGCTCGGTCTTGCTGGAATGAGACTAGTTGGACTTGTTTGTTTATTCGGATTTTCCATGCAGCGTATGAGATATGAGGCAGGGCGAGTGCTGGTTCATTTATTTCTATGGAAGCCAGGGCTTTCCTGAGTTGAGTGTTCCATGACGAGCCAAATTCTTCGAATGTATCGCTGAGGCGGCTCTTTAAAGATTCCCCCTGCGTTTTTAAGATTCGAATATAGTATTTCAAGTAGTTGGCCTCTAGGGTAAGTGAAGGTTTGACTAGCCCAAGCTCCAACCTGAGTCTTGCCCTGGAGAAGTGTTTTGGCAGTTGAAAGATTTTTTTGTAGGCCACGCATTGGGCCCGCTCCAGGGTTTCTGAGCAGGCGCCCGGAAAGGCTTGATGCTCATAAGCAAGTGCTGGAAAAAGCGCAGCTTGGGTGACTTTCCTGATGCTCTCTGCTGAAGGACTTGTGAGCTTGTTGTTCAGTTTTATTAACCCATACGTGATAGCCGCCGATTTTTTGGTCAGATCATTTTTGTGGGCGATGGAACTTGCAGTTTCTGTGAACCAGACCCCCAAGTACTTGTATTTCTGCTCACAGTTAATTTTCCTAGATCCAATAGTGCATGTAATGTATTTTTTATGCTTTTGCCAACCTACTACTACGATCTTGGATTTATCCGAGTTGATAATGAGATGGTTCAGTGTGCTATATTTGTGTAAGCTGGTCAAGGTACGTGGGAGGCCCACTTTGGTGTGGTCCGTGATGACAATATCACCCGCGTACTGCATAATGTGTAAAGGCCGGTTGCTTAGTCGAGGAGGAGCCAGGCTGCTGTTGGCTAGCGCGTTTCCCAGGTCCGCTGTATACAGATTAAATAGGAGGGGGGCGAGCACACACCCTTGTTTCAAACCTCCGGGCGTCTTGATTTTCGCCGACAGAGATGTGGGACCTGTTTTTATCCATACCCAGGTTTCTGAATGGAGTGATATTATGGCCGTTAGAAATGAGGGTGGGATGCCCCAGTTTGCAAGTTTCTTCCAGAGCGAAGGTCTATCAACCTTATCGAAGGCTGCGGTTAGGTCGACAAAGCAGCACCAAAGAGGAGGCTGTCGCGGCTGGGTGGCTTGATGACAGAGGGCCGATAGAGCGATTATGTTATATGTTGTGGCGGCTCCTCCACGAAAGCCAGTTTGAAAGAAGGGGAGCAACTCGTTATCTTCGGCCTAGGTTTCCAGTTTTTCCAAAAGGATACAGGCGTATGCTTTAGCTTCCAAGTCTAATAGTGCTATTAGGCGATAGTTGCTAGGGTTTAGACAGTCTCCCTTTTTGTGAATCGGGCATAATATTGAGCCCCTCCATGCATCCGGTGTCCTTCCGAGGGTGTAGGCGGTGTTGAATAGCGGGGTCAGAATTGCCGCCCAAGCCTCTGGGGTGGATTGAAAGATCCCGGCAGGCAGTCCATTTTGACCCGGCATCCCACTTGATTTCATGGATTTTATTAGTCTTGTAATTTCCCTTGGTTGGAACGGTGTTTGTAAATCTTCTGTATCCGATGAGACAGAAGCCGTGGTAACTGTTTGTTGGTGGGCCAAAAACTGGCTTCTCACATGGTTCTCCCATGCTGCTGCTGGTACTGCATTAGATCTCGAAGGTCCAAGAGATTTTAATGAGTTCACGTACTGCCAGAATCTAGCTAGGGATCCTTCTTTGAGCATGAAAAAGATCTTGTTCCATTCCTTCTCTTGTTGGGCTTGTTTTAAGGCCCAAATGTTTTTTTTTGTGAGCATTCCTCGCTTCTTTTACTGCCAAAAGGTTTCCATATGCTGCGTTTCGTTTGAGCTGGCAGGTTTTCTTCCTCAGATTTCTTCGCATGAGTGTAATGCACTGTAACGCCAGTGGTTTGTTTGGGAAACTTGTTAGGCGTTGAATCCCCTTTACAGGGCCACTTTGATCCTGGCGTAACAGTCCCCCCTCTCTAGTCTTATGGAGGGAGACCCCCAACTCTCTGGTCAGCTGGTCCCAATTTGTTAAAAGGAAGTTCCCCGCGTGGTCCTGAAGACGGCTTCTCAGGTCATCAAGCCAGTTGGCGACCTGGGGCGAGTGGAATGGGTGCCACTTGATTCTTTTTACCAGGGACATGAGTTCGTCTCCCGTCGAATGGCCAAGGTCTTGGCCTGGATCTGCTATCTGGTAATTTAAATTCAAGCCTGCAACCAGAGAGTTGTGATCACTATCTGTGCGATTTACAATGTCAAAGCTCTGTAGATGGTTGATTAAGCCACTTGACATGAAGATATAATCAATTGTCGAGATATTCTTAAATGTGGGGCGAACGACCGACGGAGTCCGGTCTGCTGATTTTAGATCAAATGTGATAAGTAAGTTGTTGAATTGCATTTGTTCATTATTCCTTTGGGCGGGGTTGTGACGAAGGCCCAAGTGTTTGGTGTTGAAGTCCCCTACCAGCACAATTTTGTGTGTGGGATAGATTTCAATAATTGCCTTGATGTGCGAGCAGAGGGCCCCCATAGCACGTGCTTTTGATATTTTGCGTGGATTTAAATGGCATTTTATAAGAATCAAGGAGAAGAACTTCTGGCCGCTTTTCAGGCCTTCGATGGATAACGCTTGTACGTTCTTCTGTACCTGCGTGGGTTAAGAGATCGTTGCTTTAACTGTTTGTTTCAGAAAGATAGAGAGGCCCCTCGAGGGCCGTCCAAATAGACTTGTTTGCGTTGCCGGTTGGAAGACTTCATAAAACCCATAGATTACCGTGGGAGTCAGTGCCCGTGTCTCCTGCATGCAAATTATGTTGTACCTGTTTAAAAATTCACGCCCCTGATTAGGGCGAAGTGTTGAGGCCAGCCCAGCCACGTTCCATGAGAGGATGGAGAGAAGATCTTTCGAAGCCAAATTCCCAGTCTGGGTGGATAAGGTGATGGGCCTGGCTGGGGGTTCCCATGGGCTAGGGGTCATACTGGGGCTTTTTTCCCCTAGGATTTGGATGCGGGAATATCCCCTCGTGGTTCTCGGCTACTGCTTGCCATCTGATGATCTGCTCCTTTTCACCACAGAGGACCGTTAAGGGGTTTGTAGTCAGCGATGAGCTTACTAACCAGTCGTGGGTTGCGCCCCAAGCTCCCTTCAGTGTGCATCGTCTGGGGGGGGGTCCATGGTCCTCAATTAAGACGTTTGGATATTTCTGTGGGCGGGTGGGTGCTAGTTCTATGCCCTATTCGTCAAAGGTTGAGGCCTCTTTCAGTTTGGCATCAGTTGTTGCTGTTGATTCCCATTGTGTGATGGTAGATTCGAGGGCCCTTGTACCAGGGATGGAGGCAAATTTTACCGAGTGTAGTTCCGCTGTGGTTAGGTGTGACAACAACGGGATGTGATGAAGTAGTTTTAGCAGGTTCCCTCCGTTCAGAATGTCCGCGGGGCCACTGGAAGGTTAGTGAGGGATAAATATTAGGCCAGCCTGTATATTTTCTGCCCTGTTTTTTTGCCAATCCTTGTTGGGACGGGGGTGAGAGGATTCTCTGGGTTGCAGTTTTTGAAGTGCACAGGTTTCAAGTTCTGGCGGGCCAACATCCTTATTATCTCTTGGAGCTGGAGTCCGGGGCTCACGTTTTTGGTTAGACCACCCTTGTTTGTGGAGCAGGGGGCTACAGTTTCTTGTGGGATCTTGAGTATTTTCTGGATTGAGGCGGACTGTGACTTCATGTGAGGTCCTGGGGTGGTTGTCATCCCTCGTGGATTCGGCCATGGTGATCATTCGAGTTCCCCGGGGTGGTTCGATTTGAATAATCATCTGCGATTTGCCGACAGACGCTGGAGGCTGAACAGGGGTGGTGGCGGCCCCATTTGAAGGGGCCGGTGCGAAGGCTCCAGAGAGGTGGCCAGAGATTGTTGTTAGGCCTGCGCTTTGCTCCCGACTTGAGAGGGAGCATGTGTACTCATCGGTTGAGAGGTTTCCTGAGCCGGCCCAGGATGACGACGGATATTCTGCTATACAGCCAGGCGCGGCTGTTATTAAGGTTGAAGACGATGATGTGTCGTGTGGCATGCCGTGAGCTAAGTCGTTGTTGTTTGGTGATCTTTGCTGGCTCTGAGTGACTCCTGGAGTGGGAGGCGGTTCCTTTCTCTGGTTGCCGACCATTGTTTCCTTTTCATCTGAGTTGATTAGATTAGATCTGATGCCTGGTTTGAATCTCTTGTTAAAGATTGGAAAGAAATTAACCAGCTTTTCTTTATCTTTGGTAGCGTTTTGTCTTAGGCCTAGGCCAGGGCCTATGGCCCCCTGGTGTCTTTTTTGTAGGCGCTGCTTTTTGGAGGGTTTTTTCTGTTTCTTCTTTGCTCTTCTGGAGAGAGGAGGCACCCCTGCAACAGGAGCATTAGAAACTTGCTGGGACTGAGTGCAGGCTCTTCAGAGGCATGGGCAATGAAGGCTAGCTGAGTAAAGCTCGTGGATGGCTGTAAGTTTGTAGAAACAATTACGTTTTCCTTGGAACGGATATCCGGGCGTGAGTTTGTTAATTGAAGTGCTGTTGAGGGTCTAGTCACAGCCGCTCCCTTTACTTTTTGGTTACTTGCTGGTGAATTGTTATTCTTAACATTGTCTAGTAAGGCCCATAGGATTTCCGGGAGTGAATTCAGTTTGTCTATTAATTGGGTGCACGAGCAAGATTGGCCTGCTTCTGTCCGGTCAAGTTTGAATTCTAATGTGGTTAGCCTGTTCCCTACGCCCACTAAGCTTGTTGCTATTGATTGTATGAGGTCAATCTGAAGCTCCATTTTTTGCAACTACCACAATAGGGCTTTGGCTATTATGTCTTGTTTATGAAAAGAGGAGAGACCCCCCTGAATAGTGGCTGATGGTCTAGATGGGGAGGCTTGTACATAGCTCTCGTTGTGCTGTTCCTGATATTCTGATGCGCCATACAAACACAGTTTACTTTCCAGCAGATTGCACCATGGGGCAAGCACCCTTCTCGCTCACACCACGTACGTCGTGGCGCAGTGCTACTATTGGGAGCAAAACTCCCATGAATCCTTGATATGCCTCGATGTTCATGTCGCAGGCACCTCATCATGGGCACATCAGCATACAATACACGGTGTATGGTATGGTATGGTCCGACTCTCGCTGGGACGTCCCGGAGATCCCGCTCTGACTACAGCAGGTGATCCGTGCCGCACTTTTGCTCCCACTTTCTGGGCTGCGGGATTTTTTAAATCCAACCTGTAGTTTTAGGCATCATTATGGGGGCCGTCTCTCACATGAGACTCAGCAGCATCGGCACCTTGAGCCAACCCCTTGTTTTAGGTATCATCGCGGGTGGTGTCTTTAATTTAAGACCCATTGGTCACTGGCACCATGAGCCCGCCATCTGGGATAGAGCCCCTTGTGGCATGAGTTTATGGGGCCCCGTTTGCAGGACTACAAGTTACCCCGCCAGCCGACAGCTTTAATTCTTTGGATCACAGTCCCCATCATGGACCCTCTTCATATTCCTTGATCGCTATGGTGGACCACGGTCCTAGTTTCGTCCCATGCTGTGATATTCAGCACTGGTACTATGCCTGCATGACACCGCACTTGGGGTTCTATTTTATATTGTCTTCTGTTTGTGTAGCTGTGTGCTCTCTGGAGTTGGCTGCTTGATTGTGGGGCCATCCCTACACCTCACAGGGACAAACTGTGTACTCTTTCATATACAGGATACACTGTACACATAGGATATAGATCTGTATTGTATTATTCGCAACATTTCCCATCAGAGGAAATTGTACCTGTGGCTGTGAATGCAAACTCTCACAGGCTTTTTTCAATTGATATGTTGTTTCCTGTTGTTCCATTTGTATGCTTGATTGTATTCTAGCTTCGCGGTAGAGACGGATCCAGTGACTTGAGAGTGGACATTCTTCCTTTCATTATAGGTAAAATGACTCAAGTAGTGGCCCCATTGGCGTCAACTTAATCTATGATACACACTAGATAATAACATTGATTAACAGCATGAGTTGAGCCAATGCACCATTGTCTAAATATATTATGTC
The DNA here is from genome assembly GCA_963921515.1 of Calotriton arnoldi. Classification (NCBI taxonomy): domain Eukaryota; kingdom Metazoa; phylum Chordata; class Amphibia; order Caudata; family Salamandridae; genus Calotriton; species Calotriton arnoldi. The sequence continues at coordinate 313,242 of CAWUFW010003201.1, read as the reverse complement.
ATGTGAGAGCTTTTTCTTTGTTCATTATAATACTGTTTATTATTATTTTTCAGAGAGACAGTGGACCCAGAATGCATACAGGCCATTGCCACCTTGATCAGGCTGACCTTTTTGTGGCCAGTATATCTTGATTTATTATCACCTTTCCCTGAGCAGAGTGACTAATTTTCCAGGTCCTGATTACTGCCCCTAAACCCTGTTCGGGGTCAACGATGGACAGAAACATGTTTACCATTTATAGGGGTTTATTTGATTAAATTCCTGAGTACTCTTATTTTAACAGTGTCCCAGAAGACCATTGAATAAAGCTGATTCGGCCCTCTGGAGATAGATTTATTCACAATTTCAGTTGCACTCTGCCCCTCACTGGCCCCGTCTAACATCTCTCATTTCTAAAACACCTCATCTCCTCCTCTTTGGGTAGTTGTAGCCCACACCATGGACCTTGCAGTCCAGGTGTGAGGAGGGAACCCAATGATGAAGCATGTCACCCTCAGGTGAGTGAGGGTTCTTGTCCTTATAGAAGCTCTCTTTTGACAGCTATATGACACACTATACACACATACACACACACACATAGGACTATATAGGTGTGTACTGTGCTTTCTCTTTTTCTGACCATACATACTTTTGTGAGTTTTATGATAGACAGGGCGTAGTATCTATCTGGGTGGTCCTCTCCAGCTAGACTTCTTATGTGAATGTAAGTGCTTATTCTGAGCCTGGGGTTGGAGGTGGGACCCACCAGCACTTATTTTTGGGGACCAGCAATTATTTTTCTCTAATCAGAATTTGACACAGTGAGAGAGGAAAACACAAAAGTGCAAAAGAATGAGGAAAAAGAAGGAGGAAGATAAAAGACAGAAAAACTGTGACGAAAGCAGAAAGTAGGAATGAAAAAAATCATGAAAGAGTGAAATAAAGGGGTAGGCAGTGTCTGGTGGTGGATGAAAGAGTCATGCGGTCTTGTTATTTGGCACCCAGGCATTCAATAGCACCGGGCACATTCATTTGAGCAAAACTTTGGATCCCGGCACTTATTCTTTTACCAATTTAGAATTGGAGGATGGTATTCGGGGCTCACAACTCAGGGCAAACAAATACTGGGCTATGGAGTGTGGGATGGTCCATGGAAATCAAGTGCATGTGTATGGAAGAGTGAAACGAAATGTATAAAATGAGAGTCTCAGTAAAGGAAAATTCCTGTACATCTTTATCATGGTACAAGCAAATTCAGATTTTTCATATACTGAAGTGGCCCAGCATAGTAGGGCGGGGCAGCTCTTCCACGACATCAACCCTTGTCACAACACCTATTTGAATCCTGATCACTGGTTAGAACTTGACACCGGTTGGATACACACCTAAACTGAAAATACTGAATCTGAAAAGAAGGGTATGATGTTTGGCCCAGAGTGAAATATATCATTACTACCCTGAAGAGTGCAGGACTGACCGAGCATTTAGGGTCGATTGCTGGTCTTTGTTCTCTCCCTGCTTGATCTCTGCTACTTAATCAATGTTCCTGTGACCATAAATCATGACAGGAGCATATAATAGTTGTATCAACAAATATAAATATGCAAGAGCAAAAGCATTCCCTGTACCTAGTAAAATGGAGCCTTTCCACTCTAACTTGAACCTTACTGGCCACATCTTCTAAACCACGAATGAAAACTGGACAACCTAAAACAAGAGCTTCTGCATTTTTCATCCCATTGCATGCTTTGTTCCATTAGTGATACAGGCTTTATCTCTTGCACCACTTTACCTCTCTCTAGAACTCTACACCATTGATCACTAAAACTGATTCTGCCATTCAAACCGCCGTGTGCATTAGAAGCAACTTGATCTTCTTCATTTTCTGCCCAGCTGCATTATTTATATTACCACTGGATGAAAGTCAACTATCTGAAGATCAACACCGACAAGACAGAAGTAGCGATCTTCAGCAAGAACACAACATCGTGGGACTTCAACTTGGGGCCAGCCAAACTAGCAGCCACACCCACACCCAGAATCCACAACAGGAACCTCAGAATAATCATTGACTGCTAACTGGACATGACCGAACAAGTCAACACTGTCACTGCATACTGCTTCCACACCCTGAAGATGCTAAGAATGATCTTCAAATGGCTCCCATGCAACACTAGAATTTTTTTTTACTCACGCCCAGTTGCCGGCAAGTTAGACTATGGTAACACCTTCTCTGCCAGGATCACAAAGCAACTCACTAGAAAACTACAAACCATCCACAATTAAGCAATCAGACTCATCTTCAACCTCCCACACATAATTCACAACACACTTCAGGGAACTACACTGGCTTCCGATTTACAACCACACTCAAGTGCAGTGGCGGCTGGTCATATTGAAAAGGGGTGTGGCGTTATACCTGGCCTGAATTTTATCGAAATTCTCCACAGTGGTGTTGTGGTGATTATTACTCAATATTTTATTTTCTTCAAAAAGAAATTAGGCAAAATCATACATTTTCATAGAAAAAGATCAAATGCAATAGGTTCGACAACAGCACATGAACCATGGGCCAGCATATATTAATGCTAACCCAGAATAAGGGATATTGTCTTTAGTAGAAGTCCTTAGGGCGTGTTTCTAAAATGGAGAATGCTCCTCAACTTAAAAGGTGGCAGCTCTAGGTAAGTATGATCGCAGAGGTGGTGGCTAGGTGTCACATTATTGGTCACAATGTTTTTCTCTCAATAATAGTGATTTTATCTTTAGGCCTCCAAATGTATATGGCTGTCATATTACTGTTCGGGCCAAACTGCATGTATACTGATTGGCTGTGCCAGACCATGCACTCTGTATTTCCGGTTATGTGCTGTGAAAGCTCCGCAATATGTCCAAATTCTGTCAGTTAACTGTTTTTGCCTGTTCACTTACACAAGCCTCCTCTGAATGTAATAGTTGTGTCATTTAACTATTTAGAGAAATGCCCTCTGTACAGTTCCAATATATGTCGCTATCTTTCTGAAATAGCCTGACTCCTGCCACTGTGACCATCATCTGCTACCTCTTTTCAATGCCTTAAATATGTCTCAGACACCACCAACCAATCCCCCCCCCCTTTGTCAATGTGTTGCCCTTTTTTTCCCAAATGTTGGGGTCTTGCAACAAGGAGGGATGAAGGCACCACCCCCTAGAAGCTCCCCTGGCACAAACTCCAGTGGCACTGATACAGAAGCGTGATCAGAAACCGCAGTAACTCCAGTGTCTGCAGAGTGTGCTTCAATCAACAGTGCATTGTTAACCAAAATGCAGGACTGTGTCTAGTGAACCTGAAAATTAAATGTATACTCTATATCAGAAAGATGCAGCTCCCACCATAGATTCCACATGCGCAGTTCCCGTAAGCATTTCTTTAACTTCTTGGAAAAAGCACCTGCGTGACCACCAACCCCACCTTCACCCTCCCTATCTGTCTGAGGATTCCACCCTGCACTGAAGTCCTTTTGCATTGAGAGAAACCAAAATATTCTGGAATTAAAGTAGATAACTTAAGTGCACAGGTAATGACAGAGTGCCATAGGTGCCATTACCTATGGTGAGAGCCCCGCAGACAAACAAACAATGTAAAAAACAATAAAGAGAAAAAACAACATGCTAGGGATATTACTACCTTCAAGAAGGCAGCACATAAGAGCGCCAAACTATCCCTTCACTGTCAAGTGGGGAACAAATAAAATCCCTCCCTCTACCTGAACCTGTGATCCGGTCAATCACCGGGACCAGAGTGGGCAATTTGGGTCCCAACCTCACCCCTGGCCCAACCAATTGATCATCATATTATTATTTAAATATTTATAAAGCGCAGCATACAGCCATGGGGCATCTTGGCACTATTTTTTATTTTAATTTTATTTTAAAGGTTTTATATAGCGCTGGCTAGACCCGGAGGTATCAGAGCGCTTTACATGAGCATCAGACCATAGTTGTAGGTTACATCGTTATAAAGGTTACACAGTTATTAGAGCATGGCAACATAGTTACATGTAAGGTCGAGACAAACAATAAGGACGTATATGTAAGGGAAAAAAGCAGGTAGGAGAGAGATTCAGGGGAGGGGGGTAGGAGTAGGGGAAGTAGAAAGAGAATGAAGGAGGGAAGGAGGAGGGGAGGGTGAGAGACACAGCCTGGAAGGAGGAGGGGGAGGGTGATGGGGACACAAACCGGTAGACGAGTCAAAGCTGCGTCCAAAGTCCAGAAAGCTGTGATCCCAGGGGAAGTGGTATTATTTCCCCATCTCTGTTGCGAGAGGTTCCCTTTACACAGTGGACTCTCTCAGAGGGTCTCTGAGACTCCAAGGCCTACATACTGGATCCTTCCCCAAAAGGGGAGAGGGAGTGCTTTGGCAAGGGGTGCCATACCATACCTCAACTGTGAGTGGCTCCCTTGGCGCTGTGGACTCTCAGAGGGATCACTGAGACTCCAGAGAATACTTATTGGATCTTTCCCCAACAAGGGGAGAAGGAGTGCTTAGTCAAAGGGCACAAGGGACAGGGGGCAAGGCGGCGTCGCAGGCAAGGGGAGAGATTCAGGGGAGAAGGGATAGGAGCAGAGGGAGTAGATAAAGAATGAGAGAGGGAGATAGGACATTGCATAAGAACATTTTTACATAGTTACATCTGTTATAGTTACAGTTAACAGTAAATGCTAGGGAGAAAAACGCTTAACAGGATAAAAAGATATTAGAGCATAGCATAACCAGGACACACGTCATAGGAGTGGTGGAGGGTAGAGGGGAAAAGGAAAGCAGGAGAGAGGCAAGCGGACAGGGTCGGGTAGATCAGAAGGGGGTAGGTACTCAGGGAAAGCAGGCAGTAGAAGTAGATTGAAGAGAAGAGACAGATAGAGCTGTGAATAGCCGTGAAAATCAATGTCCGATGTCCGGCTGGGTAGGTGACGGCCAATGGGGTGAACCAGAGCCAGACTCCGCTTTAGCTGCATAGGACAGCTCCACCGGGCAGCGGCCAAGGGTACTCAGTCTCCGCGGTAAGTACACATGAATAAATATAGTTACAGGCCGTGGGGCATCGTCGTAGTTCCATAGAGAGGCATCAGTCCCGGTGTAATTGGAAGGCGTCAACTGCCTCGTCCTCCATCCCACTCCCGGCTCGCCGGACGTAGGGATCTGGGATCACCGAGGAGCCCTGGCTCGGGTGCCATTTTAGGTCAGGCACTGCTTCCAGACCTCAGCCCAGATTAGGATTAGCACAACAGATTTGCTAGGGAGGTGGAATTCCAAATGAAGGTGTGTTGGTTTTTCAAAACCGCGCCTGACCCGATTGGCAAGCCGAGCACTGTGCTGTCCTCCACTGACGTCCTCCACAGAGAACTCTTTGGCGTCTTATGGTCGCTGCTCTTCAGTTGCATATTCCAAGCCCAGGCACCAAGATCTGTCGAAGAAAACTCCATCTCACCTTCAGGCTGAGGCCTAGTATTGGGGGTCTCTACCGTGATATAATCATTCAAGTCCGCTGTCACCAGAAATTCCATCAGGTTCTGGCAAGCTATTGTTACTTCTGCCGCACTGTCTAGCATCGTCAGAGCCCATTCCCCGTTCAGTAGTTGAGTCCTCAGAATTCTGGGCATGCCTGATCTTTAGACCTGCAACCTTCTTCTTTTTGAACTGTGTTTTTGGTTTGATCATAAGTCAAAAAACGGTAGCTACTATTAAAGAAGAATGTGTACAGGAAATTAGGGTCCTATCTCATCTACTTGGGGAAGAGCCAAGTCTTCAGGCTCTTCCTATAACTCAGCAGGTTCACATACTCTTTCAAGGCAAATGGCAGCTTATTCCAAAATTCAGCTGCCTTCACCTGAAAGGATCTCTCACCCTTTCTGGCCTTCTGAAATCTCGGTGCACAGACCAGATTTGCTGAGGATGATCTTAAAGACCTTACAGGTCTGTAATGGCAGACTTTCTTTTGTAACAGTCTTGGTCCTGTTCCATTTAAGGCTTTATGAACTATACACATGGCCTTAAAGATGCAACTTTCCTTAATAGGTAACCAATGAAGTTATTTTAGGGTCAAATCTTGTTTTATTCAATGCAATGCCTTTACAACGCGGTCAATACAACGCAGGGTCCATTACAAAGCATGCCATTACAACGCATATGCCTCACTGACCAGCACCTTCCCTGAGGTAAGCACCCGGCGGTGTTAGAATAGTAATTTGAAATATGCGTTGTAATAGCTTGTGATGGCATGCATTGTAATGGAAGCTGCGTTGTATTGACCGCTTTGTAATGGTATGTGTTGTAATAGTTTGCGATGTAATGTCATACATTCTAATCTGGGGCTCCTTGCAGAAGATAGTTACCACAATCTAATCTGCTTAAAACTGTACACTGCACTATCGGTTTCCAGGCTGGTTGAAGTAGTAGGTGAACAATTTTCCTAAGGTTCCTCATAAGTCCACGGCAGGTAGCTATAGTTTTGTTTACATGAGCTTCCATAGAAGGCTTCTCGTTAAACTGGACTTCAAGATTTTGGACTGATCGAGTTGTTATTAGGTCTGTGTCATTTGTCTAAGACAAAAAATTGCTTGGCAGTTGATAGGGTATTTTACCAAGGGAGCAGCACAGAAACTCCATCTTGCTTCCATTGAATTTAAGTGTATTCCTGCTGAGCCAATTAGCCATCTCGAGTAGGCAGGATGGGGCTTTTCAAGCTGAGTGGTATCATTGTTATTTAAAGATAGTATTAGTTGGGTGTCATCTGCGTAGTTTATAAAAGGCAGCCCGAATGATTTATTCAAGGACAGCAATGGCCGAAGATAGACATTAACAAAATGGGTCTTAGGGCTGATCCTTGTGGTACACCATGTGCAATTTCTTTAAATTCTGACCTAAATGGGGGAGAGATATTGCTTGGCACCTCCCAGATAAATATGACACAATCCCGTTCAGGAGGGCACCTCCTACCCCTACCTCCTTTAATCTGTTAAAAAGGGTTTTATGGTTGTCAAAAGCAGCAGATAAATCTTACAAATGCACCATTTGACCTGCCCTTCTTAAATCCCATTATCCTGGGGCAAGCCCCAGGTGCACAGTGAGCCCAAGCATGTCCTCTCTGTAGGGCTGCAGTCCCAAAATCCCAGCGGGGGTAAGACAACAGCAAACCAGAACAGGTAAACTTAAGCTGTCAACCGTCCGATGGGCCACATCCAGTCCCAGACTACATGTTTTTGATCCCCTAAATCACACCGGGATGTGGTAGCTCCAGCCATTTACATAAGTCTTTCGTGCCTGCAAATTTCTGGCATTCCTTCCCGGTAAGGGGTCTGAGGTAACCTCAGGGATCAGTAGCCCCATCAGCCAGATAAGCTGCCAATTATTAATCTCCGTTTACCATCAAATTCGAAAGATCACCCAAAAGGATATGTCCATCTTTATCTGATTCTGTCATCACTATGTTTTTGGGTAACTGGCTTTGCTCAATGATAAATAGTTATCTGGGTGACGACCTGGTAAATAGTGCATGTCCAATCTTGAAAATATCCCCTCCATGAACGGTTCTTAAGGCCCTTCAGCTCATCCAGGGCTCTCCTCAATTTCTTTCCCCATGTAAAGCTACAGGTAGATAAGGCAGCCTTGCCTGTCTCGAGTACCATCAGCTTGGCCTCTCCTCAAGTATTCTCTGGCGCACTGAGTCAATGTCCGATCTGAGCTCCTAAATCTTGGCTCTCTCAGTTAGATTGGATGTCTGCTATGCTCTTCTCCAAGTCTTGGTAGAGCTGCTCCTACTGCTCAGACTTAAATGTGTGGAGGCTCTCGAGCCAGTCTGACCAGGTATGGGTCATGGCTGCAGAGAGCTGCAGCGACGAATGATCAGTGGCATCCCCCTCATCCACTGGTCTTGGTTGAGGTCTAAGTAAGCAAGGAGGCCACCACTAGCAGACATGGCATGCGTAGAACCCCACCAATATCCCACTGCACCCAGAAACTGGTGCTGCCCAACATGTGAGCTATGATTCCCCTTCAGTGTGCTGGGGGTTAACCATTGGAGCCAGCATGCATTGGATCAACCCTCAACAGATCTCCACATCCAAGGATGTCATTTCAACTCGGGCCCACTGATCCAGCATTGGGGTTCCCCGGGAAATTCTCAACTCAACATGGACCCTCAGTCAACAATTCCTATGCCTCCTTTAACCTTCCAAATAAAGCCAATGTCAAACAATTCCTTGTGGGAACAAATTCAGGGTGGCAATCTTGTGGCAAGGCCAGGCGGCCAGCCAAGAATGACCTATCACGCAGAACTGCTATTCCCCAGCTCATAGTGCCCCAATGTAGAATCCAGAGTGGCCACTTTCAGGGCCAAGCCTCCCCTAAGGAGCTGGGTGCAGGCAGGTGGAGTGTCTTCTTTAGCAGGGCAGTCCATGAAGGTTCTACAACTGCCCTCAGGGCCTTGGCTCATCCCCCCCTGCTGAAATTCACAACACCTAGAAAGTCCCCTCAATAGGGCCGCCCCTTGGCTCTTGCAGGCCGATTCCTCTCCCTTTTAAACATGGCAACCTTTCCTACACCTGATGGCCACATTTAATTTACTTATAAACCCCTAGTAATTTGGCACTATGTGTATCAAGTGCCTGCACATTAAATCCAACTAGTGGGCTGCAGCCCTCGTTTGACCACCCACTAAATTAGCTCTCTAAAGCATGTCGGTCGTGCTGTGAGTTTCATTAAGTAGGTCCTGCAAGGATCCTGGACCCCAAGGCAGTCTGAATAATCAATGCAGTGGTGACAAGTCTTTTGTGTAAAATCAGGGCACAGCCTATTCAGTTGCAAGTGGGGCTGTTTCACCCCCCTCAATCAGGAACCCAATTTCCTACAGAAGGTTTCCAGAATTTTCTAGAAGATGTTTAAGAGTGATCTTGCACACATTTGCAATCTACCCGGGCCATTTAAATGCTTGCCATACTTCATGATGTCAAATTCTGTCCTGTTTAGCTGATCTCCCGTATTTGGCTGGCCCTGGAGTAGCTGGGTCATAACACAACTGGGTCAATGGAGAAAATTCTCGAGCAGCACAAGAATGCTCCCAGCTAGTGTAGCCTTGAGGGAAGGCTAATTGCTGCTGGCCTCTTTGTGTTCGCTCTGACTGGCACAGCACGGGAGATGAAGATGTAAGACACATCAAGTTCCTACCAGAGCGGTAGGTCCATAATGAAGTCCACCATAGCTGCCAACTAGTGACTGAGAAAACTCAAATGAAACCCCAATTGCAAAAAAGCATAGCATTCTTGTCATTGTCTAAAGCAGTCCTGCAGTCCTGTTTCTAGGGGCTGTTTTGTCCTGATAATGTACCTTACTTTTACTGGACTATTCCTCCTGATAGGTCTTCCTCCTCAAACTTCAGGGGTATTTTGCCCAGCCCTGATTGTGCATAAAGCACAGCCACTAAAGGAGGAAAGCTGCAACAGGGAGTCAGCCCATGTTCTCTAAACTCTGCAATGTGTTACGCATTCACTCCAGACTTTACCGGCTCCCACAGTAGAGACAATGATGAGTACAGGTAGCAGTGGGAAGTGATGACCACCCCAACACTTACCCTTTGTAATGCACAGGAATTCAAGAGGATGCTTGGAAATTCTAGGGAAACTGGTCTGGTGGCCATGTCAGCAGTGTCTGACAGTGAGAGGAAGGGTGTAGCCCTTATTTAAAGGAAGCAGGAGCAATAGGATCTTCTTCCTCCTCCCAACCAATAGGAGTGCCAAACCCCAGAAAAGACAGAAACAAAAAAGTGATGAGTGAGTTACTTGAAATAATGTCACCCACTGGCAATCCAGTCCATCATTTATTTGCCCACTATACCACCTCAAGCAGTCATTTGCCAATCATGCCCAGATATGAGTCCCCTGCTCACTGTGCCATATGACTCAAATTGCACCTTTCTGACAAAGCCTAAGGAAGCCAAAACCGGTCTGAGGTTGCTTGTGTTCCAACTCTGAGAGACCTAGCTTGGTATTTTGGGCTGGTGCCTATCTGAGGTGGCATGGTAGGTAGAAAAAATATGTGCTGTATTGCTGCCCAGAATATTTACTGTTGGCTCATAACATTTCAAGCAATCCACCCATTGCATTTTCCCTCTGTGTAAATCCCAGGAAGGGGTAGCTGAAAGTTTAATTAATTTAAGCATGATATTGAAAAGATGCGTTTAAGTTCATGTGTGAGTTTTGGTTTGCATGACGTGAGATTTATGGGTTTAGTTCCATAATTGTTTATTAACTCCATATATACAATTATTTTATAATTATACTTGCATACGATCACCAACAACCTTTGATAAAAGTAAGTTCATTTTTTTTTTGTCATAAAACATTAGCTTACATTTACAAAATGTCCAATTACCTGATAAAAAAAAATTGAAAGTTATGAGAAACGAAGTCTTAATATCCATGACACTGGCTAGCAATGCAAACCATATCTCAAGTCACCGCCATGCACCTGACCTCTCATAATGTCGACCACATTACTAACGATATCTCGCATTATGCCGTTGATGGCATCAATGACGAATGTACAGATGACATTATCAATTAAATCGCTCCTGTAGACTTATAACTTCACTAAATATTTCCACAAAGACATCAAAACATCCATGGAAAACACTTTTTCAAGGCAACGCTTTAAAGCTTACATCTTTCCACACCACCCACTAGTCTTGCCATATGTGCAAACTATACTGTTGCCAGACACACAATGTGGTCTACATTAATGGCTCACAATGTTTTTGCTTTCACCCACACCTATATCTGAATGATTGTGTTTAACAATGGCCTTTATGAATAACTTCCATTAATTTGAAAACTCTGAACACCAAGCAGACATCACCTTTAGCACCTGTTTAGCTCAGTGGTCTCTGTGTCATCTTGGTTGCCACACACTGATGTATGTGGATTAATGGAAAAACGAAAACTAAGAAACCACATTGGAGGAAACCAAATTTTAGCGATTTTAAGGAAAGCTAATTTTAAATCAATACAAAAAAATCGAAATTTAAAGGATAAGGAAAAATACAAAATTACATTAAAATTGGATGGAGTTTAGGACTAGTGAGGGGTTTTTCGGTTCAGGAATGGGTAATGTTTAGGGGTGATGAGGGATTTTATGGGTCAGGAATGGGTGCAGTTTAGGAGTGGTGAGGGGTTTTGGGGTTCATGGATGAGCGGAGTTTAGGGGTGTGAGGTGTTTTTAGAGTTTAGGAATGGGTGGATAGGGGTGTTGAGGGGTTTTGGGGTTCAGGGATGGGCAGAGTTTAGGGTTGATGAGGGTTTTTAAGTTTCAGTTATGGGTAGAGGTTAAGGGTGGTGAAGAGTTTTTAGGGTTTAGAATTGGGTGGAGTTTAGGGCGGTGAGGGCCTTTAAGGATGCAGGAATGGGTAGAGTTTAGCTGTAGAAAATACTTTTAGGGTTCAGGGATAGGTAGAGTTTGGGAGTGGTGAGGCATTTTTAGGGGCCATGGATCGGTGGTCTTTAAGGGAAGTGAGGGTTTTTTAAGGTTCAGGGATATGGGGCTAAGGCGGAGAAAGGAGTTTTTAGGGTTGAGGAATGGGTGGAGTTAAGGGGTAGTGAGGGATTTTAAAGTTAGCGATAGGTAGAGTGTAGGGGTAGAAAGGGTTTTTAGGTTTCAGGTATGGGTATAGTTTGTTGTGGTGAGGTGTTTTTAGGGGGCAGTGATTGATGTGTTTAGGGGTGGCGAGGGGTCAGCGAATTAAAAGTATCTGAAGTGATTGTTTGACAATCTGAATGACATAAATCTAAAATAATATCCCTGAAGTAAAACACTAAAATAAATACCTCCATCACATGTATCTGAAAAAGTAAGATTTGCAACCATTGCATGTACACATTAAAAAAAAAGGCAGCAAATGCTAATTTTGATTAAAAAGGCATTCTATGAATTATTTTCCCTGTAATGGTAAATGCCATTCATTCTGAAATTTTACATTAAATAGTATAGATGAAATGGTTTCTCAGGTAAAGTATTTTATGAAATTGTTTTTCTATGAATCACATACAACTTTTGCATACTAAATGCAGGCTTTCATAGATCCTAGTCAATATACTGAAAGTAGAGTTTTTAGGAACGTTTATGATTGGTTTAACTTATACAGTTATACACCAGAAACGGCTTAAAAGTTGAAACATAGAAGACACATTTTACTGACTAGACCATCCGAACCATCTTTAACCCCATTATCTAGTTGAAATCACTTAATCTATGTTCCCCTTGGTGTGAAGTACATTTGACATTCGAACATATACTAATCTTTATGACCATCTCCCAGTTTCATGTGCACACAAAATTCTATTCTGTGCCATGCGTATATACATCGAATAGAAGTATACCCCTTAATCACAATCTGAGGAATTACCCATTCACCCATGTATTGGGTGCACACTACATTAGGTGAAATTAGCCAGCTTTCTCTACTTTGGGTACAAAGAGTACATTTTGTACTTAGTACACATTATACATGCAATTTATTCAACTGTATTCCCTCTGCTGGAAAGATTGTTGCCATTCTACTAGTGAACATCACCCTAGATATAGGTAAGTCAAAAATTGGGATGGTCTAAAATATCATGATTGGAGATAAATGGCGCTAGGGAGTTGTAGATGTCTTACTGGATTAGCTGATTTACATCTCTAGTTGCAATTTGATTTCCTACTTGTGTCAGATGGAGGTTAAAGAAAGAATTCTACACCAGCGGGGTATGTTTTTCTAAAAAGAATGACTTTCTCCATGAGACGAACGATAAGTAATGCAACAATGTACTTACGGCAGAAACTGTCATTTCTCCACTGGTGAACCTTAACACCAGCATCTTGGCAAGCCAAAACATAAGATGAAACCATCTCGCAAAAAACCTTTTGCATTCCTTTATAAAAGCAGAAGTCATAAACGCAGTCTTGGAAGAAGCCCTCTGGATCCACTTTGCTATGGCAATCGCGGAAAGGGCCACTTACGTCCAACAGAATGCCACAACTGTTCTTGCTCTCCCTCTGCTGGGCTAGCATGGACTCCTTATTGGCACATTCTTCAAGGGGCGTCTCCCGGCATCCCTCAACATCTTGCTTTTTCCAGCTGTTTCCAAACACAGCGGGCTTGGACACCACACTGTCTCCTCTAATGGTTAAATCATTCCTTTTATCGTTGTCGAAATTACCACAAAGCCCACACACAGATTTGGCATATGTGCTAGGGATGGTTAGTGAGAGATGGCTCCACCAGTCAAAAGTTATTTTGAGGCCGAAGTCTGTTTCTATTACTGCAGTCCTACCTTTCCTGTACATCTCTATTTTTCCATTGTCAATGGTGTAAGGGAGGTTAATCATCAGGCCATTGAGCTGTGGAAGAGAGATGAAGCCAGTATTTGGTAAGACTCACATGGAACATAAACAAAATAAATAACAAATATTGTTTATTACTTTATTCCAAAGATTGAGATGACCTCTTCCTGTTGGTTCTTGCACATTTATACAGTCTACACTTCATTTGAACTATTCATGTGTTTTCAATTCCACCAGCTGCCTCCCTATTCATGCTGGAATATCTGTAGTCCTCCTCTCTCTCATAATCAACCTCTTCACCTAATCCATTTAGCCACTTATGAGCATGCTTATGTCTCATGATTCATTTACAAGAGCCTGTGTTAAAATCCAAACGAGGCTGAGACTCACTTATAATCAAACAGTGTCTCTGGGGTTCAGTGATGTGAATATATGTTGAGAGAGCAGGTCTCTGGCAGTCAGGACCTTCTCCTCTACCTCTGCCTGTGTAGGCCCCACCAAGCTTTTTCTTGCTCCAGATCCCTTCTGCCATAATGTGGGCCACGCAGGAGGTCCAGTGCACTGTTCAACTTTAGAGCACATATTTGCTCTTCAATGTCTTGCTACTTTTTCCTTCAGTTGCGACGGGGATCTCGCAGGCCTTCCTTCAGGGGTTGACACTTGTGAGAATGCAGTAACTGATTATGAGCATGGTCCCTTATAAAAAGGGGCAGTGCCATGAATACAGTGTCACTGGACCAGTATCGGAGTTGTATCTCATCAGTAAAGTAGGGCCATCTTCTGTCACCCTGTACCCTTCGAGGACCCTGAATTTTGGTAGGATGATTTGTTGACTTTATTTACAATTGTGACGACTTGATTGTATGCATATGTACTGCCTTTTGAAATGAATAAGTTACAGACAATTAGCTTCCTTGAGTGCAGGCATAGATAGACTCATGCCCTGGATACAGCCTCTGTGGGCCGTGGCTCAAGAGTAAAAATGGTCATTGGCTCTTCCACACCCTAAGACTGTGGCATCTTCACCATTAACTGCCAACATACTTTGGATTTTTGGGTTTTTTATTTTACTTTTCAGTATCGCTGAACTCTCTAGGAACAGAATGACCACAGTGGTTTTTGTTGTGTGTTGCACTGAACTCAGGAATAAACTACCCAGGTCCCTTAGAACTGCAGAGTAGCCTCAGCCCTCATTGTACCATGTGACTCTAAACACTGTTAGAATAGTCAAGAATTAGAAGCCTCATATCACTTCAAAGAACTTCTAGGTATCAATGTTCTGCTGCGGTAGTTCTGTTAGCTTTGTGTGTTAACTCCTGTCTTCACATCCTAGTACCCTTCATGTTCAACCACATCTGGGATGATCACTAAAAAAAAGAGCTTTGGCCTTACGACAGCTACAAAAGTGGCCTGAAAACTCCTGTGCTATTTAGGTAGGTTTGCAGAAATGTCATAGTAGTTTCACTTTCTTTTGAGGACAACTTACTTGGCTGTGCTACCATGTTAATTAAACAGTGAAACTGAGTTAAACTTGCCTAGATGTCGGGTTACACATTTGGAAATGGCTTTTTTTATGAATCAGACCTTTCATTTTCTGCTGCTGCTTGTGATACACCCTGTTTGAGAGTTTTTCTACCAGTGTCTGATCTACCCGTCTAATATGATACGTGAACTCTGAATAATTTTTTGTTTGCATGATTTTGAGATATATATATATATATATAGATAGATATATATATATAGATAGATATAGATATAGAGATATATGTATGTATATATCTATAAAGCTTACTTTGTAGCTGTCAGGTCTGCACCTGTTCTATCTGTTTTAGAATTATAGCACTACTATTTCCATCCCAGGTGAATCCAGAGGCATGGACCGATACATTTACAATAAAAATAACAATTATCACTAAAATGCACTATACTTATAAAAGGCGTCTTACCGTCACTCGTCTTGGGAACTCTTTGCTGACTACAATTTCATTCTCATAAACTTTGACCTCTACCATTTTAGTATAGGAGACTGATTTACTACTCCTCTTATCATTCTGCACATAGACTTCAAAATCCTCCAGTCCTGTGTACAGTTGGCAAAGTCCAGAAAAAAGGTAGACACAGGTGCCCATGAAGTTATATCTGAGTCCATCAAAGGTGTTGTAGTGCGGGTCGCCGACAGCTGAGCAGGTACGGTTTCCCACTGGATAACAGTCTAGAATTCCATTCCTTGTTCCACACAGTTCCTCCTTCCTACATTTGCTGGACTTGCATTCTACCTGTTTCCTTTCTGGATTGCAGAAGCACTCTTTCTCACAATCGTCCTTCCAGAACTTCGCATTTGGGGCATAGGAGCGCCCCTCATAGACACATCCACATTCGCTTCGAGGGATGCAGGAACTTTCACTGAGAACAAAGTCTTCGTCGCACTCGCAAGTCTCCACACATGGCCTGGAGCACTGGTCCAAAGAGTCTGGAACACAGGTCTCTGGACAAGCTGAGCCACACGTCTTAAATATGCTGTTTGGTGGACATTCCGGATCTGCAATGATAAATGTAAAGTGTTAATGTAAAACATGTGAAAAAACATGATTGTCAACGCATAACCAATGGAATTCAAGCTTCATGGATTGACTCAAGTGTACAGAGTTAGTCTGTGAACATGCAAGGGTCCTGTAACCTAACAGGAGCAAGACCAACTTAAGACTAGATAGCAAGGACAACTGTATACAAGACCTGAAAAACACCGGAATATGCCAGTTCAAGTGAGCTCCCAACAAATGCACTGCTCAAGAGGTCATATGTCAAAGCGCACATGAGCATGGTGGAATGCCAGGTCATCTTCTCTGTTGGGATAGGATTATTGAGAGTTTCATCTCGCCAGTGCTCAAAGGTGGCTGGGCACTCATGATCAAAGAGATGGGCCTGATGAAAAAGGCCAGCCCTAATGCGCTTGGTACACGGAGCAGGCCCAGTCTCATTTTGGGGTGGGTGTGAGCAACCGTAGCATGCTGGTATTGACCTGAACAAATTTCACACTCAGTGCGAGGTCAGTAGGGAATTTCAGTGGATTTTAGCAGAATGATGTGGGAAATCTTTAGAGCGATGAAGCTTAAAAACCTGCCGTAAAACTGAGCAATGGAGTGAATTGACCGAGCTGGACTTCGTTTGAGGCCCCACCCCAGTAGCGGCTGCTACTGGGGTGGGGATGGGGTGGGGTGCGGGGCAGAGTGAAATAACAAAAAAAAACACTTACCTGGGCCGGCTGGATGCTGCTTCTTCTCCGTCTTCTTCTTCCTTTCTCCGCCGGCTGCAGGAAGGAGCAGGAAGCACCCAGGCTCCCAATAGCCAATCACAACGCTGCAATGCAGCATTGTAATTGGTCTGATAGGGGACTGTGAGGCTTTGCATGTTCCTCACCAGGCTGTGTAAAGCAAGCCTGGTGGGGAAGATGCAAAGTGCGCAGGACTGTTTGGCCAAACAGTCATGCACACTTAAGGAGTGCAAATGTCATGTTATGTTAACTGCCATTTGTATAGCGCATAATCACCAATGGTCTCTTATCGCTTGTGAGGGAAAGTGGAACAAAAAAAAAACAGGGTTACCCCACCCAGAGCTTGCTCGGTCAGAACTTAACTTATCCAAAAGCCTGTGTAAACAGAAAAGTCTTTACCTTTTTCCTGAAGGGAAGTAACGGGCTTCCCTGCGCAGGCTCTCTGGCAGCTTGTTCCATAACCGGGAAATCATAACCGAAAAAGCTCAGCCCCCCATGGTGACTTTGTCAAACCGTGGGCAGGACAACAGGCTTGCCTCGGATGATCAGAGGCATCGTCCTGGCACGTATCTCTTCAAGCGGTCCTTAATGTAGACTGGTGCCATCCCGTGCAGGGCTTTATGTGCAGTACATAGACCCTTAAACCTGGCCCTCTGCTTGATTGGGGGCCAATGTAATTGTTGCAGTAATGGTGTGACATGTGATCTTCTAGGGAGCTTGAAGATCAATCTAGCCGCATCGTTCATGACCACTTGAAGTTTCCCTGACAGTTTGTCTGAAAGCCCCATGTATAGTGCATTACTGTAGTCCAACCGCGATACAATTAGTGCCGTCACCACGGTGCGCATAGTAGAAAATGCCAGAAGGGGTACCAGTTTCCAAAGTTGCCTCATAAGGCCCACACAGCTTCCTACCACGGTAGTCACCTGGTTGTTCAGCGTTAGCTTAGTGTCCAACTTAATGCCTAAGCTCTTCACAACTGGCACCGGTATTGGTGTAGCGCCTAGCTCTTGTGGCCAAAAGGAATTAGTCCAGGGGTTGCCCCCTGAGGCGATCGCTAATACCTCAGTCTTATCAGGGTGTACTTTAAGTGAATTGGCAGTCATCCAATTCATTGTAAACCTGAGAATGTTCTGTACATTAGACTGTGCCTGTGGAGAGTTATCAATCCGAAGGATTCGTTGAGTTTCATCCACATAGTTAAACACTTGACACTGCAGTTGTGCAAGTGCCGCCACCAGTGGCTGAAGATAAGTATTGAAGAGCAGCGGGGACATCGCGGAACCCTGTGGAACACCACAGGGCAAAGCACCTTCTCTGGATACACAGCCCCAAAACTGGACCTTTTGTGTCCGCTCCTTCAAAAAGGATGCAATCAATTGATACACGGTCCCAGAGATTCCCAGCCCCTGGATACGAATCAGCAGCTGCGCGTGGTTCACCATGTCAAACGCAGCTGTGAAATCCAGAAGGATCAGCGTCGAAGACTTCTTCCTGTCGGCTGCGAATCTCAGCTCATCCAGCACCAACAGCATCACAAGCTCTGTGCTGTGGTGGGCCCTGAAGCCCGCTTGCCACACATGGAGCAGCTGATGTTCCTCTAGAAACAAAGAGAGGGTTCTAAGCACATGTTGCTCCACTACCTTTGCCAGGAAAGGAAGCCTAGATATTGGTCGATAGTTCTTCAAGTTGTTGGCATCCGCCCCTGCTTTCTTCAGTAACGGAGTCACCATGGCTTCCTTAAAATTAAGTGGGACCCTCCCAGTTTCCAGGGACAGGTTTAGCAAAGGTAGCAGCTCCAGCCCCATCACAGGAAGAGTCATTTTGAACACCTTGGGTGGGCAAGGATCCTCTGGTGACCCTGATTTAACTGTGGCCATAATGTGAGCCAGGGAGTCTGGATCTAAAGTTGGAAAAGATTAGAGCTTTCCACCCTGAAAGTCCGGTGGCTCCTCCACTACCAGGGGGCATGGACTTATATGGGTGTTAGTTATTTCCGTTAGGATATCCTTAACTTTTGTTAGGAAGAAGTCCTGCATCTTATTGCAATCAGCCAATTTGCCAAAAGCCTTCTGTTCATGCTTGCGGCTCAACTCTCTTAGCACATTAAAAGTCTCCTTCTGGGTGTCGTTGGCCTCCTTAATCTTCGACTCATAATACCCCAACTTCCTTGCAATGATGGCTCTTTTGTAAAGGGCTAGTGCTGCTTTATACTCCTCCAAGGCCTCCGGGCCATATGACTTCTGCCATTGTCTTTCATGCTGGCGTAAGATTTGTTTAGTTCCTCCGTATACCATGGGGCACCCCTACCTCTATTCCTTATTCTTTCACGACGCGCAGGGGCCACCTTATCAATGGCTTTCCTCAGCCTGCTTGTGAGCCTCTCATACTCCAGATCTAAGTCCACCATCTGTCTCCCTGGGTGCGTTATCTCATACAGTGCCTACCCTAGACTAGCTTCCTCTATTTTATTCCAATTCCGTAATGTCCTCCATACTGGAGGTGGGTCCTTTGGCCGACTAGGCAGAGGGATCGTGAAACTGATCAGGTGGTGATCCGACCAGCTACATGGTCTGCTCTCTATTAATTTTGCGGCAGGCAGGGTAGTCCAGATAAGGTCTAGAGTGTGGCCCTTCTCATGAGTGGGGACCTCCACAATTTGTTTCAACCCCAACATGGTCATCGTCTCTCAAAACCAACTGGTCAAGGGCTCTCTAGGTACCTGGTCCCAGTGGTAGTTAAAGTCCCCCACCAACAGAATCTGTTGGTATCTGGAACACAGGTCACTCACCAATTCGGTAAGCAGGACATTAAATAAGGGGGTGGATCGGGGGGGCAGTAAACAACTACCACTATCAGGCAGGAGGATTTTAGACAAATTTTTATCCCCAGGACCTCAGCTCCATCCAGGCTTTCTGCTACTATCCCTTCTGTAGTAGGAGGCTTGCGGCTAAACACTGCCACTCCCCCCCCCTCTTTTCCCGCCCTGTTGATTGTGCGTCAGGACATCGCAATCTGGGGAAGCGCTGCCACTATATCAGGACCTAAGTCGTCCTCCAGCCACGTTTCCGTTACTGCAAGAATATCTTGCTCTTCCTCCTGGAGAAGCGTAAATACTTCGAGATTGTGCTTCTGGAGGGACTGTGTGTTCAACACTACGTCCCTCAGTCCAGAGGAGTGACCCTTCAGTCTCGTACCCTGAGTGCGTCTCCTCTCTAACTCCCCATTACCAAGTGACACAATACCTGTCCTTAGCTTCTCTTCTGCCAGCACAGGTAGGGGCGGCGAGTGAATCACACCATTTAGTCCCCGAAGTTCCTCCGCCGAGTAAACCAACCTTTGGCCAGGGGCCCTAGCCCCTGGACCCGGTCGGACCCGGTCGGACGCGGTCGGACGCGGACGGGCGCAGACAGGCTTGCCTTAGGCGCGCCTTCGGCTCGCCATGGGCGCACCCGCTGCTCGTCCGCTCCAGTCTGCTTAAATGAGCACACCCCCCTCCGCCCTCCAATCAACCCTGCTGTGCAGCAGCTGACATGATCAGAAAACTAGGCCACTCACCGGCAGAACCACTAAGCCGGGAGTAGAAGGCTGAAAAGAGCCTGGTGCCCAAAAAGGAACTGGTGGGCGAGCAAAAAGAAAATAGGCATTGTAAAACCATAAAACATTAGAACACATTTAAAACATACACGAGTTAAGTTTCAGCGATATTTGGCAAACACTGGTCACCCTGGTAAAGCCACAGTATCCTCACAGGCTGCGCAAACCACTCCTCTCCCTGCTCGGGCCAGCCCCGCCCCGAGAGCCACTCACTTCAATCGGAAAAATATAATGATATGTTATCATTATTTTATTTTTCCTATTGAAGTCAGTGGGGCAACGCTCCTCCACCTTAGTGGAGGCGTTGCCTATGCCCCACCCAAAAAAGTTTAAATGAACAGGCAGTGGCCGCTCAGGTCAATCACAACGCTGCATTGCAGTGTTGTGATTGGCTGTGGGGAGCCTGGGAGCCCGGGTGCTTCCTGCTCCTTCCTGCAGCCGGCTGAGATAGGAAGAAGAGGACGGAGAAGAGGCGGCGGCCAGCCGGCCCAGGTAAGTTTTATTTTTTTGCTATTTCATTATGTCCCGCACCCAACCCCTCAGCCCCCGCCCCACCACTCCTGATCGGTAGCAGCCGCTACTGTAAACAGGGCAAGATGGGACATTTAACAACAAGGCTTTACAATAAATTGAGAACTCCAATGGTTTGCAAGGTACAGTAGTATTATATTGCAATAATTTTTTATGAGATTGAAAAGCCGTACTCTCTGGGGTATTGGAGCTCATCTTCCCTAAATAAACTTTGAAATTTGAACGAACATTTAAAAAAAGACTCTCTCAAAATTAAATTGAGCAATAGGCATTTAACATAATAGTTAAATGCAATTTGCCTATCATTTTCCAAAACGTATATAGCCTCCTTCCTAGTAGTTTCTGAGCCACGCGCTATAAGTGAGAGTCTACTTGGAAGCAGCAGTGTTGAAATATCAAAGGTTGTACAAATTTCACAATCATAGATCCAAGAAAGATATATCCTTCTGTCTTAAACAGCAATGGTAGTGCTCAGTTATACAGTGCATACAGGCTCAGACAGCCTATCTGGTTATATCATATAAGCCAGGCCCAATGAGCAGGGAGTTGATATAATAGAAGGCGTTATCAGAGCAGATAATGAAGTGCCCCTGCACATGTCATAAAAATGTCACCCACTGCATTGGGTGCACTCTAAAACCAAGGAAACAAAATTAGTAAAATGTCTTCCGCATCAGTTCCGAATTAACCCTCAAATGCCCACATATATTTCTGAAATTAACTTATTTTATCTGAAAGATATGCTTGTCAGTTTCTGAAAATTCTAGCATTTGAACATGGAATAGGTTTTTATTTTGGGTAAATGAATGATTCTCAAAAAAAGACGCTTGTTATTTCTTTTAAAGGAAAAAAAGTATTTTTACTCTAGTCAAAAAAGATAGATTTTCATTTTTAATAATTATTTTGCTCCCCAAACATCAGCTTGTTAATTTCAAGAAACAATCACTTTTGCCTCTTGGCCGGTTTCTACCTCTTATATGCCAGTTTGTCATCTTCATCTGATACCAGGGATATCAATCTTATGGTTGAAACCTCCACTACCATTGTGGCTTGGATAGACAGAACCAAGTCAGGAATTACCACAATAAATCATGGAAAGATGCCATTGCCCCCAGTTTAGAATGGATGGCCACAGTTATTTGAAGAACACCCAGAATGTCAAGGGTAGAACCACGTTTTCTAGGCCAAAAGCTTTTATACCAGGGATCCAGTATGGTGGGAAGAATGCTCACTGTATGTCAATGATAGACTGCAAGTGTTGGAGATAGCCACAATGTTGCCACAAATCCCAACAATTTGTGAAGGATATATTGACACCACCCGTGCCGACTGAGTGTCACAAGTGGGCCTATAATATTCCAAGGATAACCAGAATGTGTAATATGTCAGGGATAGCTAGCATGTTATCGAAAATGCACAGTGTATCTCAAGTATAGGTCTCCGTTATGTCAGGGAAAGACCGAATTGTCCCGGCTGGTATGCAAGTCAGTTATAGTTGACTTCTTGCCAAATGGCCTCTCACCGTAGGCGTTTTAGCCATGAACACACCCTTCTTCCTGGTTTAAATAATTACAAAACTAAATAAAACCTAGGGAGTACAGCCAGAGTATTGGGTTGAGTGAGTTGACGGCTTGGCAGGGGAAAGCTCCAATTTCTTTAAATAAAATGGGTTTTAGCAGGACTGGCAAGATGGCAGATGTGTCTTATGAATGCTCCGGGACCTCTTGCTTGCTGAACCCTGAAAGTGGAACTATAGAAAATGGAAATGGAAGAACACTGAAGGAAAGACCTATAAAGGCACTTCAACTAGAGCAATGCCAATTAGAGAACTAGAGCAGGCCTTTAGGGATGTGGTGCGACAGACCAGAGAAAAATACCAGCGACATCAAGTGCAATGGGGGCGCCATGATAAAAGTCATAGGTTGTGGAAACGATATTGCCTGAGCTCAGGGTTACAAATGCCTGACCGGCCAGAGCCCAGAGCAGTTCAGTAAACAGCATCCTTCCATCAGTAGCTCTCCTGTAGGTCTATGAAGAATGAAAGGTTCAAGGAAATCATTTAGAGGCGGAAAGATGGAAAGTGGAGTGATGGAATGATTGAAAGGAGACTTAGACCTAGACAGTAATGGCACTCATTGAAAGTAAAGAAGTCAACCTGTTGCGCTTGAAGCACTGAAATGACTGTGCTCCACTCAAACTTAGAATAAGTCGTGTGGAGAAGTGGCCAAGAGTTAGATAAGACAGTGATATGAAGTAACTGAACACAAGGTCTAGAACCTGCTGATCAAAATCAGACCTAAGAAGAACCTAGACGGTAACAAGTCATAGCACCGAGAGAACACAGAGTAAAAAGCGGTGCCCTGGTCTGGCCACATTTGCTCAGGAACATTGCAACAAAGGTCCCAAATGACATTTTAAAGCACAGCTTGCATCATAAATATTGCACCTATATAAACTAATCCATGCCTATTTTTCAATCCAACAAAAATTAAAATAAATTAATACAAACACAAGCCTCTCTTTTATAGAACTAGTTCTCTATTCTAAGGTCACAAAACATAATTAGTCATAGTGCAGATGGCGCACAGTGGTTCATATATTTACAGCTGAACCTGAAATCACTGATACAACTAAGGTAGTCCCATCACTTGATACTAGATGGGAATCCTTCAATCTTTTCACAACCTTAGGTGTGCAGTCAAAATATGACCCTATCTTTATTTGGCGGGACTCATCAGGACAAGTGCCATCTATCTTAATTACATGTTCTCCAAAAAGGCAAGAGGGTCCTTAATTCACTGGGGAGTGTAGTAATAATAGAAAAAAACCCTACTGGAGCATGACTGACTCACACACCTCCAGCCATCTACAAAACAATCAGTCTTTCAGACTGCTGAACCAGTTTCCAGATCGTCCTATTCAAACTTCACAAAAATACATCAAAATAAAAGTGTCTGTGTGGGACAATTCTCTTCACTATCAGTGATGTTCTCACTCAATGGGTGTTGCTAGTCACAGTCTTCTCATGTGTACCGTGGATGACTTAAAGAAGATTAAAAATAATTGCTAAACGGAGTTGCATCATACCTAATTCATCGTGCCACAACAGATGTTAGCATTAATTGTATATTAATCCTGAGTGAGCAATGCACGGCACCAAAACGGATATATTGTGGAGGACGACTTCTACTGAGCGAAACTGCTGTGTCAGGAAGATAATTCCACTCGGGCCACCCTATTTCATGACTAGATCAGCATAGGGAGGCTTGACCCCACACCTGCCAAGGCGCGCAGCCATCTTGGAAAGGGGATAAGCCTTTCTGACTTGAGTGCTCCTTCAGAATGGAGGAGAGTAACACACTCATGGCTGAGATCTAACTAAGACATTATAAAAATGGGAAGCCCAGTATATGAATTGAATGGCAGTTAGAAATTATGTAAATTGAATACATTATGGAGTCTAGGTGATATCTATCCAGATCATTTTTGAACAAAGGTAAAGGTGTTAATATTCACCATGGAGGCATCATAGGAATGTCTTACCCACATGTACATGTCAAAACATTGTGTATTGCATGCATATTGTCAAGTTACATTACAAAGCGTTGTAATACGTTATCATTCGTACACATCATTAAATCCCTTCATTGTAGATTGCAGGCAGTATATCCATTGCACTTCCTGATCAAAAGCATTCCGGTGATGTTATCTCCTCTCGAATCAAGTTTTAATAGCTCTAACACTTGCCATTTAATGTCACCTTTAGTGTGTCTCGTTTAAACAGTTGCGCACAATTCACCTTCCATCTGATGTGACTCTGATGTTTACTTAGTCTCTGTTTTACAATCTGCATGGTTTGCCCACAGAAAATACATTACAAATGACATAAGTTACATGCTTTGCATTGCACTTAGAGTGCAGCATTAACTGGTATTTTTGTGATCCAACATCCTATACTTTTGTGTTTACAGTGACTTAACACACCTGGGGTTTATGACACCTTTTACAGGAGGAAGGCCTCAGTGTTTCGTGATGGTCTGTGCTGTGAGTCCCACCCAGTGGGCATGATTCACATGGTCCCTCACACTGTTGTTACATTTGAAGGCATACAAAGGGAGCTTATTGTTAGTCCCCTCTCTCAGGTGCCAAGGTCTTCTCACAATCTTTAGGGTAGAGTTACTCATAGGATTGATGGTGGTCACCATTACCATCTGTTCATTCTGTGACCTTATTCTCTTTTGGGATCAGTAGGGATCCTCTATGACTAGAACGTGTATGCTCAAGTGCCTGGCATAGCAGCCTTCCTGGGTAAACTCTCTTTCTTATCTTATCTTGATTGGCAGGAAGTCTGCTTCTCTGGAGTTTGTGCCTAAGGAACTGTCTGATGCTGAGGAACTGCCCATAGGGAAATTCCCCCTCAGAGCCCTTGCCTGGTAGCTGTTATATTTCAAAGAGGGAATTGGTGTCTATGTGTTTTTTTGCATATTGTGGTATAGAGAGTCTGCTTAATCAAAAGGTCCAGATAATTGATCTCACTTACTGTGACAAATATTTAGCCAATTGGAGAACACGTACAGCTTGTTCATTTCACCATGCCATATCATAAAAATGGTATCTGTATACACCTGTAGCCAAGCCTTTGGTTTGGAGTTAGCGCCATTGGGAGCAGTGACAAGTGTTGATATAGGTATAATTGGTATAATTGAAGTATTGGATTCTGCCATATTGGAAGCAGGGTTGGGCTGGCCTATAGGGCGATCAGGAAATATCTGATGGGCTGGTCTGACAGGTTAGTATATGGGCTGGTTGTCTGGCTGTTTGTGGGCCGGTTTTATGATCTGCTGGGACCATGTTTAAGCTCAAATCCATGAAGTCTTCCATACCTTGCAAAACGTTTATACAGTGTGTCTTTAAAATTTCAAAGCTGTCCCAGTTTGCAAACATGGACCCCTCTTTTAGCTATCTAATTCACCAAAAGGGGATGCTTTTATTTAGCTGCCTAGGCCTATTTTCAGTCCCAATTCAACCCTGATGAAGTAGACCTGGAGAGGACAACTGGAGCTCCATAGAATAACAGGTGGAAATGAAAGAGATATATTTTACAAGATACACCACACAAGGCAGAAATAGTGCTGACTAACAAGGCCTATTTAGAGAATAATAACACTCTAGTGACATCTTACCTGAGAAATGTCACAGAGGCCAACGGAATAGGCTATTGATGAATAAGACAGAAAAAGTTCTGCTATGCTTTAAAAAAAAAAAAAGGATGTAAGGCCCACAACTTATCAGTACGAATGATTTGGGACAAAGAAAATAGTGAGGCCACCAGTTCATCAAGGGTTAAGACGGGAAGTGTGTCTTCACGGATTGTACATACTACCAAAAGCTAGCTTTTGGATAGTTTTAATAAAAGGAGAAGTACAAGTTATTGAATGGTTTGTGATTTATTGGATAAATAAAGTTAAAAAAAGTTCAAGATGCCAGATTTCTCATCATCTTTTCCTCACGGCCATAGAACGTTTAGTGCTGGCGGAGCAGCATTCTCTGGATCTATACTGGCTGGGGGATGGGTGGGTAGAGAACAGGATGACCTACTGCTTTAACTTATTCAGTAAGTTCGATATCCCACCTAATGGTGGGCGGGCATCTGAATATAAAGTTAACACAAATAAATAGATGTTGCTGTTAGCAATAGATTGGACAGACCAGGGCTGTACTAGAGAAAGTAGCCTGATTAGCATCATGGAAGTAATCATTACTTACCTGCTTTTCCTTAATTAGAGCACTTCGGAAGATTCTCCCATTGCTTCCTATCTCTTCTAGAGCATTGATGGTACGAAGTGTGATTCTAAGCAGACTGGACTATTGCAATGCCCTACTGCTAGGAGCCCCGAACTACCTAATCAAGCGGCTCCAGAGAGTTCACGCAGTGGCAGCTAAATTGGCCCTGAATAGACCAAGAATATTGTCTGTATCCTGGTCTCTGAAAGATTTCCATTGGCTACCATTAACGCAAAGAATAATGCTTAAGTCCCTTTGCATTGTTTTTAAATCCCTCCATGGCACTGGACCCATCCCCATGCAGGAGCGACTAAAATGGTATGCCTCCAACAGGAGCTTATGCTCCACCTCAGCCGAGATAGCCAGTGTGGCCAGGTTTAGAAAGACTAGGCTAGGAGGACGAGCGTTCATGATTGAAGCAGCTAGACTTTGGAATGATCTTCTGGCTGCCCTGAGACGCTCTGCTTATCTTTTACATTTTAGAAAAGGGCTCAAAACTAGGCTTTTTCCAAAAGGCTAGAGCGTGTTTTAGGATGTTTTAACCCAGTACTATACGGCAGGTAATGTCACTTTGTATGGTATCCCCTTTCTCTCCCACCATTTAGTACTACAGTGCCAGGATACCTGTTAGGTGGCAGTGCGCTTAATAAATAAGCCAAATTATAAATAAGCAAAAATATTAAAATATTTAATTATATTGTAGTAAAAAATAATGGTATACATTCAAAAATATAATTAAAATATTTTATAATAAATATGATTTCTTTTTAGATTATTTTTATATAAAATAATTATGAATATTTTTAACAAATTTAAATATTTTAATTTAATAGAGCATTATTTCCTACGGGGTTTTATTTTAAGTCCCTATTATTTTCTATGGGATGATATTGCAGTACCAGTGGTTGGTTATCTGTGGTCCTGAACATTCTCCAGCTCTGAGCTCGAGTTACCTATTACTGTTTTGTGTCCCTTTTTGGCTGTAGCAACTTTAGAAGTACTGTTTGAGAATAGCAAAGGCATACTCTTTTGTGGGTG
The DNA here is from genome assembly GCA_963921515.1 of Calotriton arnoldi. NCBI lineage: Eukaryota > Metazoa > Chordata > Amphibia > Caudata > Salamandridae > Calotriton > Calotriton arnoldi. The sequence continues at coordinate 285,691 of CAWUFW010003201.1, read as the reverse complement.
GGTGCAACAACTCCCTAACCCTTTCTGAACCCCTCCATAATGCTCATTTGACATAAAGCCCCTAAGGCCTGACTCCACTTCAAGTTGGCCCCGGCGCCATTTTAGACAATGGAAGGCACCATTTTAGACAATGGAGGTCGCATCTTTCTCTATTTTTGCAGTGTCATTGTCATGTCTGCCATTTGACAGAGATGTCATCTGACCTTATCTTTCAAAGAACTGTAAAAGTGTCATGTCATTCGGCTAATGACACAGATCTTACACTTGATGCGACTTCAGTCTGGGACAAGTGTCTACTTATCACCACGTCAAGGACAAATAAGAACAAGTTCAGACATATAGCTAAAATAGTGCAGTCTGATTTGATGTCCTCTCACCTATATGTTCACAAGGAAACGTTTTGGGCACACACATCGATGCACATAATCTATGTCAGACATTCCTAAACATATGTCAGAAATTCCAATCTCTGAAAAGATTCAGGGCCAGATGTACGACCTGCCAATTTGCGAGTCGCAAATTGCGTCGCATTTGTGACTCGCAATTTGCGACTCACAAATTGGTATGCACAACAGTATCTGAGACACTGTTTGCGATTCCCAATGGGGTCGCAAATTGCGAGGCTCATGAATATTCATGAGCCACTCACAATTTAAGACCCCATTGAGAATGGCGTGTACTCCCAGGGATGGTGGCCTGCTGGGCTCAGCAGACCTCCATGTCTGGGACTGCTTTTAAATAAAGCAGTTTTTTTTTTAAATGCAGCCCGTTTTCATTAAAGGAAAACGGGAGGCATTTTAAAAAAATGAAATGAAACATTTTCGTTTAATTTTTAAAGGCAGGTAGTGGTCCCTGGGACCACTGCCTGCCCTTAAAAATATTTTGGGGAGCCAGTCACAAAGGGAAGGGGTCCCTGGGGACCCTTCCCATATGCGACTCCATTACCACCCTCTTGAAGAGGGTGGTAATTTGCGAGTGTTTTGCAACTGCAATTGTGGTCAATAAAGGAAGGTTTCGTTCTACCGGAATGGAAAGTCGCGCAGATAATGCCGATTCGCAAAAACACTAAGGGCCCTCTGACTGATCTGACCAATCTTCGTCCCATTTCGCTCTTACCATTTCTGAGTAAACTAATAGAGAGACACGTCAACAAACATCTCTCAAACCATGTCGAACTTTCGGGCTGCCTAGACTCCTCTCAGTCAGGTTTTAGGCCCAAATATAGCACTGAATCAGCCCTGCTAGTAGTCATGGACAACATCAGAATGACTCTAGACAAGGGCCATTCTATGATTCTGGTGCTATTGGACCTATCCGCCGCTTTCAACACGGTTTCCCATCAAATATTGCTCAGAAGGCTGAGAGAAATGGGACTAAGAGACTCCGCCTTTCAGTGGATGTCAAGCTTTCTATCTGGTAGATCTCAGACGGTTAACCTAGGCCCATATCGTTCGGCGCCCATGGAACTGTCCAAGGAGTCCCACAGGGCTCTTGTTTGAGTCCTACTTTATTCAACATCTATGTGGCTCCCTTGGCCAATGTCCTAAGAAAATATAGGTTTATTCCAATATCATATGCCGACGATACGCAGTTACTTTTTCCTTTCGATGAACTCACTCCCACTGTCCAAGAGACCTTTTCTTTGGGTATGAGTGCCATTTCACAATGGATGAAAAACAACTTTCTCCAATGTAATGTTGGGAAAACTGAGTTATTACTTTTTGGAGAGGCTCCCTTATTATGGTCACCAAATTGATGGCCTATTAATCTTGGGAAGCCTCCCATTCCTAAAACCTTTGTTAAGAACTTAGGAGTCCGTTTAGACCATGCCCTTACATTCAAGGAACATATTGGCCAGACCGTAGGCACATGTTTCCATACTTTGGGCCTACTTCGACGAGTTTTGCCTTTGCTCCCAGACTCTGCTCGAAGGACTCTGACTCAGGCACTCATATTGAGTCGCCTAGACTATTGTAACGGTCTGCTGCTCTCTGCCAATGAAACTTCTATTAGTAAACTTCAGGTGGTTCAGAATACGACGGCACAACTGGTTCTGAACATACCTCCTAGATCTGCCTCCCGCCCTCTTCTTTTAAAACTTCACTGGTTACCCATACGTCAACGGATAAAATTTAAAGTCTGTTGTACTATCCACAAGGCATTGTTTAATCTTGGCCCTAGGTATTTGTCAGAAAAGTTCACTCTCTATCATCCCCCAAGATCCTTACGCTCTAGTACTAAACATTTGCTGAAGGTCCCCGAATCAGGAGAGCAAGATTAGGAGGAAAAGCTCTCTCTCATCTTGGCCCGAAATATTGGAATGAACTCCCCTACATTTAAGAGAATGTTCGAACCATCTTCATTTTAGAAAGTTACTTAAAACCATTCTGTTTTGCTTTTAAGTTTGACAGTTCTGTATATGAATTTGTTACGCGTCCAAAGCGCAGAGATACTCCTCGGAGTCGATTCTGGCGCTATACAAAACCAAATAATAATAAATAATAATAATAAAACATTCATACATGGCTTTGCGGTCGCTATTAGGAAGGGAACGCCCCTTCCTAATAGCGACTCGCAATTCCTAAATAGCGAGTCGCAAATAACTTGCGACTCGCTATTTAGGAATTGTACATGGCCCTGTGTACTTTTGCATGCGCAAAACCGTTTGCGCATGTAATTTAGGGTCGTACATCTGGCCCTCAGTATATGAAGACTGCTAATTGACCACTTGTCAGGAGAGGTTCTTCACCCAGATTGTCACAAAAGATTGTTCCACAAGACTGCCTCACCTAATGCCAGTGCACTTTAAAGATACTACATCTCGCCCAGTGCTGATAAAACCGAATCCCGGATGAAGGCTGCTACTGCAGCACGTGCTTATGGGAACTTTGCCTTCCTGCCTCCACTGATAACGGCAGCTCTCGCTGTCAACAAGGTATGCAGTGCTTCACTTCTCCCTAAGAAACTGTAGACTGCAAGTTGTTCTGTCTTCCGTGCTCGCTTAGTGTAGCGCATAGCAGTAGGTTTAGGGTGATAGAGTTTAGATGACATTTTAAAGATGTTATAGATGTTCATCTTATTCTTGTTGCTGTTTTAATAAATGCTTTTATTTAAAAGTGTTTGTTCTGTTTGATAGAGTGAATAACGAAATAGATTTGCTTCTGTAACCATGGTGCTCCTTGTTAGTAACACAGAAGCAATAACTCTACTTCAACAATGTATTGTTTGAGGTTCTGTGGGGCTACAAAATCTGTCTTTCACCTTCAGTGTTGGTGAAGTTCTCTTGTTTCACCCATGGGTGGGAAAGCAACCCTTGTAGAACTACGCCAAAGTCATAGTTTATGATATACCCTAAACTCTCCCATTTAGTTCTAAGTATGCCCCATTTTCCCGCTTCTCCCCTGGCCCCTCCCAAATTTACTACTAAGTAGTAAACTGTCATAAGTGAAGTTCTCCCCATAGAAAAGATAGGAGAGGTGAATATGGAGATTTTCATGGTATGTTTGTGAATAGTATTTTTTGACACTTTAGTAGTACTAATGTAGTACTACTAATCATACTACAAAATGCAGTATGTGAATAGACCCCAATGTCATCCGTGGCGAAAGTTCCAATTGTTTTAACATCATACATCCAAAATATGTCTGGTATTGCCTTAGGAGTTACTGGCCAATAATGTAAGGGATCATTCCTGAATCCCTTCTTGAAGATTGGGACAATTTCTGCTCCAAGCTAGATGGATGGAACTGTGCCATTTTGGATGACAATATTGAAGAGAGCTGTTAAATATGGGGCCCAGACAATTGGTTATGATGTAAACAGTTCTGCTGGAATCAAATCTAGCACAGAAGAATTTCCACCGCTTTGAATACAAATAGCCCTGAATTTTTCTTTCAATGTAAATGCTAAGGCAGTGAAAATGATAACATCAATATGGTCTGAATTCCTTAAACTCCCAGCTGCACCCCTTAAGTCACACATTGTACACACAGAATCCCTAATATTTCACACAACACTGTGCAGTAACCAAAAATGACTAGTGTAGAAGGAGATTCTAAAAGGAGTGAAGAAACTCAGAATAAGATTTGAAACCATTTAACATATAAACTGATTAAGACTGGAACACTGATTCTTTTGAAATTGAATGGATGTATGTGTTTATGTGGAACCTAGCCAAAAGGCAGAGGAGCGCTGCATAGGGTCAAAGACAAGCATAAAGTCAATAAATGACAGGAGAGGGGGCTGTTTTGGAGATGGTTAATGCATTGTGATGTAGTGTTCTGTAAAGAGGCTTATCTTCAGCTCTTTCCTGTATTGGAGCTGTTTTAGCGGATACAGGGTTGTTCTAGACCCTGGGTACATAGATGTAAAAGACCAGCTGTCTTGGTTTTTCTTTTTTACAATGCTTAGTCTGTAGTCTGATGGTGCCGAGGACCACCAGAGATTGTGAGCTTGTCTGCAAGATAAGCAAGGGTGCAGGTCGTGATGGCTTCATTAAGGATGCAGCTGGTTTTGAAGATGGATGGCATCCAAAAATAAGGATACATGTTTTAAAAGATTTGTTCAGTGTGTAATTTTGGATGTAATTTGTATGGGGTGAAGGATTTTTATCTTTGATGATGTTTAAGACCGAAGTCTTATGGAATTGCAATATTTTATTACATTAAATAATATTGTATTGTTTAATAGACCATAGTCTAAAAAAACTTTATACTATTACTACAACCACTGCTCCTCTGTTTTTCAGTGAACTACCCACAGTTGTCATCACTTGACTCTCCAAATGCCAGTTCGCGATTGTTAGATTTACAAATATTTACCAAAGGCAGACAGATGACAGAGGAATCATAAACAGTAATGAACATTTTAAGAGTACTCACCACAGCCAGAAGAACCTCTCCAGTCCTCTATCGGATTGCCCCTGTTCTGGCATGCTACGGCATAGGTGATGAAAGTCTGGCACAAGTCAATTTGATACCCATTGCTAATGGACAAATCACGGGCACAGCCCTTGAGAAAGGGCTGAGGATTAATCTGAGAGTAGCAGAGCCTGAAGGGCCCAGTGGTGCTGTCAGCTAAAAGGCCACAGAATTCCAGAGACTCGTATTTCAGGGCAAGTTCAGCATCGACTTCTGGGCATGCTCCGTTGCAGTCATCGCTACAAGGGACGTCTGCATCATTCGTCTTCCAGCTACTTCCTAGCTGTGCCGCGTTCGCAGCCTGCTCTCCTGATGGCATCATAAAGTCATCACTGGGGTCCTGGTTGTTGTTTCCACACATCCCACACACATTCCTGTGGAAGGCTGGTGGCACTTTGACTATTATGAAGGTTTTCCAGTCGTAGAGCACCTGCAGGCCGTAGGAGGTCTCCAGCACAGCATACTGACCTTGCTGATATACCTTCAGCGCTCCATCCTTTAGACTGATGGGTAAGGGTCCCCTCTGATTATCCACCTGAGCAAAATACAAATACCAGTCCCACAGTTAGAAATACCCATACTGAGCACATCCACAGTTTTGCATTCTGATCAAATCAATGCTCCACACAAACACAGACCTAGGCCCTGCCTCCCACCCCTCCTTGCAAAGCCTTCCAAGGTCACCCTCTGCTGGGTTGCTCTATTCCAAAATCAAGTGAGGCAGCTTTCACTTTCAGTAGAGAAATTCATTGAGCAATCAAGCATCATTTAGAGCAGATCAGTAAAAGAACATAGGCTACATAATGCTGATTGTTCCATCCTCACTAACCCACCACATTGAATGTGGTGGAGAATGGGGAGGCGTCGGAGGGGTTGGGAGCATTGCTGTTGTGAAAATCCTTGTGAGGGATCTGCTTCTGGCAAGAATGTCATGGGAGGGGCCACCCAGTTTACGGTGCTCCCTCCAGCTGAATTCCTGCTGGTGAACTTTCAGTTTCGGTTTGTCATGTAACCCATGGCAGTATAGGACAGAAAAAAAAATTCAGAAATGCCACCCCACCAACCTTTGTCCAGAGAAAAATCTCAAAGTGTGGTTGACATTAGTCATTCTTTTTTTTAATTTCAAAATGCTTTAGTGTTTTTTGATGAAACAAAAAGAAATATAGGAAAAAGAAACAATCAAAACAGTAATTTTGGTAGATGGCATTACCAGTAGTATAATAAGTAATTCTAATTGGATTGTACGTATGACGCATATCCAAATGATAAATGAAAAATCATCCAACTATTGTAATTGATACAGGTGATTCACGTTATTTTATAGGACAAATACAAAAGAAAAACTTTTGCATGCTAATGTATAAACAGTTTGTAATTGTAGCAATAAAGAACAATAAACGTATATGATAATGTGCTTAAGAATTCTATTTAGCTACAAGAAAAGGGTGGACTCAATGGAAGTAAAGCATTTAAAGAGAGAAAGAAACAAAAACCAAAAAATACCCGAAAGCGGAAGAAAAAGGAAGTAGCCATCATACGATTTGTGGATTAAAAAAAAACAGGAAAGGCAGAAAGATGTGGGAATCAACAATTGCCACAATGTGGAGAAGGTTATTCTGTGAAGCATCACTCGTTAAAAGCAATGATTGACAAGATGGAGAGAGTTAGGGAGGTTGGATCTTCTCCAGTTACATGTAAAGTTTGTGCCGAACGGGGGAGTAAGCTGATATCCAAGGATACTGCTATGCTAAGATCCGATATTCTCCCCTAGTATTGTAATGAAGCCATTCCCACCATGCGTTACTGAAAGTGTTACATATCAAGCCCTTGGTACAGATAACATTTAAATTGCGGACTTCCGATTAATTCTTGAGACAATAGACAGAAACAGTAGCAAAGTAAGGCAACACCTCCTCTGTCCAGCAGCAAGGAACCAATGCCTCACCTCCCCTGTGAGTAAGGATTTGACGCATCACCTCCCCTGCCAGTAAGGAATCAATGCATCATGTGCTTTTCCAACGCTTCACCTACCCTGTGTCAAAGTGATATTTTGACTTGTGTATGTTGGATATTTGTTGTTTTGGTCTCGTTTTCTTTAGATAAATATTGGCTATTTTTCTAAACTGGTGTGGTGTCCGTTTGTAGTGTTTTCAGTGTGTGACTTTGTGTGCATGTACAAATGCTTTAAACATTGCCTCTGAGATAAGCATCGCTGCTCGTGCCAAGCTACCAAGAGGGTGAGCAGGGGTTATCTTAGCTGTGTAATCCCCTTACCCTGACTAAAATGAGGAACCCTATTTGGACAGGGTGCAAGTCACTGCCAACTAGAGTCGACATTTCTAACAAAACTTATAAGCTGATTAACCACACCCGAAGACAAAATAAGACTTCCATCCTTCTGTATGTTCCAGAATTCAGTAGCATACATAATGATGTTAACTTATATAGTTGCTTTGCATTATGAAGGAGAAATATTCGCTAAGATGATATGACATGTTTCATCTTATGAAAAATTGATTCCTTGTAGCCAGTAAGTGCCTTAGGCCTAGATATATTCCTCTATTGCCTGTTTCAAGAAAGATATTGTTGTAATGTACTAATTACTCAATGCACTCTCCCTACATAGGTTCTCTGCCTTGCTGCTCAGCCTATGATGAGGTCATATAGAATGTTCAGTGTGTTTGTATTGGAAGGGAGAATCAGTTGGTGTGGAAGGGCTGAGCAGCGAGGAGGCTGCTCCTGGTGGGGCACTTTAATGGATCAGACTAACTTCCTGTAACCAAGACGTGATCTTAAGAATAAATCTACTACCTTTTCTACAAGACCTGCCTGCGCATCATTCTTCGTTTTAACAGATATCTTCTACATTCTAGACATTTCTTAATCTTGCTACATTTAAACAAATGAGTGGATATTGACAGTCAAACAAATCGTCTTTCTTTATGTATTTATTGTGAGATCGTGGATCCAGTACATGCAGAGTGCACAAGGGAAAGAATTAATGTCTACGAAAAACATATATTGTATTCTGTTCTCGAACTCTTTGCTATGAAAAAGCAAAAAATGGCTGGCCTGCTGCAGACCAACACAGACAGAAGATGTCTTCGCTGGCCAGTCATTGTTTACAATATAAAGCTAATTACGACAATAGGTCTTGCAAGAAGGTTGTGCATTAAAGGTGGTGCTTTCTAGTCTGCCTTAATTTAAACTCAACGAGAGTAAGAAAACACGTCTCTCCTTGTTTAAATAGGATTAAAACACACTTTAAAGAGTTAATAAAAATCATTTCGACATATTGCTGAAAATAATATTTGGTGATACACTCTAGTAACTGTACATGCCTAAATAAAAATGTCTGCACAGGAACAACTGTTTATTGTAATTATGCTACAAGTGTTCATGTTTGTGCTTCAAATGCCACCTTTCTTAAATGATGCTTATTCTGCACAGAAATGTAGTTTTAAAAAGCATCACAACCAAGCACGGTTTTTATTCTATTTTCATCGTCTTAGGACAGCTGATAAGGTGACGTAAACAAACATCATTCCATCAAGGAAAGCTCGGCTAAACCACCTCCAAAAACAGATACATTCACATCGAGACACAGTAACGGAACCATAAAATAAGTTACTTGCGCTGCAGGTAAGAATATATGAACTATTACTTTGAAGTGCATCGGAAAATGCCATCACTCAACATAATTCACTTACATCACCTACTGAAAGTTGTGCGAAGAGGCGGGAGGCACAGGTGAAAGCCAATGGTTAAAAAGAACACAACTGCAACCACACTGAAGTGCAGATTTACTAAATTCTCACCCAGTGCAGCCACCAAGAAGTCTGTGATGTGTTGCGTGAGAAGGAGCAGGCAGGAGAGTGCCATATTTTCAGAAATATGGCACTCTCCTCCGCTCTCCCTAGTGCCGGCGCTGAAATTTGCTGCGGTGCGCCACGCACACACCTTTGCACCATAGTGCAAGGGTTTTCTGCATGAGTCTAGCATAGGTTTTGTACTGGAAGGGAAACCTTCCAGTACAAAATACTATGCTTAGACTAACTTTAAAACAATTTTCCACTTTGTATGTGTGCTGTAAAGTGCAGCACACAATCAAAGCCGGAAAAGAAAAGAGAAATAAAAGCATTTCTTCGTGATAGCGCCTATCTGAAATGAGTGCTGTTTTTTGCTGCAAATCCCTGTCTCCTTTTTTATGTAAATAGGGTTTTGTGTCAAAAACCTTGGGTGGTTGCAATGGAACGCCTATGAACCACCCAATGGAATGCCCCCTTGGGGAAAACACGGCGTAAAATCTTAGTAAATATACCCTTCACTGTAGAGTCTCTGTAGCCTGACCCATTATTTGGTCGGCATCGAAAGCAGCGTATAAGTAAGGGCTGTTGCAAAAGCCCTATCTCCATCTAGGTGTATCTATTATAATGGATTCATTTTGGGAAAGCTTGAGGACTTCACCAGCTGAAGCTGTCTCTAAACCATACTTATACCATGGGCCAAGATCGCTGATGCAGTTATTTTTTAAAGCCATTAGATGTCAGTAGAGACCCAGTGAGAGAGAGGAAATGGCTCTTTTCTTAAACAATGCTTCTCTGTTATAGTTTCTAGTCTGCCAATTTAACTATTTTTATTAGAATAACCATCACTCAGCGTTTAATAATATGTATTTCATTCTGGAAAGCATCAATATAGTTCTAGTTCAAAGTGCCTCAAAGACACCTCCTCCGTCAGTAGACAAGAGAGACTGTCCTTTTAAAGAAGAGTGACTGCTCTTTTAAACAGGGCGGGACTGGTAACCAAAAGCAACCCTGGCCAATTTTGTCAGACCCGCCCCCCATACGGTGCTTAGCGAGTGCAGCGAGAGAGCCTGACAACTACAAAGGGGGGATATAGGGGGTGATACACTGGGAATATGGTTAAACTTATAAATTACACATAAACCAATTTTGACATCTTTTAAAAGGAATTTTGATAAATGTGCAAAAGTTACACGTTAGAGAAAATCAGAGAAAATCTCGAGAAAATGTAGTTACTGCATCGTATAAGCATGCAGAAGAGTGCAGACTAGATGAAAATATTTGTTTAAATAAAATAGGTTCATGTTTTACTATATTGCACTGGTGTATTCTTTTAACGTGAAATAGAAATGTGAAAATTATGATTCACGTGTTAAAGCGATTTTATTAACCATCCTCTTTTGAATAATGATGTATGTGACGAACTAATGAAACTAAATGTAAATTAGATGACACTATGAATGTTTATTCAAGGTTCATTTTCAGCTTTATCTTTGCTCATGTTAAAATGTGCACCAAAAGAGAAAAGAGAAAATTAACTCAAATAACCCGAAATTTTCACAGAATGATCTTCATATATGTACTAATGTAATTCACCTAAAATGATATTAGATATTGGGAAATAAAAATAAATTTGTACAATGATACTTTGAAAATGCAGTAATACGCTATAGTTACAGATGCAATTTACAATGAAATGAACCTACTTTCTAAGTGCAATTAAGCTTCCAAGCATTTTTTTCTTGTTGCTTGACTTCGTTCTCATGGGAAATTGTCCTAAAATTGCAAAGTGAATTCAAACTATATTTTATTTGGAGAGTTCCCACTTGCATACAAGGACTATTTGACACAATTTCTGTTACTTTGGGAAAATCTGCATGAGAAACTGACCTTTCGACTTTGCTCATGTGCCTTTGCTAAAGGATCTTTGTTAAAGAGTATATTCCTAGCGGATGGCCTGACAGTTTCCGTATTCTGCACCGCCTATATTCCTACAATATGTGTCTTCTTTATTCCTAATGACAATCACCCTCTACGAACTGACCAACGGACTGAGTGGTCTGACCAAGTGAGGTGACTATGGAGGTGTCACCCTGGAACTTGTCGAATATCATATATATTGATTTGACGGAGGAAAGGAAGAAGCTCTCATATACCTTTCGTGGGAGAACTTTCATTCTTGCATACTTCCTTTCTGATCTATTTCTTGGATTCCAACTTGCCTTTGCGGACTCCGGACTGATGCATACGCTGTGTGCGCCTAGGTGCTCTCTTCCACATGGGAGACTGCTTTGAGCTGGCTTAACTCATGTCCCTTCCTGAACTTTTACAGGACCTTTGGTCATTTTTGGGCAAACCTGATTTAACCCGATTGTTCTTTATATTTGAATCAAGCTAAAGTACTAATGTCCTTATCTTTTAAATCTTGATAAAAGCTGACTAAATCAAACTGCCTCTGTCTCACCATGGTTCGTTTCCATTTGATTGTGCATTACAATTGACTTATTGATGACTGAAAGGGATCGAACCAGAGAGATCTCTGGATATTGAGTACTGATGTTGTTGTTCTGTGTAGCTTTAACTGAAGTACTGGTTTGTAAGATATTTGCCCAACTAAATTTCTTTAGGAGATTTGGTCTGCTAGTTTTAATATCATATTTGTACAGTGTAGTTTTGAGGATCATATACATGAGTTTGTAGAGCAGCTGTCCAATTCCTGGTCCTCGTTGGATGGCTGAAGGAACCCTTTTTATCCAAACCCACTTGGCACGAAGCAAGGTCCATCGGAGGACCAAAAGAGTGCTTGATAACCAGATGTTAGAAAAGGGCCCAAAATTCTGCAACAGGGGCTTCTCCCTTCAAGAAAATGTGGGAAAAAATGTTGAATTCTACAACACATTTCTCATTATATATTCAATTGTATTAGCTTTTAAAGCATAATAAATGATGACCTTACTGTGCACCAGGATATGACAATCTTTGTTGGGGCTCTTCAATTAATCCCTCACTATCACCCTCCAACAGTGCCTCACATCTCTATATAGCCCCTCTCTCACATGTATTTAATTTGTTTTATAGCACCTCTCATACCAGTGTAGGGTGTCGGAGCACTTTAAATCACACACACACACAGAGACATTTAATCATAAGTGTGTAAATCAGTGTATAGAAAATGTTATGGGGACTACAAGGTGTAGGGCTCACATGTCATCCATACTGGTAGGCATATTTTAAGAGTACTTGTTCTGGAGATGCACAAACTCAGTATTCAGAACATAATACAGTGGATAGGGTTGAGTTTAATAATGAGAATTTATTTCTACCCGATTACAAGTCATGCGAAAACCAATATTCCAGCTACACAGTGAAGGCCGACGGCTATGGAGATCCCCGCCTCTCCGTAGCCCAGGTGATCGTGGCCCCGCCCACTGGAGTGAAGACCGCAGTGGAGATTCGAATGGCGTTCTCTGAGAAACGCGGAGCCGAGAGCCGCGACATGCCGTGATGAGAACGGAAGCTCCGAGAGCTGAGCTTGCGAATTAGCAGTAATAAACGAGCAGGGACGTGGAGTGCCCAACTCAAAAAAACGGATTCCTCAGTTGAAAAGTGGATCAATTTAAATCCCGCGGAAGGCTGGTAACAGCGGAGGTAGAAACTGAAAGGCTGCAGCGCTTGATGGGTAAGAGCGCGAAAATGAGCTCTGGAGCCCGGTTTTGAAGCCTGGCTGTTTGTGCGCCCGGGGTCTTCTGAGGCAGAAGTCTCAATTTAAAATACCAGCGCCATAGCCAACTCATTAAGATTGACGCCCGGGGGGCAGACTTTAAAGGAGCTAAGCGCGACATTTGGTAGTAGCTGCAGCAGCAGAGGAGCTGTAAGGAGGGCAGGGTGGTGATCAAGACTGGTGTTTTGCCGCTTGTTAAACCTGGAGAAATTGGCAAGCAGGTTAAATTGGTGAAGTGGAAATTTTACAGACAGTTTGAAAAACTTGAGGACATTAAAGGTTACCAAAGGGAGAAAAGAGAGAAGGAACGAAGATGGGAAGACACCTAAAACAAGTTAATGCGGTAGCTAGGGTTGAGGCTACAACTGGAATGAAAGCAAAGAAACGCCTAGTTCAAGCTAAGGGGGCTTCATCTGTGGCAAAGGCCTCAGACGCTACAAATCGTTTGGAACTAAATTCCAGTTTTGAAAGCTCTACAGAAGAGCCGTTTGAGTCACAATACGAGCATTCTGAACATCTGCCAGGGGGTGAGGACCCCATCCCCATAATCAATGACTCCCATGGGGCAAAGAAGGGCCTGACTGTTGAATCCACCCCGGGGCGTAACAAGGTAGTGAATCACAAAGATTTCCCATTGTTCGCCAAAAAGAGTATTCAGCCACCTGTGTCCCGAAGTCCATCATATGTAAGCCCAGCTCCGTCTGCTACCCCAGAGGAAGACACAACAATTAATTCCCTCGAAAGGCTGCATATTTCACCATCCCACGAAGCTCCATCTTCAGCCTTGATACTCCCGGCCACCATCCCAGTAGAGGTGGGAAACTCATCCCCTTGTCTGCATAATTCATGCGCTTTAGCTGAGCACCATCCGTTCCCTGAGCAGTCTTCTACTGTAGAAAACACCCTTAAACTACAGTTAGAGAGTGGGCAGCAACTCCAGGAAATAACTGGCGCATCTATGGAGAAGGGCCTGGAATTCTCGTCAGATCACCAATACTCTGCAAGAAAATTCTTCCAGGGCCAACTTGCAACAGATGGAAATGAAAACGTTGCTTAATCTCATACTGGAAGAGATCAGGGAGATGAAAAAGTCCCAGGCACACAAGACAGCCGTTCTTCATCATAGGCTGGAAAAAATTGAAGAATCTATCTCAGGTATGCCCGCTAGGCTTGAAGAAGCAGAGTCTAGGATAGCCCACTTGGTTGACCAGATGAGCCACACAATCCAGAAAATTAGTGAAGTGACGGCAGACAAGATCGCCCTGGAGACCAAACTGGAAGAACTAGAAAATCACTCACGCCGCTCGAATCTTCGTATAGTGGGAGTTCCTGAGGGGAAGGAGGGCACCAACACCCTTCGCTGGGTTGAAACATTCATTAAACAAAAAGTGCTGCCGGACTTTTCTGGGGATCTAACATTAACCAGGGCCCATCGTGTTCCTGCCCACCCCATCCCAAATTCTAAGTACCCTCGCACCATTTTAATTAACTTTGCTGATTATAGAATTAAAGAGATATTTTAACGAAAGCAATTCAGCAGAAACAGTTTACCATCGACGAGGGACTAAATGTCGGATCTTTTCAGATATGTCAGCAGGGGCGGCGCGTAGACGAAAAGAATTTGTAAAATTGTTGTTCTTAATTAAAGCTCAGGGGCACAGGCATCCATTGCCCAGCAGTCAAAGTTAAGAGTTCTCGTTAAAGGAAAATTTCATATGCTCTCGCGGGTAGAGGAAGCTCAGGAGCTTTTGAGAGAGATCACTGTTTTAAGATGAAGTTGTTTTGATTCGAAATGATTAATGTTGGAATTTTGTCTACTGGGGTCTTCCTCCGTGTGGGGGGTAGGTCACCAAGGGTGCAGGATCAGGGCACCCGAGCCATAAGCAGGGAGGGAGAGATGTGGGTAGCGGGACCTGTGGGGACCTCCACATTTCTTGGGTGGGTTTCAGGGATTCGGGGGAGTAGGGTGGGGGGATACAGCAGTAAAATGAGCAGTTGCAGGGGCATGTTGGGAATGTTCGCCATAGGAAAAAAGAGTAATAGCAAAACGAACAGTCGTAAAAGCAGTAGTAAAATGAGCAGTTGCAGGGATATGATTGGAAAAATGGTCAGGATTGTGAGAAGCTTTGATGTAGTCGGTAGGGTTACAGTTATATGGTTTAAAAATGACAAGTAAGTGCTGCATTCTTTCACTTAACGTAAATGGGATATTAAATAAACAGAAATATGGGGCTCTAATTAGATGGTTAGCTTCTTTTTCACCACAGGTTTTATTTTTGCAGGAGACACACCTAAAAACTAACTTCCCAGGATTATTCCTTCCTAGGTGGTATTCGCATGCCTTTTTTGCTTCAGCAGGACTGGCTAAAAGAGGAATAGCTGTATATTTTTGCAGGGGTCTTGCCTGGGAATTTGGCCAAATTCTGAGAGATTCCAAGGGGAGATGGATATGGGTTGAGGCCAAATTAAATGGCACGAGATTATATTTTATTAATTATTACGGTCCCATTGTAGATGACATCACAGCCCTGCTAAAGATTAGTGATATACTTAGGGGGGTACCTGGGAAGGTAATTTTGGG
This sequence comes from Calotriton arnoldi, assembly GCA_963921515.1. Taxonomy (NCBI): domain Eukaryota; kingdom Metazoa; phylum Chordata; class Amphibia; order Caudata; family Salamandridae; genus Calotriton; species Calotriton arnoldi. The sequence goes on along the minus strand of CAWUFW010003201.1, from coordinate 270,664 downwards.
CGGCGATTTTAATTTTATTCAGGACCTAAAGAAAGATACTTCGAATAAAAATAAAAAAGAGCTTAAACCCAAAACCAAAAAGGTGATAGAAGTATTAAGACAGGAACATATTTTGATAGATCCTTGGCGTGATGCTAATCCATCTAAATTGGAATTTACCTGCTTCTCGAATCAATTTCATACGGCATCCCGAATTGATTTTTTTTAAATATCGCAATCCCTAGGCTATATGACCTTTGACATAGATATTAATCCATTCTCTGACCACTCTCTTATTAAACTTGAAGTGGAAATTGGGATATGCAGGAGGCCAAGATCCAGGTGGCAGATGGATCGTCTCCTCCTGCAGGATCCCCAATGGGTGGCTGACACAAAGGAGTGGATTGCCAAATTTTTTAAGATAAATGAGAACACGGCAGAAATATTTTCAGTTTGGGGGGGGTTTAAGGCAGCCCTTCGATGGCAAATGATTGCTCTTTCTGCCTTTCAAATTAAATATAGGAAAGAGAAAATTTTCAAACTTCAGCAGGCAGTAGTAGAAACAACAAAATTAAGATATAAACAACCCACTGGGGGGGACGCCAGAGCCCAGATAGATAGGGCCAAATACGAGTTGAAGGAGTTTTTTATATTAGAAGAGATTGCCAGCTCCAGAACATATTTACAGCGAGTGTACGAGGAGAGTCAAATGGTCGGCAAGATGCTTGCCGGAACTACCAAAACGAAACAGGAAGCAGCCATGATCACTGAAATCATTGACCCTAAGACAAGAACCTCGTTAACGGATAAAGAAGAAATAGCTCAAGTTTTTTTAGATCATTACTCGCAGTTATATACTACCAGATATGAAGCTGGAGCTAATCAAATTATCAATTATTTTGAGGAGGTTTATCTCCCTATTCTATCAGGGCTAATGGTGAATCAGCTCCAGCTAGATATTTCGGAAGAAGAAATTATAAATGTGGTAAAATCTATTGCAGGGGCTAAAACCTGTGGAGCCGATGGACTCCCAATTGAATTTTATAAAACCTTTTTAAAGAGTTGACCCCTTTTTGGCAAAACTTTTAATAATATCAAACAGGGAGGTTCCGTTCCCCCAAGTTTTAAGGAGTCTATATTGGTTAGCTTTGTTAAAAAGGGGGAAAATGGCAAAGATGTAAATTCATACAGGCCAATTAGCCTTCTCAATGCAGATTTTAAAATATTAATGAAAATCTGGGCACAACGCTTTACCCCATTGCTCAGGAATTGATTCATTGTGATCAAACTGGGTTTGTGGCAGGAAGGTCCATGTCTACCAATACTGGGTTTTTAATTCAGGCTCTTGATTATGCGACTAACAATAAAATACCCATTCTTATTACTTCGGTCGACGCTGAAAAAGCATTCGACTTGGTCAACTGGGAAGCACTTTTTTTTGGTTTGGGGAAATTTGGTATCCCTGCTCAAGTATTAAATATGTTGAAAAACATTTATCAAGGTGCCCGTGCCCGGGTTATAGTTAATGGAGATTCAATAGGGGTTGTGGAAATAAACCGTGGAACTAGACAAGGGTGTCCGTTGTCACCCTTGCTTTTTATTTTTTTCATTGAACCCCTAGCAATAAAAATCCGTGGAAATCCCTTGATTAAAGCCCCAATCGAAGGGATGGCCAAGCTGAAACTTTTTGCGGATGACATAATAATGTATCTATGCCTGGAAAAGCAGATTATGGAAGAAGCTCTTTTAGAATTTAGTAAATTTGAACAAATAGGAGGTTATAAAATTAATCAAGAGAAGACGGGGGTTTTAATGCTAAATATGGATTGTAACTTTTTACCTACCAATCTAAGAATCCAGGCACTGAAAGAAGAGCTGATTAGATATTTGGGTATTTTTGTTTCTAATCATATAGAACAATTATTTAGTTTGAATTATTTTGCCATGCGAAATAAAATTAAAATCCTACTGGATAAGTGGACCCTGTTACCATTGACTTTGATTGGTCGTGTAGCACTTTTAAAATGTCAATTCTTCCCCTATTAATATTTTTGTTTATTAATGTTCCATTAAAAATATATTCTAAATTTTTTAAGGAAATTAATTCAATGTTTAGGTAATTCGTTTGGAACAAAAAGGCCTCAAGGGTTAAATTGCCCATATTACAACTGGAGATAAATCAAGGGGCTTTAGCCTTACCAAATATCCAAACCTATTATGAGGCAGCTATATTAGACCTTACAGCACGTCTATTGGAACCTAATGATCGGATAGATACATATTTTTTTGAAAAAATGATCTGAGAGTCTGGCACACAAATTCCAATTTTTTTTAAAAACATCTAAACTGCCTAAAAAAGTCCCGTTATAAGACTATTCGTGACTATTCTGATCGACTCCAGTCCTTTTTTAAACAAACGAATTCTTCTGGGTTTATTTTTCTGAAGTTAGAGGAATGTAGGGTTTTTGGTCTGCAAATTCATTCCAGTCGCCTTAAGAGATGGAAAGACAGTGGCTTTGAGGATCTGGGCCATTTCTTAATTGTTAATGCAGTAATATCTTAGGATGAGGTTCTATGTAGAATTGGTAATCGAATCAAGCCTGGGTTTCTGGAATATTTGCAGATCGTAAACTTTATTAAAAAATACAATCTCCTACCAAGTGGTGTTCCAATCGACCAGGTCAACGCCCTATATAAAGCTAAATTAAAGGGGGTAGGAAACTGGTACTCTTTGTTGATAAAACGTAGGGCACTTCCCCTGGTTGATGAATTTTTGGGGGAAATAACTCAGGAGACCAATTGCTCCTTTTCTCACCAATAATGGCAGGCTATAGCCCAGGTAGGAAGTAAGGCCCTGAGAGGAGCCAATTTTAAAAGAATGGCCTTTTTGTCACGGTGGCTGGCTTATTATACTCTGAAAAAGTTAAACAAGCGTCATGTGGAAGTGGATAATAAATGCTTTAGATGCCAGTCCCACGGTGAGGGGGACTGGCTTCATATATTTTTTACATGCCCGAAGCTTGAAGCTTTTTGGAGTAATATTTTTTAGCAATAAGCCAGGCTATTAAAAAATGATCGACCCCGAGACAGAAGTGGCCCTCTTCGGGCTTTCTAAAGTAAGGTCAGATTTGACCAAAGCCGAAGAGGCGTGTATTACAATCTGCTCGATAGTAGCACGTTCACTAATTCTCCAAAATTGGAGATCAGAAGAGATTCCATCTTATTCTAAATGGATAAATAAAATGTTAAGGATAAGGAAATTCGAAGAAGCATATGCTAAACGGGTTGGGGCAACAAAAAAGTTTATAGCAGTTTGGAGGTTTTTTGATAATTGGGATGCATTAATGGAAGTTTAGCACTTTAGCACATTGCACTTTAGGCCTTTACAATTGAAAGGTTCTGATGGTTTTTGTCATTGGGATATATTGATAAAAATTCAGCCCTTTAGCACATTGCACTTTAAGCCCCTATATATTAGGGGAAATTTGATTGTACTGTAATAGAGCTATTTTTGCACAGTTAGAAGGTTTTAGATAGTTATCAATGGACTGCCATTTTTCTTATAATTGATGATAACTTGGCATAAGTCATTTTAGGGTCCTATAGTAACAGGAAGGTGTAATTGTTTTTTATATTTACGAATATATGGCTTTGTCGGACTCTTTTAACTGATATTGATTAATTAGGGTATGTTTATCCCTGTTTTGAGGGGTTCACTGGATAAATGTATAGAATCTGTATTGGTGTAAAATGTGGATTTGTTTTGGTGTTTGTTGGTTTTTTGGTTTTTTTTTGTTTGTTTTTTTCTTTCTCTTCTCTGTTTCTTTCCTGATGACCAACTTTATTATAATATTGTTATGTCCTCTGCTCTGCTCTGCAAAAAAAAAAAAAGAGAATTTATTTCTACCCAAACGTTTTTTGCCAACATCAGGATAATGAAAAACATAACTTTCTAAGCTGTACCATGACATTTTCGACTTATTAACTTCTTACCCATCTACAACGTGAAAAGCAGCAAAAATGCTGCACTTCCTTCTTAGCAGTCAGAATTAACATAGTATCAGCTGTGGGCGTATAACTTAATTTTTGACATCTGGGAAATGGGTGCCTAAATAATTATAATCTCAAATAGCTTGTTCTAGGGGTTCAATAAAAAAGCAAAGAGTTCCACGCTGGACCTTAAATGTACCAACTTCAGATGCATTCCAAATCAACTTATCTTGGGTGTTATAATACATCTTTTCTATAAATTCCATGGTCTGGGAGGAAAATCCATATCTATCCTGAATACAAAGAAGACTTCTCCAGACCACGGGATCGAACATCTTTTCTGTGCTCAGCAAAAAAAAGGCCACCGGAACCTGCTTCACTGCACACAAATCTAGAGCTTCAATTAAATAATTAGTGCAGAACTCCAACCCTGCATTGAACAGGTTTTCAATCAGTTTCATTACTATTTTATAGTCTGAGTCTAAAAGTGTAATAGACCAGTAAGAATTTGAATCTGTGGAATCATTACCTATTTTAAGAAAGCAGACCACATTCCTGGAATTTAAAGATGGAGGGGGTACTCCTCCTTTCAACATAACATTTGCAACTTCTAACAGATAAGGATTTAATAATTCTGCCAGTGCCTTACAAAATTTGGCAGGAAAACCATCTGGCCTGCTGACTTTGGCCCCAAGTGGTAGATTTTTCACCACCAGCTGTTGCATGGAGAAGGGACTATCCATAAAACTCTGATCCTCTGGTGATAGTACCGGAATCAAAATATTGTTTCAAAAAGGAACCAACTTCCCCCTATTGACATTAGGGGAACTGCTACAAACACTTTTAAAATGTTCTAGAAAATATCATGAATTTCATCCTCAGAAAAACAAAAGACCCCCGACACAGGGCATTTCACTGCGTTAATTGGAATGTTTGTGACTCCCTTCCAGCTCTGCCATAAATTTCCCCACAAAATAACTCTCCTCATCTGTCTTTTGCTGGTAAGTGGGGTTATGTATGTAGTTCTTAGCCAATTAATGCTCCCAAAGGGCCAACTTTGCTTCTTCTAATGCCTTCCTATTTTCTTCCCTTTAAAAATCTCTTATATTCAATTCTAAGTTTGATCTTTAATCAAGCTATATCCTCTTTTAAGGCTTGCATTTATCGTTGTTGGACCCTTGTGTTACTTCACCCTTTCATTATTCATTGCAGTAGCGATCGGTACCTTTTGAAGTTACACCTTCATATAAGTATCTGTGATTTCTATTTCTACACTGCCAAAAGGATGCTAACTGAGGATGCATTGACTGTCGCAGACACTATATTATCTTTGCTTCCTATTCCCTATGTCCTCGTCCCAGTCATTACTTCTAAGGTGGACTTCACCTCAGCCAGGGGAGAAAAACAGAAAGTGGAGGAGTAAGGCCATGCACCGCCTGGGTGCTATAAACACACTCCTACCCAAAACACTCCCTGTTTTTAGGTTTTGCCTGCACAGCACTTGCGCTGTGCTTGTGAAAACTTTTGTATTTAATATATCTTAGAAGAGGGTTCTTATCAGTTCCCATAGCCAAATTACTGTGTTCATTCACTTTTGTGTGGAACTTTTTTTTTGTTAACTTTCCCTGGCTGCACGTTTTTGCTATACTTCTACTAAAGCTGTTCACAGTGTTTAATCCCCATTCACTGTCAAGATAAGATCTCGTCCCACGGAAAAGGCAGACAGCTTCTAACAGTATGCTGTAATGCTTGCTTTTTATTACTTAGTTGTGTAAAGCAGATGCTTTAGCCTTAGAACGTTTGTGGCATTTCCTCTTCATGCCTCAGTATGTTTCTTTGCACTTTGTAGGCATTATCGGATTGATTTTTTCAACTTAATCTATTTGGTCGTTATGATCAAATTCTAAATGTTGTAATAAACATTGCACGTTAAAATGAAAGTTAATATACAAGAACTATGCTATATTTTACTACTAAACAGGCAGCCACAAGTGCAGTTAGTTGCCTTGCAGACAGCGGGGTCCTAATTTCAATGGTGCAGTAGCACTGACGCCAAACGTTGTCAGAACTCCTCTAAACACATAATATTGCTATATTTGACTACTAAACAGGCAGTCACAATTGCAGTTATCTTGCATTTAAAAGGGACTTGATTAAATGGTGCAGCAGGTGAAGGCACCAGGGCCAAAAGCTCTAGGGACCCCACTAAAACCAGATTATTGCTCAAATTTAAAACTAAACAGGCAGGCACAAGTGCAGTTACCATGCAGACAACAAAGTCATGATTTCAATGGTGCAGCAGGTGCAGTGACACCAGAACCAGAAGCTGTAGGCACCCAAATAAACACCTACAATCGCTATATTTCACTACTAAACAGGCAGTCACAAGTGTAGTTACCTTGCAGAAAATAGGGTCATGATTTGAATGGTGCAGCAGGTGCAGTGGCACCGGGCCCAAAAGTTGTCAGAACTCCAAACACATAATATTGCTGTATGTGACTACTAAACAGTCAGTCACAATTGCAGTTACCTTGCAGAGGAAATGGGCTTGATTTAAATGGTGCAGCCGGTGTAGTGGCACAGGGGACAAAAGCTCCAGCCACCCTACTAAACACCAATTACTGCTATATTTCACAAGTAATGTTCCCTCACATTTTTTCCCTCTGTGTGCGGCAGTGTAAGGTCTCTGTGCACTGCAGCCAAGGCTATGTGCGCCAAGAACCCGACCACGAGTGTGGGTGAAGCGACACATATCAGTGTAAATATCACTCTAAACTTTTGTTTGAAAAGTGAATTTCCACACATACAGCGCCACGTGAAGGGTCTTAAGGCAGGTTGGCAATTTAGATACACATGCCATGACATGAATTTGGTACACAGACAAATACAGGTGGTCAAATGTCACATGTAGTATGGCCATCTTAGTTGTAGTTTTGCATTTCTCATTAAACATATAGGTTTAAGAGTAATGGAGTTTTGGGACGTTGGATGAGGGCAGTGGCTGGCTAGCCGGGCAGTAGCACGTCTGTAGCCACCTGCCAAAGATTTTATTCCACTAGATAGCACAAGACATCATATTGTTTCTCTTTGCAGTTCTTAAACCTCTAATTTTGTTTACCCATCCCTGACAGATCTTGGTAGCAGTCTATCATAAGTAAGTATATTTCCAATCATAGTTTATCTAATTATTTCATGCCTATGGTTCTCAAACATTAAAAAAGGCTATGCTTTGCTATCATAGTCTTTTCGTTCCTGGTAGCATGTAAAGTAGACCCCTTAAAATCAGTGAACAACAAGAGACAGCGAGCCGGCGCTGCATTAGACAGCAGTAGGAAGACTGCTCTGCTTCAACAGAGGAGATGGTGGTAAACCTATTCAAGGGGAAGGCAGAGCAGGAAGAGGGAATGCAGAATTGGGAAGCCATTCCAATTTACAAGTGCTCCGCGAAGGGTACATCAGGTCTCAGGATTCTCTGGAGGTCCCTAGGACCAAAAGGGAATTCACCCCACCGCCCTCCCCCCACCCTCTAAAAAAAGCCCTGTTTAAGAGGACCCACAGTAAATCAAACCAGCACTGAACATTCCATCGCCCCCAGAGAAACATTATTTACATTTCCATAATTTTGATACAAAGATTTGGGAAAGGAGGCTTGCTGAATTCCTTTTGCTAATAGGAGCGCGGCTGCGGGCAGATTGTGTGTCTTTTTGAAAGTATCCATGTTAATTGCAGCGCCATGTAGAAGCATGACGTGCGCTGCAATCAACATGAATACTTTCAAAAAGACACACAATCTGCCCCTCCGCGCTCCTATTAACAAAAGGAATGCAGCAAACCTAGAAGCAAGTGGGCCATTCAGGGAATGATGGAGTACATTGCAGATCATCAGATACATAAGGACTAAACATCAGTGGCTCAACATATGGAAATGTATACTATCTAACATCCAAATACAGCCATGCTAGAAAGGGTAGGCACACTGGTAATCTGCTTACATTTTAAGGATGGAAAGACTTTCAGCGCCTGTACTGGCCACCGTGTACAATTGTGGCCATCCCCGGTATTCATTATAATGATGGTGTCCATAGTAACATAACAGCATCCGCTCCAGGAATGAACAGGTGCAGTGCGGAGCCTCCATTAATAACATCCAATCATACTGAGCGTGCTGCTAACCCATTTTGGGGTAGTGTTCCCGTGTTTGGCGCGTCCAGCTTCCGAGATGGGTTGTACATAGTTGTGCTGAGAGCAGTGGTAAAGAATGCCAGGCCCGTAATGGATGGGAGGGGAAAGAAAAGGCGAAATGTTTTGTTCTCCCAGATAGCTCTGCCTCCCAGAACAGCTTCTTGTTACTTCAGCATCGTTGAACGGCTTGTGTAGAGAGCATGTATCTCGCTGCACAGATTTAATCCTTTTATGCTCAGCTTTTTCACCTCTGATGCGATCGGGAGAGTGGGTGACTATTTAGCGTATAAAATGCCCTGTCTCTGTAGAGTTTCTGTAGGGTGTGCCACCTTTACTGGACTGCCTGACAAGAAAAGGAACATACTGGCCAAGTGCCATGGGAAGGGAGTATACCATTCCGAAACATTCGTTATTCCACTAAAACGTATCACACCATCGGGAGTTTGAATTTGTAGACTAGCATACACTGCGGGTACCTTTCCACTCCGTAGCAGAGCACCCTTTCTTGGTCACAGCAGAGGGCCTGGGCTCTCGTCAGGAAGGCAACTCTGTGACAGTTCGGACTATTTCAGGCCCCAAAAGCTGTGAGATTGGCTTGGGCGGCATGTAATAGTTATTTTTAATGTCTGTTGAATTCATAAATAACTGTTGTTGTAGTAATATCTAAATTAGCCAGACAGTGCCACCCTGTGGTAGACTGTCAAGCTCCGGTGTTTACAATTAAGTATTTAAGCACCGGAAACCAACAGCTCAAATTAAGCACTGCTGTGACCCTGTTTAGTGGTGCTCAGCCTACTGCCCTCATAAAGATGGAAGGCTTTGTTGACCTTGCTGGTGGTTTACACCTGGTTCTCAGATTACAGCATGTCTCAGCGACGAGCATTTAACACACAATCAATCAATCAATCAATCACAGAATTTGTAGAGCGCACTACTTACCCGCGAGGGTCTCAAGGCGCTGGGGAGAGGGAAGGGGGGGGGATGCTACTGGTCGAACAGCCAGGTCTTGAGTAGCCTCCTGAAGGTCAGCAGGTCTTGGGTCTTTCGTAGGCTTAGTGGAAGGGTGTTCCAGGTCTTGGCGGCGAGGTGTGAGAAGGATCTGCCGCCGGTGGTTGTTCTTCGAATGCGGGGGACGGTGGCGAGGGAGAGGTCGGCGGAGCGGAGCTGGCGGTTGGGGACGTAGAAGAAGAGTCGTCTGTTGAGGTAGGCTGGGCCAGTTTTGTGGAGTGCCTTGTGTGCGTGGGTGAGGAGTTTGAAGGTGATCCTCCTGTCGACGGGGAGCCAGTGCAGGTTCCTCAAGTGGGGGGTGATGTGGCTGTGGCGTGGTACGTCGAGGATCAGTCGTGCGGAGGCGTTTTGTATGCGTTGCAGTCGCTTGATGAGCTTGGCCGGGGCTCCCGCGTAGAGGGCGTTCCCATAGTCTAGTCTGCTACTGACGAGGGCCTGGGTGACTGTTCTTCTTGTGTCTGTCGGGATCTACCTGTAGATCTTGCGAAGCATGCGGAGGGTGTTGAAGCAGGAGGAGGAGACTGCGTTGACTTGCTTGGCCATGGAGAGCGTTGAGTCGAGGATGACTCCCAGGTTGCGTGCGTGGTCGGTGGGTGACATCCTGCCAGCATTTGCTGCCATATAAAGTTTTAAATTAGACTGAAAATACATGGCCCTGGCATCTTTTGAGCCATATGAGCAATGTGAAGCCTCTGGTCCCAAGCGAGTCCCGCTAACAACTGGTGCCAAAAGACTCGGAAATACCACTACCTCCTGGTACCGCTGTTTACCTGTGTGGGGTTTGCTTCCAGTGACACATTCCCCCGACGTAACGGGGACTAACACCTAACACGGAGAATGTTCTTTGAAAATGTATGTGCCTCGTGGTATTCCACTGTCTGTGGTGTTTTAGCCACAATATTTCATTCTGGTAAAACCTGAAGACAATACCACTGGACTAAGCACAGTTTCCACCTGACTCGAAATCTGAAATCCGGCGCATAGTATGAGGCACCGAGGCGCTAGATCTAGGATGCAGCGAGACACCTGGACTGAGCAGGATTGTGTCCTATACTGTCTGACATGGCATATCCCTACAGACACGCTTGTCGATACAGAAAGCCCTTGGCCCGTCAGGAGAAATGTTGAACGGTGTGTCCTGGCAGACTGGCGCAAAAGCACTGTGGGCCATCTGAGATGTCACAGACATACCTCTCTACTCACCCACATCTGGAAGATGATACCTTCACTGGAGTCATCTGCACCCCCCAAACAGGAGACATGCCTCTCTTAGACCTCACTGGGACGGCCCTTTATCCCAATGGATGCTCATCCCAATGGAAGGGACGTCCTATTAGAAGGGACATCGCCAGTCCCTTCTATTGACTCCCCTCCCCCCGAGCAGCTCGACCTCTCACTCCTCTAAGCCTCGAAGGTGGAAGCGTGAGCATGAGGGGTTAGGGAGCGGAGGCACTCGCACAGGAGGTATCCTGTCCTCCATACAATAAAAGATATGAGGATTCATCACCTGTCTCGCAGTAGAGCCGCACTGCTCCCTACAGCACCTAGCGCTTGGAAGCACGCATCGAGTGGTACACTTTTCACTGGACCCAGAAGAAGAGGGGCAAGATATGTCAGTTACCCCCAAAGAATATAACATCGGGTTATTCTAGTAAAACTCCCTTCTTAGTGAATTCTTTATTACAAGAGCTCTGAAGTATCTCTCACTGCATACAGCGCTATATGTAACGCTAATAAAAAATATCTGTGAAGAGATGCAAATAATAGAGATAAAACTGCAAATACAAAGAGTAAACAACTGCAAATATAATCTACCTGACAATAGACATCCGCAATGAAAACAGTACAAAATGTAACACACGGTTACTTACTCACTTTCGGGGGTTCACTCTGTGGTGACCCCTGGGATACGCCATGGACAGACCGAACATCAAACAAAAATAAAACATAGCAAGGAAACTACAAGGAGTCTTGCACTGCCAGCTAGCTGCACCTTGCCTCGCTCTGCGGAGTACCCCCTCACTCTGAGGCAGCATATCTCCTTGTCTCCCTCTGCAGGGTACCCCCTCACTCTGAGGCAGCATATCTCCTTGTCTCCCTCTGCAGAGAACCTCCTGGCTTGGAAGCTGCATGTTTCCTGGTCTCCCTCTGCAGAGTACCCTTTCACTTCGAAGCTGCATGTCTCCTGGTCTCCCTCTGCAGAGTACCCTTTCACTTCGAAGCTGCATGTCTCCTGGTCTCCCTCTGCAGAGTACCCTTTCACTTCGAAGCTGCATGTTTCCTGGTCTCCCTCTGCAGAGTACCCTTTCACTTCGAAGCTGCATGTCTCCTGGTCTCCCTCTGCAGAGTACCCTTTCACTTTGAAGCTGCATGTTTCCTGGTCTCCCTCTGCAGAGTACCCTTTCACTTCGAAGCTGCATGTCTCCTGGTCTCCCTCTGCAGAGTACCCATTCACTTCGAAGCTGCATGTCTCCTGGTCTCCCTCTGCCAATTACCCTTCACTTCGAAGCTGCATGTCTCGACTCATGGAAGTTTGTTCCAGAGTTTAGGGTCCAAGTAAAAGAATCCTTCCTCCTGTTTGTTTAGGGCGATCCTTGCAGCCAGAGGAAGCTTTAGAGAACAGAACTTCAAACATCACAGATAGCAACACTGTATAGTGACTCATATAGCGCTTCTCCTGGGGTCCCTGTGACTCAGTGCTTAAGTTGTAAAGAAAAGTGCCAGGGCTCTCGCAGGAAGGCCACTAGAGCTTGCACCACACATTGCCCCTGCTATGCTGCCAATGATAGTAACAACACAATTACTAACCATCACACTACTACAAGTGTGAAAGTGCAGACTATTTCAGGCCCCCAAACCTATAAGAGTGGCTTGGGTGGCATGTAATAGTAATTTTTAATGTCTATTGAATGTTAACTGTTGTTGTAGTAATCTCTAAATTAGCTAGACGGCGCCACCCTGTGATTGACTGTCAAGCTCCGGTGTTGACAATTAAGTGCCCGTGCCGAGCACCGGAAACCACTGGCTCAAATTAAGCACTGCCTGGGAGGCAAACTGAGAAGCTACCTGGCATGAAGGTTAAGATAGAAATATGGCTACTTCCGGGACTCGTGGACATACAGGGAAGTTCAGTCCCTTCACACAAGCAGTGCTGTGGAACTCCTCTGAGCAGCAGTCTTCACTCACATTAGCCTGTCTGTGGTAGGCACACAATCTGCCCCGCAGCCGCGCTCTATTAACAAGAAAAGCAGCAAGTCTAGAAGCACAACGTGTGCTTTCCAAATCACTAATATACATTAGTGATTCCAAAAGCACACGTCGTGCTTCTCGACTTGCTGCATTCCTTGATAATAGAGCGCGGCTGCGGGGCAGATTGTGTGGCTTTTTGAAAGTATCCATGTTAATTGCAGCACCACACGGGGTGATCAGAGAGATTAGAAAAGAACCAATTAAGAACATTGCCAGAAATCTCAAGTTTAGAGAGAGAATGAATAAAGATCGAGTGATCCACCATGTCAAAAGCACCAGAGGGGTCAGGAAGAATTAGAATAGAGGATTGTTTATTATAACGTGTGCAGTAGCGTTTTGAAGACAGAGACAAGTGCAGACTCAGTGAATATTCGGTGCAAAATCCGGATTGAACAGGAGAACAGTGAGGAAAAGAAAAGAATTGAAAAGACATCAAGGAGATAGCCCGAAATAAGCGACCTCAGAAGGATAAAAATCAATCTTTTCAACTGAACGAAGAACGGTGACATTTAAAAGAAGAAGAAAATAGCCCAGACGCTAGAGATAAATTGAAAGAGATTCTAGATAAGACAATAGCAACGGATACACAGCTTGCACTATTGGGGTAGATAATGGATTAAAGGCAGAGGCAGTATGGTGCTCCCTAGGTTAATAAGAGAACACGTGGAACTCTGAGCAGCTAGGAATGAGGAGGGCAGAGAAAATTCACCGAGCACAGAAGGTGAACCAGGAGGCAAAAAGAGTTAGCTGGTGGGGAAAATGCAGAAGGCATATTAGAGATTTTAGATGTGAAGTACCAGGCTTACAGTGTCAGAAAAAGGAGCCAGGAAGAAGAGGAGAAAGCAGATGGGCAAAGGCACTACATAGAAGGGGTAGATTATGACATTGCTGAGCGGTAAGTGAATGGAAGAAGTTTTTGTTAGGAGTGACACCCAAGGAGCTGAGTACCCAGTGAAATGTAGCAGATGCCTGTAGGTTTAGTCTTAACTGTTCTCCCTGAGCTGCCATCTTTAAAGGGTCAATTGTTGCTGTTACACGTGTCAAAACTTGTGTCCTCCATCTCATCTTCTGTTGACACCTCTCGGATGGAAGGAAGATCAACCTCATCCTAGATTCGTAGGGAAGGTATATAAGGGCTGGACAAGCATTAAATGCCTATCCAGGAGAGCCATTAACCCTGTCGTACCCAGTAGAACAGAGGTGATGTACCACCTAAAATCATCTTACATTCACTTCAGGTGCATGTTTTCAGTTTTGCGATTGACCCCGTGCCAAGTTAATCATGAGGTCTTAGATTTGATGATTCAATAAATCACTAAGCACACTCACTGCAGCTGTAGACTTTCTCCCATTTCCTGAACCGAAGACTTATGCCAAAGTACAATGGGCCTGATTCACAGAACTAACTTACGTCAAAAACGTAAAGTTAGTACTTTTTGGTATTCACAGAATACACTTACTCATTTTGGTATTCACAGAAGTTAGTAATCCTAACTTTAGGACTCCTAAATGCCTTCTGTGAATACCGAAAGTCTTAAAGTTAGGATTTTTCTCAGTTTAGGAGTAGTAAAGTTAGGACTCCTAACTAACTTCTGTGAATACCGAAATGAGTAAGTGCCTTCTGTGAATACCAAAATGAGTAAGTGTATTCTGTGAATACCAAAAAGTACTAACTTTACGTTTTTGACTTAAGTTAGTTCTGTGAATCAGGCCCCTAGACTTGAAGAAGCCAATGCACTCGGCCTGATTTTGTAACTCTCTATGTCCTTAATTTTGTTGGTCTTGAATAAAATCATGCCACACTCGCTCAAATACAGAAAAAAGAGGCATAAATATGGTAGCGAGTTTCCTTGAAACTTACCCGAGCTAGTCCGTATTCAGATCGGACCATTGCTACGGTGTATCCGAGCGTACGGACTGTTACCATGCTGATGTAGGAAATGCGAGGTACGCCTCTGTTCTCCGTCTTGGCCTGGACATTGAAGTCAGGGAGTGTATGATTGGTTCCGCAATTCTGGGCCATAGTTAAGGAACAGGTACTCTGGAAGTCGAAGGCTCGGCCATCAAAAGTGATGTAATGAGGAACTCCCCAGGCTATGCAGGAGGAATCCCCAATTTTTATACAGGCTGGACGTTCATTAATCATTTTGCACACTTCATCAGCACCGCAGGTAGTACTTGTGCATGTTGGCTTTTTGTAAACTGTTGGAAAGAGTGATACACATGATGCGGTATTAGCAAAGTCTGGCAGGCAAATTCTGCATTCGTTTCATTGTAACTTTTGGTGCAAGACTTGGCTATGTTGTAATCCTGACACAGTGTGTCACACAAACCGCACTCTCCAGAGATTGCTTGACATGGAAATGCAGTCCAAAGCACTTCCGGTCTTGAGTGCCTCAGATAACAAGACAGGCAATTCCACCTTAGTGAGCAACTCATGCGATTTTCTACATATTTTATTTACTCCATAGCAACCTTCCCCCCTCTTGCATTGTATGCACCATTTAAGGGTACAGTTTAATAGGACGTGCCTTATTTTACGTCAAGAGATCTTCAGGGATACTGATAGTCATTGAACAGCCCCACCTCTGTACAAGAAAGGTTAACACTTTAAATAGGCAAGATTCAACATATTTAAACACACGCACACATGCTTAAAAATATACATGCATCATTTTTGTTTGCATCTATACATACATCTTTTCTTTTTTTTAAGTCAAAAGTCACATCAAGCCAGCTCAAAAGTCGATGCAGCCTTACTAAGAAGAAACAATCGTTTTCTGCCTTTAAACCCCACTTTGACCCTCCCCTACCTTAGTCCCCTAATCTGGCTGTTGACTGCCAGTTCATGCCTCCATTGTATGCGCGCTGGACCCCTGAACACGGTAGTGTGCTACTTTGATGATATTGGACTGATTTTAAATCGGTTCTTTTTGTAACACCGATTTTCATGGTTTGTCAACATCTTTTATTTACTGACAAAGCCAAGGGACCGAAATTTATAAAGTGCATCTGGCCTTCAGGTATCCAGTCTCTTCTTAAACTGGGTGGCCTATTAGAGGTTCTAAGGACATTAAGAGAACTATTCCACTGTACTTAAAAAAACTGAAAAAGTTTGCCTCCAATAACACTTCTTCTGAAAGAGGACAGAAAAAATGATCCTTGTTCGGGGAAAGTCAACATTTTGCAGGGTGTATGTGCGCTCACCCTAGATTTCCACTGGGCTAGGCCACCGGCATGGAAACTTAACCTACACCAACACAGACAACTCACTATAGCGGCCAAGCCTCGCTAATAGTGAAAATTCCAGAGCACCTGAGTTGTGATTGCTCTATTGCTCACACACTGGTGGCTCACTCCATTTTAGGTAAGTAACTTGGCCAGAAGTTGAATGAGAAACTAAAGGTCTTGTCAAGAAGTTCAGCTTACCTTCCAGGCTCAACTCGTTATCTAAACCAAACCCCAGGATTTGAACCCCATCAAAGACAGCAATAGTCTTGTTCTCTATCATCCAGCATTCATCGAGGGAGCAAAACCTTTAGACGGTGGTCATGGTACCAACCAGCATTAGCTCTGTATAATCGTTATTGAGGGCATTCTAGTTGGCATGCATCCAAACATGGATTGTGGGCATCAAACGAGATTAGAACTCAGTATTTGCTTCTGCATTGCCAGTCAAAGCATGGCAAAGAGAAGAGCCTCACACCACTCCGCGCAGGGACTTCACCACGGGAGACAAAACGCAGAACCTCGCGGGAAGTCCTTTTCGGTCAGAAAGGACTCATACCTGTGAAGGGCAGTCGAGGAGATGCTGGCAGCATGCTCCATGTGGTGAATCAAAATCCATGAATGTAGCACAGAGATCAAGCAGCACTGAGAGTCCTGCCTTCCCTCAGTATAAAACCCTACAAGAGCTTCGTGCCCTAACTCTGCACTCCCAGTATACTTTGAAGCACCCAGAGGCTTTGCAGGAAAGGCGAGAGAATATTGATTGCATCATTTTACCACTTCCTGTTTGATGTCGAATAAAGGACTATCATTTAGAAAGAAGCTCAAAATCTACATTTTTTAAAACTTCTGAGCAACTACTCGGTCCAGCACCTACAAGCCCGATTATCATTTAGAACATTATATGCTGCTTATGGAGCACTCTGTGCAGGCTCTCCTAGGGTTTCCCTTGCTAAGCTTGAAGCATTGACTGATTTCCTATATCCAGGGTCTAAAAAGTGGCTCTTTTATATCTTCTAATGTATACACTTTGACATGGTAAAGAAGGACGACATCAGCAATCGCTTCTTCTGTTAGTAACACGCGTCCTAGAGGGACCCAAGTAATATATGCACTTGTAAATATATTGATGTGTGTGTGATCAGTGACTAGTGATAAAGGAAGGCTTTATTTCTGTTAAACAGAGCATTCATGTTTTCTCCAGATTTTACATCTGTGAGAGTGACTGACTGTATTGGCATATTTAGTCGATTCAGATAATATTCACTCCTGCCTCGCTCCAAAGCACGGGCAGATGAAGTGGCTCAGGAACCCTCTCTTGTTTACCGACTGCATGACTTGTACCAATGACTTGTTGCCCTTGGAATTTCACATGGGGGTTGTGTTTTACTGACGTAGGCTGTTTGGCGAGGTCCTGTAGGGTCTTTCAGGGGACGCCTTCGGCAAGCCACCACCTGGCATGAGTTGATTCTAGAGTTACACAAATACAAAACAAACACAAAATAAACAGGAAAAGATGATTTTGTGTATGCAGCTTTCCTTTTTACCTACTGCTCACACATACCTTCAGTACACATCGCATAAGATCCAAATGCACGCTGATTGACAAAGCCGATGTTTAGGACTCCAAAAGCTGCCTCAGGATGCATTAGTGTGTGTGAGTCACGTGCTGTGTCAAAGTTGACCAAAGCCCATGAGTATTGTGTTCCTGGGATCCTCCTCCACTGGATATTAGAGAGGGGCTGATCATCTAAGGTGACTCCTCCTGAGGATGAGGTATTGGCCACGATGACTGCTGAGTTTTCAAACTTTGAAAGACCAAAGACGTGGTAGAATTTGCAGAATTCAGAGGTGCCCAAAAGACTGATGAAAAAAGCACCACGTTGCTGAGACTGACTGATCCCACCACTGTGATAGTACAGTACCTGGATGGGCTCACTAGCGTAGATGAAAACTGGGGTCAAGGGTTTCACTATTATCTCCAAAAGCTCCCCACGTTCCAATTGTGTGTTGTACTTAACGGGGCTAGAGACGTAATGCAGTTTTGTGTTTGTATGGCCAGCCAGAATATATACACTGTCAGACTTGGACTGGGCAACCAGAGGGGGGACCATGAAGGATTTTTTCCAACGTGAAACAGGCAGAAGCTGTTCATAGACATGATCACACATGCTGTCCTGCCGCAGACAAGTGTAACCACTAAGCACAGCAATGGGCTTCCACGAAACAATCCTCGTGCCTGACAAGTCTTCGTCACTCTGCAGCTGCAGTGCCTGGTAAGGCTCCAGCGTGACTTCAAGCTTCTTTTTAGGAACATACATCTCCTCAGTGAAGGTAACATGCTGCGTAAAGGAGATGGTCACCTTGTTGCGAAATTTATGGTTTATTACTGAGAACTGTTTGTACGAACAGCTCCGTGTTGGCGTCACCACATAGTACTGAGTGCCAAGTTTCGACACCGGCAGAAGGGCAGCAGATCCTGCAGACTGGTGTTTCTCGCTCACAGAAACCACGGAGATGTCTTTGTCGCTGTTGATAAGGATGCTGGATGGAAAGCGAGAGCTCCCAATCATTTCAGAGCTTTGAGGGACGGTCACTGCCTGCGTTTCTCCCTCTTCCAATGAGACAGTCCACTGTGTTGAGGTGCTGGTGATACTGATGGTGACGGACGTTGGGCCTGAGAAGGCGGTGATGATCAGTTTTAGATTATTCTCTCCTTCTGTGGAGTTTGTGTTCTGCATGAAGCCGGTGATAAACTCTGTGCCGAGGTCATTCGCCCATGAAGAGTCTGGATGGAGAAAGGGGAGAGTGTCAGTGAGATAGCATGTCTTACTAGCAGAATATACCACAAATGAAACCTGCTACGAACAGATTGAGATTAGATCACAGCAGATGGAGAGAGTGTCATGTACATCGCTTCTTGCAGAGACTCACAGCGTGATGGAGCTGTTTTCTGTCTACGAATGTAATAATGCTGTCACTTTGCAGTCTCCCCGTATTAAGAGGTGCCATGCTCTGACCAGGTTCAGTTAGCACTCTGTCTGCATTGTATATGCACCACTGAGCCCATGTCCATCTCTTTTGTGCGAACCAGTAACATTCTTAGGCAAGTCCCATAAATCCATGGACATACTTTACTGAGCTGGGAACTGTAATTGCTTACTAGTGGGATATTTACATCCTAGGACAAAAAATCCAAATAGGGATGGCAACAATGATAAGACTGAGTAGTAACAAACGATAACTCGCACATCAAGAATCATTTACTTGTTATTAATAATGGTCCCCTTTCATCCTCAGTTGGAGATCACATATTGGAGATGCTTTGTTCCTGTAAAGTTATGCTGAGAGCTGCTAAGTTCCAAAGTAAGAGCAGATGAACAGATGCTTTGTTCTTATTAAAGCTTCTCTACAGTTATCTTTAAAGTTATGCTCGAAGTTGCTTAGTGACTGTAAGATTATAGTCCATTTCACACAACAAACTACAGGCGGAAGAAGCCTCAATGACTTTCACCTTTCCATCCCAAAATCAGCTTAGAGACCCTGTGCTGATTGTACAAGATGGGTGCCCAATGTAAGTTCAAGAGGGTGAAGTATATAAAAGATATGGATAACCATGTCAAATAAACATGTAAGGGAAGCCGCATGAAATAAATTTACATATAACGGGTCTAGATGGAATCAATGGCCTAGTCAGTGGTTATCCTGAAAACCTGGCATAGATTATGTCCATGCGGATAAATGTTGTACACTACAGTGGCAGTGACTTAAGGAAACCTTGGGTGCACCCCCTGCGAGGGATGTTGAGGGGGCCCCTGGCAATACCCATACACTCAAGCTGCCAAGCTGAGTTCCCCCCCTTTCTGCATAGAAAACTGGGCCCCCCCTGCACCACGGGGGCTGCAGAGGTGTCTGTTACACCCCTGTACTGGGGATATGTACTAAAAGGTGACACAAATGGGGTATCATTCCACTACAGAAACTATGCTTCGATGTAGTTCAACACTTTTCCCACTATATATGTGTGTTATAGAGTGCAACACAAATGCAAAATTTTAAAAGTTTTGGGAAAAGAAAACTTTTTTTAAGCCGTATGCGTGACTCAAAAAGGCAACATTTTTGGTGTAAAGTCATGTCTACCCATGGAATGTCCGCTTGATGCAAAGTACTTTACCCACCTTTCCCACGCAAATCCTGGTTTGGGATGGAAAGTAAATATTAACACCTCTGTTTGCTCCGAGTTCAGGTCACTTTTGTGATGCAAAGTTGGTGTACAGTGGGAGTACATTTCCCCCACATTTTTCACAGGGTACACTCAATGACCTCTATTCAATCAGTGATGCAACCATCTGCCTAATGTAACACTTTAAGAACTAAGAAATTGCCACCTCAGACAAGTATTCTACATATAAGAAATTTCCTATTACAGTGTGGCCATTGGTAATTTCCTTTTAGTGTGTGTTCAGAGGGTTGTCTGTGATGAGTTTCTCCTGAGAAAACCTGCTCTGCGGTGTCTCCCATGGTCTGCAGCTTGACTGGGAGTCATTTGACAGTTAAATGTAATGTAAACTAAGTGATACTAATAGCATAGTACTGTTCGAGCATTTGAAATAGGACATAGAAATTTAAATACTCTGAATACAAGTTGACAATTGAGTCAGTGTGGTGCAAGTTTGACCGCTCAGCCCTCCACAGGACTTGGTCGCCCCACTCACTGCTGCCGCTCCTGCCTGCCTTGCCGCCTCCTGCCTGGAGATTCCTTCGCTCGCTGCCCGCTGCTCCTGGGACTTCCCGCCACTGCCTCCCTGCGGCCCGCCCCCGTGATTCCATTCGCCGCCCCGCTCCCGCCACCCAGCTGCTCCTCTCTCCAGGCTCCTTACTTAAGGGGACCGTAGGAGACCACAGAGTGTGACCGCTCAGCCCTCCACAGGACTTGGTCGCCCCACTCACTGCTGCCGCTCCTGCCTGCCTTGCCGCCTCCTGCCTGGAGATTCCTTCGCTCGCTGCCCGCTGCTCCTGGGACTTCCCGCCACTGCCTCCCTGCGGCCCCGCCCCCGTGATTCCATTCGCCGCCCCGCTCCCGCCACCCAGCTGCTCCTCCCTCCAGGCTCCTTACTTAAGGGGACCGTAGGAGACCACAGAGTGTGACCGCTCAGCCCTCCACAGGACTTGGTCGCCCCACTCACTGCTGCCGCTCCTGCCTGCCTTGCCGCCTCCTGCCTGGAGATTCCTTCGCTCGCTGCCCGCTGCTCCTGGGACTTCCCGCCACTGCCTCCCTGCGGCCCCGCCCCCCCGTGATTCCATTCGCCGCCCCGCTCCCGCCACCCAGCTGCTCCTCCCTCCAGGCTCCTTACTTATGACGCCCCCTGAGCGACCGCGCAGCGGCCGCGTGCAGCGGGAGCACCGACGGAGCGCCGAAGGTGCGCCAAAGGTAAGCCCGTCTGCGCCCGTCCGCGCCTGGCCCGCGCCCAGCGCCAGGACCCCTGGATCCCACCGATGCAACACTACTCGACGGACCTACGACGCCGCCACCCTCACCGCACTCAATGCCAGCCGGAACCCTGCCTGCTACCGAGCCTCACCGAGACGCACCCACGGACCCTTCACCTGCCAAGCCTGCCGATTCACCTGCCCCCGGACGTGCACCACCTCCGCCAAGTCAAGCACCAGCAGCAACCACCTGAAATGCATCCTGTTGAACACCCGCTCCGTCCACAGGCACGCCGTGGAACTCTGGGACCTGCTCGACGCAACAGCACCGGACGTCGCCTTCCTCACCGAAACCTGGATGAACGCCTCCTCAGCGCCCGACATCGCCATAGCCATCCCGGACGGATACAAGATCACCCGGAGGGACCGCGTCAACCAAACGGGAGGAGGCATCGCCATCGTACACAAGAACACCATCCGCATCTCGACTAACTCCGACGAGACCTTCACCGCCGCCCGAACACCTACACTTCCAGATACACACTGACCCCAAGACCACCCTCCGAGGCACCCTCATCTACAGACCCCCGGGACCACGCACACTATTCAGCGAAGACATCGCAGACTTCATCAGCCCGCACGCCATGCCCTCCGCCGACTACATCCTCCTAGGGGACCTCAACTTCCACCTGGAGAACAACAACGACAGAAACACCACCGCCCTGCTGGACAACCTCGCCAACCTCGGACTCAAGCAACTGGTGAACACACCCACCCACTACGCCGGCCACACGCTTGACCCCGTCTTCTCTTCCAGCAAACACATCTCCTTCAGCCACGCCACCGGACTCCACTGGACCGACCACAGCTGCGTCCACTTCAGCTTCAGAAAGACTGCGACCCACCACCACCCGCAACAGGCTCCCCGCCGGAGCTGGAGCAAGATCACCGCCGAGCAGCTCACCACCTCCCTCAGCCAGAACACACCCACCAACACAACGGACCCAAGCGAAGCAGCCAGCAACCTCGCCAAGTGGCTGACCGCCTGCGCCGACGACCTCGCACCACTAAAAAACCCTCCCAGCAGACCCGGAAGCAAGAAAACCCCTTGGTTCACCAACGAACTCAAGGAATCCAAGAAGAACTGCCGCACTCTCGAGAAAGCCTGGCAACTCGACCAGACCACAGACAACAGGACCGCCCTCAAGCACGCCACCCGCAAACACCACCAGCTGATCCGTGCCACCAAGAAGTCAGCACTCAAAGAACGACTGGACAACAACGCCCACGACAGCAAGGAACTTTTCAGCATCGTCAAAGAGTTCTCCAACCCCAGCGCCGGAAACAACGAAATCACCCCTCGCAAGACCTCTGCAACTCACTCGCCGCGTTCTTCCACCGCAAGATCACCGACATACATAACAGCTTCGACGCACAGACCACGCACCCTACCGCCGAACCAACGCCCGCCACCACCACCCTCTGCAACTGGACCCCGATCAGCACCGAAGACACCACCCGCACGATGAACTCCATCCACTCCGGATCACCAACCGACCCCTGCCCACACCACGTCTTCAACAAAGCCGACGCCACCATCGCACCCCATCTCCGGGACATCATCAACTCCTCCTTCCACACCGCCACCTTCCCGGAGAGCTGGAAGCACGCCGAGCTTACCGCCCTCCTGAAGAAACCAACGGCGGACCCCACCGACCTCAAGAACTACCGTCCCATCTCGCTCCTTCCGTTTCCGGCCAAAGTCATCGAGAAGACCGTCAACAGACAGCTTGCCGCCTTCCTCGAGACGAATGGATCCTCGACCCCTCGCAGTCCGGGTTTCGGGCCAACCACAGCACCGAGACCGCCCTTATCGCAGCCACCGACGACATCAGAACCCTAACCGACAACGGGGAAACAGCAGCCCTCATCCTCTTGGACCTCTCCGCGGCGTTCGACACCGTCTGCCACCGCACCCTAGTGAAGCGCCTCAGCAACATCGGAATCCGAGAGAAAGCACTGGAATGGATCATCTCGTTCCTCGCCGGAAGAACCCAGAGAGTCCGCCTCCCCCGTTCAGATCCGAGGCCACCGAAGTCATCTGCGGCGTTCCACAAGGATCTTCACTCAGTCCAACCCTCTTCAACGTCTACATGAGCCCCCTCGCAGCCATCGCACGCCAACACAACCTCAACATCATCTCCTACGCCGACGACACCCAGCTGATCCTCTCCCTCACCAACGACCCCACCACCGCCAGAGCCAACCTACACGACGGGATGAGAGACGTCGCCGACTGGATGAGGAACAGCCGCCTTAAACTGAACTCAGACAAGACGGAAGTCCTCATCCTGGGCTCATCACCCTCCGCCTGGGACGACTCTTGGTGGCCCCCGGCCCTGGGCACCGCACCCAAGCCAACGGACCACGCACGCAACCTGGGCTTCATCCTGGACTCCTCCCTGTCGATGACCAGACAAGTCAACGCCGTCTCATCTTCGTGCTTCAACACCCTGCGCATGCTCCGCAAGATCTTCAGATGGATCCCCACTGAAACCAGGCAGACCGTCACCCAGGCACTCGTCACCAGCCGACTGGACTATGGGAACACCCTCTACGCCGGAACCACAGCCAAACTTCAAAAAGACTCCAGCGCATCCAGAACGCCTCCGCACGACTCATCCTGGACATCCCCCGACACAGCCACATCACCGGACACCTGAAAGACCTGCACTGGCTCCCCGTCAGCAAGAGAATCACGTTCAGACTCCTCACCCACGCACACAAGGCCCTCCACGACCTGGGCCCCAAGTACCTCAACGACCGCATGACCTTCTACACGCCCACCCGCCAGCTACGATCAACCAGCCATGCCCTCGCCACCGTACCACGCATCCGCAGAGCCACCGCCGGAGGAAGATCCTTCTCCTACCTGGCAGCCAAGACCTGGAACTCCCTCCCCACTCACCTTCGGCGAACCCAGGACCATCTCTCCTTCAGGAAGCAGCTCAAGACCTGGCTGTTCGAGCAGTAACTTACCCCTTCCCCCAGCGCCTTGAGACCCTCCCGGGTGAGTAGCGCGCTCTATAAATGCCGTGATTGATTGATTGATTTCTTATTTTGCTGCCAAGGAAGAAATGGCCAAATAAGAAGCATTCTAGGATTGCTTCATGAATATGGAATATATGGGAAATTATTTACCATGGGGGCAGACAATATCATGGCAATTTGGGTTGTCATGGAGACAGATTGCAGACTATCACTAAGGAAGCACATATGAAAGAAAGCAGCAAATCAGACTGTGAAGCTGGGACAAATCAAAAGTCTGGGATATGTTCAAGAGGCAAAGTTTTAAACACGAGCCTGAGGACAAAGTTAATAAACTACTGCTGGTCCAACAACCTCTGGATTAAGGCATCATGAAAAGCCTGTTTAGATCTTGGAATAATGAAAGCTGGAGACTGTGCACCTTTGCATGAAGATGACAATGCATCAAGAAAACAAAATTACATCCCGGTCAGCTAAAAAAGAACATACATTGACTATAAGAGCAAGCACCGGGAGTGGTAACAGAAATGGCACTAGAAAACATGAAAAGCAATAAAAAGGAACTTTATGATTGGGGAGATCTGCTTTCTTCCATAGCACTTAGATCCCCAGACAGTACAAAGATCCTCAGATGTGCAAATGTTTGGACTCTCGTGGCCCTGACCTGCTTCAGTGATTTTGTCCCCACTGGTGTTAACAGTGGAACCCCACTGTATGTGTGTATGGGGAACCATTACCCTGAAAGGCCATCTTTTCCTTCACCTTCCCATCCCTGCTGTGGCAACTCTGTTCATTATCATACCTCTATATTCCTACCATAAGCCTGCAAAAATTGAACTTTGGAACATTCAGACAAGCTACAGCTAAATGAAAGACAAGTGACAGGTGAACACAATGTTTCCATCAAACCACAAAAATAGGATAAAGTACATTACATGAAAGTGAGGGGACTGACCTAAAATACTGCTCAGCTCATCTCTTTGATTTTCGAAGGATTACACCAGCATATAAAGCAACAACAACTATGGTACCATATAAGAAAGCATAAGGGCAATATTATACACCTATGAGAAAACCACCTTGATGATACTAAATCTAAAACACATAATTGAAATAGATCTATTGAAATCTACTGGTTACCATCAGACTAGCACAGTACTTCTTGTTCACAAAGTGTTAAAGTAAGATCATGGCAACATAATCAGAAAAAGATATGGGTAAAGCTGACAATGAACACAATGAGCAAACGTTTGATCAATGTACATTAACCCTCTAAAAGTGGCCCTTTCTCTTTGGCATAACCTAGAAGAGTGAATACCTCACTCTAAATATGATCATGTATCTCTGTTGGTCTTTAAAAATCATACTCTAGAATTGACCGCTTAATTGATACATGAAAACTCTGATGAAATGCACATCTACATGTCGCTAGACTCTCACCACACCAAAAGAAACAGGCAATTGAATGCGCCATCCTGACAAATCCTATTTTTAAGATCTGTGTTATAGTGTTCACTGAGGACTTCTTTCTCAACAGTACAACTGAAATGAGTTCCTGTTGCTGTTAGGATGCATGAGAACAAACTCTAAGATAAAACATGGAAGATGTAGGCCAAGGAAAGGATAAGAAAAGTAAATAAAGAAATATGAAAAACTCCTAAAAACATTAAAAGTCCAGAGATCACTCAGCATGAACTATACAAACTTTACATAGAATTCAATAATTGCCGCTCAGCAGAAGAAAGCACTAATATGTATTAAGACCTAAATGCCTGGATTAGGAAGAAGTGTAAAAAACTCTGAGCACTATTTTTAAAGACAAAAAAAGATAAACAAACCAATAACCATAAGAAACAAGCTTACTATCCGCAATTAAATGAATCAAATTGGAGGCCTCATTTCCAAATATTACAAAAAACCTACGGGTTCCCCAGTATGACATGGAATACTACTTCAGAGATCATCACACCACACCAAAGCACATTGACTGTAAAATGCTGACAACCACAAACAGTTTTGTTCCACACAAAAAAGGACAAATCGTACTGTCTTTTTGCACAAGTAGAAAAATATGTTTTTTTATGGAAATGCATCTTAACAATTGTAGGTGCTGATGCAGGTGGGTAAATGCCAGCCACTGCAAAGTTTCTCACAACTTCTTGGATTTTTGCCAATGTTACAAATTAAATTAAATGGCTCACATTTAACCTGTTTAAGTAACTATTTACAGGTGTCGATCCTTAATAATAATTGGAAGAATATCAATGCTAGTAAATATCGAAGCCAATAGTATTTGTTCCAGTATGTCGATGTTGAGATAATTGATTTTGGTAGTAACATTAATATATACATTTAATATACTGTAAACTAATTTATGTTAATTATATATTTTTTCTTTGTGAAATTTATTTTTGTTTTATTGTGTGTTTTGTCGCTTTGTTGTTCATTACAATTTTGGCTGACACTTTTAAGAACTTCAATTTTTTTAATTTGTATATAAAAATTTGTAAGTGTAATGTCTTTGGGTTGCTGTGTTTTAATGAGGTTTGTGGTGGGTAATGTTTTAAATTAATTTTGCATGTGTGTAAATTTTATATTTTATTTTGACACAATTCTTTTAGAAGTGTTGGGTTTTATACAGGTCTGTGATGGATACTGCTTCAAATTATTGTTGTATGTATTTAATAATGCTATTTAACATTTACAATGTATATTTAAATGTTGTAAATGTATTAAAATTCTATAAATATTTTCAAATGTTTGGGTGTTGGGCTCCACTTTAGATATTTAATGAATTTTTAACAACATTTTTAATTATGCTATTGTGTTTGGAACATATTTAAAATTTGTGTATAACATTTTCACATCTTCATACATTTTTGAATCGTTGTTAAATAATTTTCAAAAGGGCACATTTTATTTTTTATTAGTGTAAATTCGCATTTTATGAATAGTATATGATTTATTTTCATGTTTATAATAAAAATATATATTAAGCATTTTTTTATTGTTTGATAATTAATATTAGTTTGCTTTTTTATAATATTGGTCTTACACTAATGATTATTTTCTTTGTTATTTTTTTTAAGTATTATGTAACGTATATATCTGACTTTTAGCTGCAAATTCCTTACCTTAGAATATTCCCCAGACTTCAAAGTGATCCAGAAAATCTTCAGCAGTGTTTCTGGCACCAGTAGGTGCCGATTGTCTCGGCCTCATCAGTGCCGGAAATGACATGCATGGTGCCAATACAGGCACAGCCCCAGAGCGCTGTAATCAGTTCTTTTCTTTCCATGCCATCTGCACAGATCTGCAAGTGCTACCTCTGTCCCTTTTTGACTACCCACTTTGACCTTTTTGTCGAATTTCTTTTTGAGCTATGGGCCACATGTAAGAAGCAATTTTCCTGTTGCAAACGGCCCGATTCGCAAAATCTGCCCATTTGCGACAGGAAAAATGTATTTTGGGATTTTACAAAGCCCAAATTGCAATTTGATTGTTACCAAATTGCAATTTCGGTTATGCAATTTGGTATTAGGAAGGAGCGTGTTGAGGGCATCCGTTCCTAATATCGAATCGCAGTGGTATGTGTGAATGTTTTGCGACCGAAATGTGGTAGCAAAACATTAATCTTTTACCACCAATTTCAAATTGGTGGTAACCCGTTCACAAAGGAGAAGGGGTCCCAAAGGGAACGGGTTAGGACCAATGTTCCCTCTAATTTTTTTCCTCTGTGTGCGGCAGTTCAAGATCTCTGTGCGCTGCAAACAAGGCTATGTGCACCAAGCAACTGATCATGCATTTGGGTGCTTCGCTCAGCAACATGAATCTGTGACAATCACCAGTCCAAACCTTTGTTTGCAATGAGTGTGAAACAGGTGCATTATACACACATATAGTTCTATTTAATAAGGTCTTGAGACAGTTTTGCAATGTAGATACACAACCTCGTGACATGAATTGTTTACTCGTGTAGCATCTACCCCCCAGATTTGGAAAAGGACAGGACACAGAAGACGCTACCATTATGTGTATTAATTGAACAGCAGGGTTGATGCAAGCAGTCAGAAGAATGAGGCAGTTATTATTGAGCTCGAACCAGGATCCGGGCTAGATCAAGTGAAATATGCTAAAAAAAAAAATGCCAGTGTAATTCGACAACACCTGAACATATTGAGGAGGGCCCACAGGCTGTCTGCTTTCGGTTCTGAGCAGGAATCTGCAGGCAGTGAAGGGGCTTTCTTATTTACAATTTAAGTAGGCCCAAAACAAAGGCCTCATTTAAAGGGCCAACAGCCCTACTTTTGCTCAAGAATGATCCTGACTGGGAGCCACCTGGAGCCTAATACCTAGATTCCGACACAATGGAGGGTAAACTAAGGCACACAAGTATCACTTTACAGGTCAAGTACTTAAAAGAACCATTTGAGCTGGTTTTTGACTTTGTTTATCCTTCATATATAAGCTACATGCATGTACTTGGAGAAGGTAGGGATATGTTAGGGGTGCATAACTGGGAGAAACAAAAATTATGGATTTAAAATGTAGCAGTGCTGGGGCTGTCTGTATTCATATAAATGTATTACTAAGCAAAGGGATCCTTTTCAGCAGCACTATACAACAAATTGAGAAAGATAACAATAAGGTACTAAACCCATGCCTTGCAGTTTGCAAGAGGCTTGTAGATGTTGGTTCATAGCTCACTGTGTTACAATAGGATTGCAATTTATGTACTGCATGTAATAACGGAGATGTGTCAAAAGTAGTAACCCACTTACATATCTACAAAAGAAATTGCGATTTGCATGGTACACGAAGTGCTTTACAGGAGATGCATTAACCCTCTATGCAGCATTATGACTCCAAACTGGAACTAGACAAAACACAGATCTCTCCAGCAACTGCATTAACCCCCAGAGTTATCTGACCATCACTATTATTCCCTAAAGTTTCCAGGGTACACAAATATCTCTGCAGAGGGTGTCTTAACCCCATAAGATATTTTAAAATGCAGCCTTTGCAATCTTTTAAACCAGAAAAGATTTTCTGTCACATGTGTCCTCGTTGCCATTTTTTTGATGCAGAGTTTAAAAAAAGTAAATGTATAAGTTGACAGCCAAACTCTGTTTTGCATGACTCTGTTCCTCGTGACTGCACCCCCTTTCTATTGTCACGCCTTTACCACCAATTTATGAGTTTGCACAACATTGAGGTCTCTGTAGTGGGTTTTTGGTGATTTGGAAAAAAAGTGCATGTGATTCTAATTCTAAGATTAGAACCCAATGGAAAAAAGCCCAACAGAAACATTCATTCACCTAACTCCCCAAATTCTAATAGCACCATATGTAAAGGCCTGCACTCTTATTTGTACGTGCTGACCCTTGAAAATTTTTTAAATATCATATTCTAATATGTTTGTGAAAATTTTACACGGTTGCATTCAATATTCAAGAAGTGTATTTCTTTAATATGTGGAAGTGTTTCCCTTTAATACATCCAAGATGTTTGGAAAGTATGTATTAAAAGTGAGTGGTTTTAAACATAAGCTTCAATTCTGTGGATGAAATGCAGACCAGTTACACTACAAAAAATAAAAATATGCTGTCTACAATACTTTCATTCCTATACCTGGCATGGCTCAAAGTATGCACAGAAAAAAATACAGATAAACAATAACATTATAAAATAGCTATATCTTGGGGAATGCAAGATTAAGTAAAGCATGTGAAATAAGAGAGGAACTAAATCACTGAAATGCATTCCCTTAACGTTTTTAACATTCCTTGTTTGCAAGTCAATCCATGTCTTTGGCATCAGTGTTAACTTAGGGGCATGAAGACATGGCCAGTTTTAATGTCATACATCAGAGAACTGGCCACTGTAAGCACATATTTCTCGCCTTACAGAAAATGCAGAGTTTGGAAACATTTTCCCTTGGGAGTTAACACTGTCTCTTCCCCCTCAGCCTCAATGAAAAAACAGGGAAAGTTGTACAGTTCAGAGCTCATTTTGGGTTAGCTGTATTATAATTCAAGTCTGTCAATAGAGCCGCCCCTGGGTTTGCTTTTCTGAATGTTCATAAATTAGAGCGTGATCGCAGCCTCTCACCCAGGGCCATTAGATTAAAGACATACTTCCTGGATGGAAATCAGTGTATATTTATGATACCGTTTTTAGAAGCTTTTTACAGGGCCGAGAAAAAAAATAAAAATGTACTTTGAACCTATCGCCTGCGCTTCATAGTCAGCAGCCTTGCCATTGCACCACGCTGCCCGCTGCCTCTGCATGCGTCTGTTGGCTCCTAACTTTAACAGAGTAAGCAGCAAGTGTGGAAGCTGTGAGCTCTCTAAATTGCAGCGTCTCCGTGGCAGAATAGCTGCTCTTCCGTCTGACCTCGCAAATGCACTGCCACTGCTCCTCGAATTTTGCCTATGTAGGTTTACATATGTTGTTGAGGAACTGACTTTTGGTGTTGTGCGCGCTCTTCAAGTGTGTGTGCGCGCTGGAGGAAAACCTGCTGCGCGCGCGCACCCGCGCATGTTGGAGGGAATTATGGTTAGGACCTCTTCCCCTTTGTGAATGTTTGTAAAAACATTTTTTAAGACAGGCAGTGGTCCCACGGGCCACTGCCTACTCCTAAAAAATAAAGAGAAAACTTTTCATATTCTTTTATAAACGCATCTGGTTTTCCTTTAAGGAAAAGGGGCTGCATTTAAATAAAAACGATTGCTTTATTGAAAAGCAATCACAGACATGGTGGTCTAATGACCCCAGCAGGCCACCATGCCTGTGATTTGTGTGATTCCCAATCGGTCGCAAAGCGAAACCTACCTCATTAATGTTCACAAAAGAAACTCAAGAGTGTCATACATTTGGAATTGCGATATCCTAATTGTGATTCGCATGAAATCGCAATTAGGAACTCACAATTTCAAACTTTCGTACATGTGGCCTTAAGGTCCCAGTATGTATTAGGGATCTCCCCTAAAAATCCTGTAGGGTTTAAACCCTGTGGATTCGGTCACAAGCAGATGTCTGTGAGAGATCACGCACTTAGTTTGCTTGTGTTTTCGGGAGCCTGGTCTGCCCAGACTGTCAAACGATGAAGCCCCAAGGCAGTCTGGGAGTGTGCCCTGGAGCCCCTGGTTGCCAGACACTAGACGACTCTGACCGCTCCAGGTACCGGTCGCACGAAAGCTCCCGGGACTGCTCTCTGAGTCGTTTCCATCAATCGTGTTCACAATCCTCATTGGGTAAGTCCCACAAGAAAAAGAAATCCAAGAAGATGAAGCATTCTTCCACTTCATCGCACCTGTCCAAGTCCTGAGACGAGGAGCGGAAACAATGGCACAAATCTAGGCCCCACTCTCAAATATTATACACGGAACCTGAGTCTGGGTCCTCTCTATGCTCCCAGAATTTCCCAGAGCCAGGGCAACCCTGCCCAGCTAAAATAATTTTATGAGGCCATACACCTCATACTTGGGTGGGCCAACCCCTTGAGAACCTTCAGGCCCTATGGGTGTGACAGGACCCCCAACAGGATTTCTGTCAGCGTCAGTTGGGCCCTTTGGATCCATTCCTGGACCCAGATTGGCTCCAGACGGGGGTCTGCAACCTTCCCTGGACTTCATTCCAGTGGCCGCATTCCCTGCGCTGCCAATGCCCATCTATGATGAAGAAGCTTATCTTTATACCTGCCTCTGATACAAAGCCAGACTGGCAGCGTTCAACGTTGACTTTGGCCCCAACTGGACAAAGACCCTCCAGGTTGGAGACAGCTCCTCGCTATACTGACAGGTCTTGTTCGAAATACAGTTTGGATGGATCTGAGGATCCTTGTGGCTATCCCATCCCCCTGGAAGAGCTGTTGGCTGAGGATTACAGGGATAACGAACTGAGTGATGCCGGTTGTCTGGACAGCTCTCCAGACATCGGCCTAGTCTCCCTCTACTTTCTGGTGCAGAAGAAGGACGGAGACCTCCATCCTATTCTGGACTTATGCCCCTTGGGTGTTCGCGAAGGTGATGTAAATGGTTGCAGCCCATCTGCGAAGGTCAGGTGTTTCAGTCTTCCCCTATCTTGATGACTGCCTGTTGAAAGCGGACTCGCCCCAGGCAGTCGTCGTCCACATCCAGACTATGGGGGACCTAGTGCATTCTCTGGGGTTCACTATAAAAGTGCCGAAGTCATATCTGCCTCCGTCTCAGATGCTCCCTTTCATGGGAGCCATTCGGGACACAGTGCATTTCTGCACCTACCCTCGGGAGCGGTGAGTGCAGGATATTCAGGCCATGACTCTTATGTTCATCCTTTATCCTAGATTTCAGTGAGACTGACTCTGAGGCTGCTGGGTCTCATGGCCTCCTGCATCCTGCTGGTGAAGCATGCCCGCTGTCATATGCAAGCTCTGTAGGGAGACCTGAAATTCCAGTGGGCGCAGCATCAGTGGAATCTCTCCGACCTGGTCCAGATATCAGAGGGACCTTCAAAAGACCTGCAGTGGTGGCTGACGAACTGTGATTGGGTCAGTAGCAGACCGCTCTCCCTTCCCCACCCAGACCTCACACTTGTGACAGACTTGTCCCTTCTGATTTGGGGTGGCCATCCAGGAGAGGTGGAGATCAGAGTCTCCGGCAGAGTCACAACTACACAAACTTGTTGAATTTGACAGCAATCCCCCTGGCCCTAAAAGACTTCCTACCTCCCATCAAGGGGCGGCTGGTTCAGGTGTACATAGACAAAACCATCACAATGTGGTACTACAAAAAGCAGCTTGGAGTGGGGACCCTGAGTCAAGAGACCCTGCGTCTCCGGATATGGCTGGAACATCAAGAGATTTTCACTGCAGTACAACACCTGGCAAACTCTCTGAATGCCAGGGCGGACACACTCAGCTGTCGATGCCTGGCAGATCACAAGTGGAGGTGGTGCAAGGTCTCTTCCAAAACTGGGGAGAAGCTTGGTTAGATCTATTCACCACTGCAGACAATGCTCAATGTTAGCACTACTCCGCGTTGGAGTTTTCAAGGCGGCTCCCACTTGGAGCCGCACTTCATTTTAAGTAGGGCTCAGGATTCCTGTACGCCTTCCCTTCAATACCACTTCTGCCTCAAGTTCTGAAGAAATTCGGGATGGAGAAGGCCCACGTCTTCATTGTGGCCCTGGATTGGGCACCGAGAGTATGGTATCCTGAACTCCCGAGTATGAGCATCGGTCCTCCGGTCAGGCTGCCTCTTCTGGAGGATCTCCTGTTGCAGCAAAAGGGCAGGGTTCTACACCCAAACCTGAGAATGCTGCGCCTTCATGTGTGGATATTGAGTGGCGGTTTTTGATCTTCCCTCGGAAGTCTGTGAAATTATACTGGCAGCCAGGGGTCCATCAACAAATACTGCACATGCCTGTTGAAGGGACAAGTTTGTTGGCTTGGTGAGCTGAAAAGCAGGGTGGGAGCGCTTGCCAGCACCACATAGTCTGCTAGAAAAGCTCATTTGGTGCCCTCCTTGCATACTCCAGTTCAAACCAGCTCAGGGAGCCATTGGCTCCAGTTCTGGTGCAAAACTGGACAAAGGGCATGGGAGTATCCTCCCCTCTGTCCACCCCTCCTCTGGGAGGGACCCCTGAATCATCCCAACCCTCTCCTACAGATACTTAAGGGCTTACCTGTGGGTGGGACCCTAGATTCTTCGTGGGATTCGATTCAGCTCCAACTCCACTTCATCTTTGACCATCTGGACATCCTGGCCGAGTCGTGCTGACCGTGCTGGACTGATCGCATCGTCCTTTGCTTTGGGACCAAGACTGCAACTGAGAAGACTCTGTCTGCTCCTGACCTCGTCGTCCTGCAAACCCGCTGCACCATCAGTGTCAGTGCTCCATACAGGTGCCATCCTGGGCCTGTGGACATCTAAAGACATCCAAAGGAATCTCCCTTGGAGTGAAGGAGTCACTCCCCTGCATTCACAGGCACCGCAACACAATCAACCGGTCTGCCGAACCTGGGCTCCAACGGATTCCAAAAGGCTCAGCAACACAGGTGGTGGTTCTGCATTCCCTCAAGGCCTGAGTTCTCCTCTCGTCCAGTTGAGGCCAGGATCCCTCGTAGAACCCCCTGCAACTGCACCCCTGTGCACTGCGTCACTGCATCGCTTTATCACACGGTAACTGCATCGTTTACCACAACCGACTCATGTCAACAAAGTCGGAAGCATCAAAATGTTCTGTCAACGAATCTGTCCCCGCTATAACTGACCCATGCCAACGCGGTTGGTTGGACAAATGGATTCTGTTGTCTTCAGCATCACTGTGGCTCGGGCAGAGCCACCGAATCGGTGTACCCGTACTTGAAGCCTCTTCCTCAACTGACCTGTTTCATTGAACTAGAGTGGCCTTCGTCTTCCGTGCCTCCTGGATGTCCCGGAGTGGCATAGACTCTGTCCCCTCTGCTTTCAGGTACTTTTTGACACGAACCCGTGCCCAGGTTCCAACAGACTCTTTCATCCTTCTGCCACAGCGGTCTCGTCCTGAAGTCCTCAATTGTGCTCGACAGTGGTTGTAGGCATCCTGATTCCGAGGGTATCCACAGGTGGGGTGCCTCCTCAACCTCCTGTCTTCCATGGGGTATCTTCAGGTTCCACTAGGAAGGGTCTTTCATCTTCAAGAATGCAACTTCAACGTACCCTGAGTAGTATTGAGTACGCAGTCGTGTATCCTCTTGGCATAAGACTATCGTGGGGTACCTAGACTCTCACCTGGCGTGGTATTTTGGGTCCCCGACTCTACACACTACTGGGTCCATTCTCATCTGCTGTTGTGGTTCGCATTCCACTATTGTTATATATAGTTTGGTGTCCCCCTGGGGACAACTGTGTACTGGTGCTTCTCACTGTTCTATTTTGAAGTATTGTGTGCATTGTCAGTATATCTCCGGGCAGGAGATATTGTATAGTGTTAGTAAGTGACTGTAATAAATATCTATTTTTATAACTACACTGTGTGGTTCTTTTTCACTTAGCTCATACTAAAGATTGGATACTGGTGAACCGAGCTGCTTTACACCCCCCCTAGACTAAGCCTGAAGGCTGCTCTCCACAGCTACCACTTAGAGAGCATTTCTAAGGTTGTCTAAACCACTAAAATCACCATAAGGGTCATCTGGATTAGAGCAGGGTGCTACACTTACATAAGTGAGCATCATATACTAAGCCAGCCTCTCACGCATTCCTTACGGGGTGTCCAACTCGAGACCAAGACGGGGTAATTCGTTCTCTCCCATCAGGTAATAGGGTTGGCTCTTTCCTAGGGGATTCTTGGCGTTACACCCACATACATGCTTGGTACACTTAGGTACACTAATGGGAGTTTGCATCGTAGGAGTACGCATGTTTACTGCCATGTATTGATATGCCTGTATGCATTTACTGTTTTAGCACCATGGTAGAATTCTACCTCTTATTTACTCTGCCGGTGCTTGTAATCTTATACATCTGTTTCTGTTTAATGATAATTGCAGCCAACATGTTTTATACTGAAATGACGCTGGTTCAATAAATGCTTATTGAAATCGTCCCCATCGTTTATTCTGCTTATCTCTCTGAGAACTAGTGAGCACGAGTGACTGAGCGAAAAGTACTGTACTGTTTCCATGATCCATGAAGGATCAAGGGTTGTCATGTTGGATAGTTGCCAGAAACTATTCGCTCCTTGGTAAGGTTAGGGGGCTTATGGTGGCACTGTGAGCTAGCTGGTCTAAAGGCTAACATATCCTTTAGGAGTGTCTGGAATCAGTCTGGACACCAATCCCTTAGTTTATGTTGTCTAAACGTGCAGATCCTATGTATTATTAGGAACTACACAACACATCATGCTGCTGATCTTCTTTCCTCCGCCTCACCGTTCTAGGGAGGAGGAGAGACTCCATCGCCTGGATCTAAGACTGGCCTTATCATCCTACATCAATTGCGCCAGAGAACTGGGTGGATAATCAACTCGTGTTGGGTTTGCCAGAGTAGAAAAAGGAAACATATTGCAGAAATGGACCATCTCCAGATTGATTGTGCTCTGCATTAAGATCTGCAACTCACTGGCCAAGAAGCAACCCCCTGAGGCCTTGCGAGCTCATTCCACCAAGCTCAAGGTGGTAGCTTGGGAAGTCCCCATCCTGGACATCTGTCAGACTGATACGTTGGCTTCTCTACACATATTTACAAAACATTACTGCCTTGACAGCCAGGATAGGTCAGGGGAGTTATGGTTCAGGGAGAACCTGGCTGATGATGCCATAACTAGGGTGACTGTTCAAATTGGAGAAGTGTTGAGACTGATTTGCATATAGCTAGGTCCAAGCTGAGATGCCATGGTGTGAGAAATAACAATAGATTGGGATGCCACTCGAGTAATTACCAGTGGCTGAGATTAAATCAAGCATTTCATCCATCTCTTTTTTGTATACTTTAGTGTGTCACCATTAGTGGGACGGATTTGCCCAGATATGAGTCCCGTGCACACTGTGCCACTGGAACCAAGCTGAACCTGGCTGATGAGCCCATTACTAGTCCGAAACTAGTCCTGGGTTGCTTGTGTTCTGGATTCAGGGAGGACCTGACTTGGAAGTTTGGGCTGGATTGTGGCATTTTCAAGACTGATTTGCATATAGCTGGGTCCAAGCTAAGGGGAAATGTTGTGCAAAATAACAACGGATTGTGTTGCGGTCCTAGTAATTACCAGTGGTGGGTATTAATTAACATAACATGTGTATTTGTAAAGTGCACATTCACCCAAGGGTATCTTGGAGTTGAATAACATATTGTCACCCAACTCAGTAATACTCATTTTATCGACCTCAGAAGGAAAAAAGGCTGAGTGGACCCTACGGGATATGAGCCTGTGACCATGAGGTTGAATATAGACCCCTACAGTGGACGCATTAGTCCACTAAGCAACCAGTCTCGACCTGAATTCAAGCATTCTATCTATCACTTTTTTGTATACTTAAGTGTGTTGCCCTAAGTGAGATGGGTATGCTCAGATGTGGCTCCCGTGCACACTGTGTCACTGGAACCAAGCTGTATCCAGTTCCAATTGGAGCCGTGTTGAGACTGATTTGCATATATCTGGCTCCAAGCTGAGGTACATGGTGTGCAAAATAACGATGGATTGGGATGCGGCCCCGAATAATTGCCAGTGGCGGAGATTAATTTAAGCATACCATCCATCAGAGTTTTGTATATTTTAGTGTGTTGCCCTATGAGGGACGGGTATGCCCAGACATGGCTCCTGTGCACACTTTGTCAATAGAACTAAGCTGTACCCTGCTGATGAGCCCATAACTAGGGTGAAACCGGTCTTGGGTTGCTTGTGTTCCAGTTCAGGTAGACCCTGGCTTGGCAGTTCAGGCTGGTCTGTTCCAATTGGAGCAGGGTTGAGACTGATTTGCATTTAGCTGGGTCCAAGCTGATGTGACATGTTGTACAAAGTAAAGATGGAATGGGATGCGGCCCGAGGAAATACAAGTGGCTGAGATTAATTGAAGCACTCCATCCAACACTCTTTTTGTATACTTTTTTTTTGACAGTCTGGACCATCATGACGGGCACTTTGCCTGTTGTTCTTCCAGGGCATTTTGCTTTAATCCAGTTCGCAGACCCCCCTCCTGGGTTTTCTGCTTCGGTATCTATCCTAAGGTAAGGAATCTTCAGCTAGAAGTCTCTCTCAGATGAACAAGTTATTTACCTTATCTGGTAGAGACTCTATCTAGCCTCATATTTCTACTGACCCTCCCAATCTCCCCACTTATGCTAACTGTTTTTTTTCTGCCTGGAACAGTCTGTGTAGGTCCTAAGTATATGCACACTGTTCCTTCACCCTTTTGAAATGGCTATGTGCTTCTGCTGTGGAAATGTCATGAAAAGAAACTAATGTCAGCATGCTGGGGTAGGGCCTATATATGCCTGCATACATAATTTCTGGCGCAGTTGGCGCGGATCCGTTTATCGCTACCTACTGACACGCACAAGAACTGCTCTTGATTTTCCAGATCCAGTCTGATGCCTGGGGATAGTTCTAATGTAAAGAATCTGAAGCTAGATAGTTTCTACCACATAAGGAGTTACTGAAGGTACGCAAATTGTTCTTTATATCCCGGTTTGCCCTTTTTCCTAATGTTGGTTAGGTTGAAGTGGAAATAGTTAAGCTGACCCCTTCACAGTCCAATATTTTCCATACTGTTGCCTTGGTTAGTGTGGGAATCCTAAATCTGACAACTTTAAAGTCTAACACTTGCCCTACTGATGCTTAGATTGGAGTGGGAATAGTCGAGTTGACCTCTCTAACAAGTTTTTAACACTTTCCCTACTTTAGCTTAAGTTGAAATGGAAATATTAAATCTGAGCCCCCAGTATGCAACAGTTTTTTCTCAAAGTTCTGGGAGTTGTAATAGTAGTTGCAGGGCGCATAACAAATCTGATCCTGCCAAAGTCCAAAAATCACCCCAATTTTGTTATGTTTCTAATGGGGATAATGAATCTGACCTCTTCAAAGTCCGTTTCTTTCCCTACTATTGCATAGCTTGGACTGGGAATAGTAATTATGGCCCCTTCAAAGTCCAACACATCACCTACTTTAGCTTAGGTTGGAGTGGGAATATTAGATCTGAACCCCCAGTAGCCAACACTTTTTTTTCAATGTTGTTTAATGTGGAGTTTAAGAGTAAATTTTACCTCCTCACTCCCTCTTCCCATTTATATGCATTTTGCTCAATGTTAGTTGAATTTGAATTGGAGCACATCCATTTCAGATAAATAATTATTATTTCCTGATAAAGTTTTTATCTTTTTAGTGAATTTTGCATATTGGAGTTTGTTTTGTGTTTAGTTTGGATTTTATTTTGGGGTTTTACACATAGCTTTGCTATTACATTATAAATAATTGTGTACCATATTTTAAACAATATTCAAGCTTTTTTACTTTAAGTTATGTGTTTGTGTATTTATTAATTTATTTACCAAGAAAATGTATTTAAAAAATCATTCTACATTTTCATATTTTTAATTAATATTTTTATTGTGAGATAGAGGTTCACAAAAATGATGTTCACATTTTTATGATTAGTATGTTTTCAAGAGAAAGATTTAAAATTAAAAAACTAATCATATGTAATTTAAGACAAATATTATTAAAGAATAATTACAAATTAAATTAATTTTAATTGTTAAAATATTTTTAAATTTGCCACTTTTAAAAGTGTAAAAGTCAGTTTAAATGAAATATATATATAACATTTTAATTATATTATATAATTATTCCACTTTATGTTGCTTTTTCATCTTTTTGTTCTATTAAGGGGCCGATTCCGATTCGGGCCGGAAATCTCTCCGACCGAGCCGGACCCGGAGAGATTTCCGACCGAATCGGACCCTAGCAGTCCGACCGAACGAGTACGATGCGCACGTATGCCATCGGACTCGATTCGGTCGGACTCCCATTGAAGTCAATGGGAGCCAGTCGTACGACGCGTACACGGGCTCCCATTGACTCAATGGGCACGACGCGAACAAGGGCGTCCCCTACAGCGTGTTCGCGTCGGTGGGGGTCGCGCCGTACATGCACGTGTAGGGGGGACCCATGTGTCCCCCCTGTGTGCGACTCGCGTGCCTACGCTTCCAGGGGGGTCCGACACGGACCCCCAAAGTGTGGTTCCGACAGCTTCTTGGAGCCGGACTGCGCGAGTCGGTCGGAGCGGTCGCGATGCGCATCGTACTTACCCGGCCGGGGAACGTCTCCATTGCGCGGTGCGAGTCGTCCCCGTGCGAGTCGGTCGGAGCGGTCGGGTCCTGCGAACGAGTCGGTCGGAGATTTCGCGTGCGCTCGCATCGTACTCGCTCGGCCGGACCCGCGTACGATTCGGTCGGGAAACAGGGCTCGAATCGGATCCGGTAAATCGAATCCGATTCGGAGCACTACCGACGAGATCGGAATCGGCCCCTAAATGTTAATTGTGAAAGTCAAGATTATGGTAATCATATATTTATGTAGGTGATATGTTTGTGGGACAATATATTGGAATAATTTGCTCTTTTATTTATATGGTCGACGATTTATTGGTATTTTATATTTTGGTCTCGATATTTTTGTAGGGCATTTTTTTATATTCGATAATCAGTATACAATCTTGGTTTTCTGTGCTTCCAGTGAAAGTGTTTGGCGGTGAAATACAAATGCCCCACAGGCCCCCAACAGACTAATTCGGAATCATCCATCAAATTAGAATCAACAAGTACACAAAAATATGAAAAAAGGTCCTTAGGTTTGACAATGTTTCTACAGAATTGTATGACACCTTCCACAAGTTAGGGTTCCACTGCAAGTAAGTCACACAAACTTTTCTCAATAATAATAAAAAAGAAAATTGTCATCGCACTAATTCCCAAGAAATACACAGACCCTACAAATGCAAGGGAAAACATTTGCATATTACTGACAGAAAATTGTTAGCAAAATAATTAACAGAAGATTGGAAATAGTATTATATTAGTTATACCAGTTATGCCAGTTATACCAGTTATGCCCAAAGGCAGCTTAGCATCTTCTATATACTAAATTATGCTCCATTAAGCAGATGTGGTTTGGTATGCAGTGGCTTTGTTGCAGAGAAGGTATTTGCCAGGTCGGAATATCCCTTTCAGTTCAAGCCCAGTTGTGGCATGGGTTAACGCCAAAATGTATATAAGTCATTCAAAGAGTATACATCTTTCCAAAATCCTGGACTCTTGTTAATGGATCCCTCACAGATTACTTTGACCTAGGTAGGGACACTCAACCAGGATGCCTCTTACCATCAATACTTTCAATTTCAGTCCAAGGACAAAAATATGTAGTGGAATTCTGAGTCTGTGATGATCTGTTATTGTTAGCAAACCACCAAACCTCAATCTCGGAAACTCATACATTTTCAAAAGCATTTGGATACAAATTGAACTTAGAAAACCAAAAAATGTGCCTTTCACTACTGTATGTTTCAACATCTTGGTTTAAGCTGCAGTAGAAAATGATTAATGCATCTCGACATCCAGTTGAAAAGACACCACTATGAAACACTAAATCAGACACTCAAACCAACTTAACATAATGCCAAAGCTGTTTTAGAGGTTTGGCGCATTCTCAAGCTATTTTGGCAGGTTCATCTTAATATTATGACAAGCAATGGCATAGCCAATAGATCTGGCATTACGGCCAGCCTTTTGCCATTTCTAGTTTTGTTTTGTCATGGTTTTTGCAAAACATTCTTGTTTGGAAATCTGCAGTGCCCTCAATCTAAGCAAAAACATTACCTAATGTTGTTTTGGTCTAAATAAAACCACATAATACTCCATGGCACTGAAGAAGACTACATTGTGAATTGATGTGCTCTTTGTGGTTGAGGGAGGACCTGGCTTGGCAGTTCGGGCACGACCGTTCCTAACGGTGCAGGGTCAAGACTGGTTTGCATATAGCTGGGTCCAAACTGATGTGGCATGGTGTGCAAAATAACAATGGATTGGGATGCAGCCCGAATGATTACCAGTGGCTGAGATTAATTCAAGTATTTCATCTATCACAGTTTTTTATACTTATTGTGTCACCCTAAGTGGGACGGGTATGCCCAGATGCGGGTCTCCTGAACACTGTCACTGGAACCAAGCTTCATCCGGCTGATGAGTCCATAACTAGGGCAAAACCGGTCCTGGGTTTCTTGTGTTCTGGTTCAGGGAGGACCTGGCTTGGCAGTTCGGGCTGGACTGTTTCTATTGGAGCTGGGTCAAGACTGATTTGCATATAGGTGAGTACAAACTGAGGTGACATGGTGTGCAAAATAATGATGGATTGGGATACGGCCTGAGTGATTAACAGTGGCTCAGATAAAATTTCAAGTATTCCATTAATTACTGTTTTGTATACTTAATGTGTCACCCTAAGTGGGACGGGTATGCCAAGACATTGGTCCTGTGCACACTGTGTCACTGGAACCAAGCTGTACCTGACTGATGAACCCAAAACTAGGGCAAAACCAGTCCTGGGTTGCTTGTGTTCCGGTTCAGGAAGGACCTGGCTTGGCAGTTGGGGCTAGACTGTTCCTATTGGAGCAGGGTCAAGTAACAATACATTGGGATGTGCCTCGAACGATTACTAGTGGCTGCGATTAATTGAAGCATTCCATCCATCACTGTTTTGTACACTCTTTGTGGAAGGGCAGCAAGCCATAACTCGTAGTGAAATTAGCCAATGGCTGAAGTAGGCTGACAAATTGCCCCTTGATGCATGCTGAAGTGGGTGGAAGAAAACAGTGAATGACAGAACCACAGACTAATGGACAAAGTCTGGCTGAAAACCCCTAAAGGTAACTATGTTATATACATAATTTTAATAAAGTAAAAAGGTCTTGGCTAACACAGACTTGAGAAATTCAATCGGTCTGGCATTGGCTGCCGTCCTCTTGCCTTC
Organism: Calotriton arnoldi; assembly: GCA_963921515.1. Lineage (NCBI taxonomy): Eukaryota > Metazoa > Chordata > Amphibia > Caudata > Salamandridae > Calotriton > Calotriton arnoldi. The sequence goes on along the minus strand of CAWUFW010003201.1, from coordinate 228,070 downwards.
GGGAAAGAAAGAATGAAGGAAAGAAGGAAGGAAAGAAAAATAATAAGGAAGCAAATACAAAGAAAGAAGGAAAGAAAGAAAAAAGGAAAGAAAGAAAGGAGGAAAAAATGGAACAAAAGAACAGAGGAAAGAAAAAAGAAGAAATGTTAAAAAGAAAGGAAAGAAAGAAGGAAAAGGGAGGAAAGAAAAAAGGAAAGAGAAAGAAAAAAAGAAGAAAAGTGTCAAAAAAGAAAGGCACTGGAAAGAACTACTTTGTGGGTTGATGTGCTCTTTGTGAAAGTGCACAATCCGTAACTCATAGTGAAATCAGCCAATAGCCGAAGTAGGCGGACACTATGGCCCTGGATGCATGCCAGAGTGGATGGAAGAAAAAAGTGGAGGACACACCCACAGACTAACGGACGACATCTGCCTGAAAGTGAACTATGTTATACAATTATTTTTAGTAAAATCAAAAGGTCTTGGCAAGCACAGACTTAAGAAAGCCAAATAGGCCTGGCATTGACTGCCAGAATCTTCCCTTTGGGAAAGAAAGCAAGAAAGAGAATGAAATTCATAAGGAAAGGAAAACAATTGCAGAAACGAAGGAAAGAAAGATAAGTACAGGCAAGAAATGAAAAGGAAAGAAGGAATGACAGACAGAAAAGGTTGCAAAGATAGAGAACCTTCCTTTGTTTATATCCAGAGTTCATGTGAGCTGCTTGTATGTTGTGAAAAAGCTGCAGTCAGATAAACACATGAATTTACAACAGCATTGGCAGGAGACAGGAACTGATGAATCTGGAATCTGCCCTGTGCTGTAATCTGGTAGAAAGTGTCCTGCTAACAAATCAGGCTCTACAGACAAAGGCTTCAAACAGAAAAGTGGGCACCTGGTAACAAAATAGAGAAGCAAGGACAGGGGAAGTATACAATATGCAGCAAAACAACCTCCCTACTCTTTTATACAACAATGGTGTCACTCATCATTATATCTATGCGCTAACAAGTCGCAACTGAGCCTTGTGAGTCAAAAGCTCATACAGTTCTGATGCTTTTTTTATATAGAAAAATAGTTTATTCAAAGATATTTTTACTTTCAACAATATTCTGTGTACATGTTGCTAGACAGATACAATCATCACTATATATACATAAACCAGAAGCAATTATTTGAAACAAATACATTTCAATAATGTCAAAACATGCACTCTCTCTGGAAACCTCATGCTCACACCCCATCACACCTTTCATGCGGGGCGGCTCCTCTACTAGGGTGGAGGAGCGTCGCCCCACTGCTTTCTCGCAGTGTGACAAGCAGAAACATAAAATGGTAAAACTACCATTTTATGTTTCTGCTTCTCGCACTGCGAGAAAGCAGAAGTGTTTGGTTGAGGGTCTGCTCTAGGGCAGGGGAGGAGTGGCTTGCCACTGCTGAGGGCGCTGACTGTTTGGTCAGCACTCTGGGGCCGACCTAATCAGTCATGCGCCCTCTGCCCTTTCTTCATGTAGGCTGCAATGAAGCCTACATGGTGAAAAAGGCCTCCCCATAGGCGCCTGGCTGGTCGGCATCCCGACCAATCACAACGTTGCCATTGCAGCGTTGTGATTGGCTTAGATGAAGGGACGGAGGCTGCCTGCTTCCTGTTCCTGCCAGAGGCAGGACAGCAGTAGAGCAGGTCAGGAGCAGAGACGACCCGGGACCTGGGAAGGTAAGTTTATTTTATTTTTAAATTAACCCCCCACGCAAACCCCCGCGAGAACCCCCGCGCGACCCCCTCCCCAACTGCCCCATCCGTGAGTCATGCCGGCCGCGACTGGACTTTACCATGCATGCCTTTTCCGCACAGCCTTTCCAAGCAGATGCCATTACCACGCATGGTAAGTATAATGAGGCTGGTGTAACCCATATAACGCATATAACCCATTTGGAATCTCATTACCATGGAAACCAACTAGGGCTGTTCGGTTGCACACATGCATATTAAGGAATCCAGTCCCAAAAGGCCATCACATGATTTTATGTTTGCATATCCCATGTTCTACAGTGTGGAGTTTTGTTGTTTTGGTCTTGATTTATTTATTACATTTTGCTCTATTTTTCTAAATTGGTGTGGGTTTTTCTTCTGTTGTGTTTTCACTTCATTACTGTTTGAAGTGCTGCATAAATACTTTACACATTGCCTCTAAGTTAAGCCTGACTACTTTGCGCCACACTACCAAAGGGTTGAACACAGGTTAATTTGGGGTTTGCTTATACCTTACCCTGACAAGGATTGTAGTTGCTGCTTGATTACGGTTCAACCCCCCTCGAATAGCAACCCAGTTTCTCACACTTCCATCTCTACAGAGAATCATTGGGGAGAAAGGTATCAAGAGACCAGGGAATGTGGAAGGAGCAGAGACTGATTGCTAAAGGGTACATGCTGGTGTCCCATTATCTGGGTAAAGCCTGACAGCTTTTCAGAGGTATGCGGGGATAATGACCTATCTGACACCTAGACTATTGTGTGTGGCTGTCTAGGAGGAATACACAAAGTCCAACTGTCAGCTACACTCATTCATGCTACCCAGAAACAGACTGCAGGCACTAAATGGCTAAGACAGGAAAATGGCAACTTTCTAAAAGTGGCATTCTCAAAATTATATTTTAAAATCCGGCTTTATTATAAGGGAGGATTTCTCATTACAACTCCAAAGACACCAAACGTGAACTGGTTACATGTTCCCATTTGGAAATTACAACGCATGAAATGTATCAAGCTAACTCCAATGTTAGCCTATGGTCATATTTAGGCCTTGCTGTAGTGAAAAGCTAATCTGACTTTTTCACTAACAAGACATGTAAAACATAATATTACATGTCCTATTTTTTTTATATATACTGCACCCTGACCTCTGAGCTGCCTTTTTCTAAAGGAAGGTTTTGGCCTGGCAAAAGCTTTATTCTGCCAGGATGAAATGGCAGTTTGAAACTGCAAACACAGCTGCAATGGCAGGCCTGAGACATTTTTAAAGCACTACTTAAGTGGGTGGTACAATTGATCCCTGGGACCATGTGGTGCCCAGGCCCTGGATACATGTGGCGCCACTTTACTAGGGACCTACAAGTAAATTAAGCAGGACAATTGGGGATAAGCCAATGTTCCGATGTTTTAAGGAGGGAGCACATGCACTTTAGCACTGGTCAGCAGTGGTAGAGTGTGCAGAATCCTAAGGGTAGCAAAAAGGAGAGCAAAAAAAAGTGAAGGAGGAAGGCAAAATGTTTGGGGGAAGGCCGCCTAAGGCTGACAGGTCTAACATGTGTCCCTCCAGCTGACAGTGGGGAAAACTCTCCAACCTCTTGGGAGTTCTCATCACTATGGTGGGAGAACCTAGATAGACTATCAGCATTGACGTGGTCTGATCCAGAACAATGTTCCACTGTAAAGACCATTTCTGTAGGGAGATGGACCACCTCAACAGTTTGAGATTTTCACCTCTTATTTGCATGATGCATCTGGGGGGCTTGTGGTCTGTCTAAACATGGTAAGTCCCAAACAGGTATGGTCCCAGCTTCTTTAGTGCTGAGACCCCACCAAAGGCCTCCCTTTAAATCGCACTCCACCTCTGTTGCCATGAAAGTAACCTCCTGCTAATGAAGGCTACCAGTTGTTCTAGGCCCTCCTCATTTAACTGTGCTAAAACAGCCCTTATGCCATGCTCTAAAGCATCTGTCTGCACTATAAACTCCTTAGATAAGTTCCTTGAGTGCAGGTGCTGTACAAATGACCTCCTTAAGGGTGTGAAAGGCTTTTTGGCAAGCTTTTGTCCAGATCACCTTTCTGGGCTGCTTCTTTGAAGTCATCTCTGTTAAGGGGGCAACAATGGTGCCATATCTCTTAACAAACCTCCTATAGAATCCTTTGAGGCCCAGGAAGGCCCTCACCTCAGTTTGTGTTTTAAGGGGTTTTTCAGGTCAGAATAGTCTCAATCTTGGCCTGGAGGGGCTGTACCTTGCCCCCGCCCACGATGTGGCTTACATACACCAAGGAACCCTGCCCTATCTGGCACTTACTGGCCTTGATGGACAGGCCTACCTGCTGCAGGGCCTGGAGCACCTCCTGGAGGTGGTAGAGGTGTTCATTCCAGCTGGAGCTGTAGACCGTTATATTGTCAAGGTAGGCGGCACACAATGCCTCCTTCCCAGCTAGGAACCTGTTGACCAACTTCTGAAAGGTGGCAGGGGTATGCTTTAAGCCAAAGGACAGCATCCAAAATTGGAAATGGCCCTCTGGTTCTGAGAATATAGACCTCTCCTTGGCCGCCTCTGTCAGAGCAAACCCGAAGTGAGATCAAAGGTACTGAGGAACTTGGTAGCCCCAGCCTGCCAATGAGGTCATCAGCTTGGGGGGATGGGGCATTCATCAGTCTTCATGTTGGAACTGAGCCCCTTGTAGTCCACACAGGATCTAAGCTCTGGAGTGGTGCCTGGTTGGGCGGCCTTGGATACCAGCACCACAGGGTTGGACCAGGGACAATCACCCCTCACGCCAGCATCTTGGGGACCTCCTCCTTGATACTGCCCCTCACCTTGTCTGGCAGCCTGTACATTTTATTTTTAACAGATGGGCTCCAGTGTCTATGTCATGGGTACACAAATGTGTAGGCCTAGGGGTGAGGCAGAAGAGAGGGGAAAATTGTCCCAGCAACTGGCTGCAGTCACTCTGTTGCTCTGGGGTTAGAGTAAGGGAGAGGTTGACATCCTCTACTGACACATTGTGCTCTTGGGTAGCCAGGAAGTTAGGGAGAGGCTCACTCTCCTCTTCCACCCCTTCATCTGTCACCTGGAGCATGTTGACTTCGGACTTTTCAAAGTATGGTTTGAGGTGGTTTACATGGAGCACCCTTAAGGGGCTTCTAGGGGTCTTGAGACCCACCAGGTAGTTGGAATCCCTCTTCCGCTCCTTCACCTCATATTTGACTATCCAGCGATCATGTAGAGCTCTGGGCTCCAAAGGCTCCATAACCCACACCTTCTGGCCACATGGAAACTCTACCAGAGTGGCCTTCTGGTCAAAGCAGAGTTTCATAACTTCTTGACTGGCCTCAAGATTGCTTTTCTCCTTTTGTCACGAAGCAATGCATATGGTTTAAGAATGCCAGCATAAAGCTGACCACATCCTGATGGAGTTTCCTGGGAGCTTGCTCCCACCCCTCTCTAACAAGGCTGAGAGGTCCTCTAACAGGGTGGCCATAGAATAGTTTGAAGGGGCTAAACCGAGCCCACTTCTGTGGCACCTCCCTGTAGGCAAACAGAAGGCATGGCAGGAGGACGTCCCACTCCTGCCTCATAGGCTCAGGTAGACCCTGTATCATGACTTTAAGGGTCTTGTTGAATCCCTCATCATGCCTGTTTGTTTGGGGGTGATATGGTGTGTAGATCTTATAAGTCACACCACACTCATCCCAAGTGGACTTCATGTATGCAGACATGAAGTTAGTGTCTCTGTCAGACATTACCTCTATGGAACGCCCCACCCGTGTAAAAATCCCCATCAGGGCCTTGGCCATGGTGGGTGCAGCCACCAACCTCAGAGGGATGGTCTGTGAGTAGCGAGTGGCATGGTCCATAACGACTAGGATGAACCTGTTGCCTGAAGTTGTCTTAGGGTCCAAGAGGCCAACAATGTTGATGCCCACTCTCTCAAAGGTAGTGCCAACAACAGGGAAATGGGTCAGGGGAGCCTTGGGCTTTTTCCCTGACTTCTCAATGGCCTGGCAGGTGGGGCAGGACCTACAGAATGCATCTGAGGCCATCTTCATCCAGGGCAAATATAAGTGGGCAACAAGCCTGGTGAAGGACCACCAGCACATGGGCTGCCATACATCCAAGAACCTTAGGCTCACTGTATTCTCCCATCAAATAACGTGATGTCCAGAGGCATCACCTGCTGTCTGAGCCTCAGCTTGCCGCCTCAAACCCTCTAGAGTGGGGCACTCTCACTCTGCCTTGCATAATTCCTCTCTGGCAGGCCCGCTCTCAACTTGCCATCCAGCAAGCTCAGGCAGGTCACTCAGGGCGGCAAAGTCCTTCTGGTAGGCACAGGAGCATCCTTCTCAGGTGCCAAGGCAACTCGGACCGTGGGAACATCAGGGGCTAGGTTCCTGCACCAATTGGCCTTACTCTTCTTAGCAGCTGCCTGGGCCATTGTTCCAGGCGCCTTTCAATCAATCAATCAGGATTTATAAAGCATGGTAAATCACCCATGAGGGTCTCAAGGGTCCTGGCGTTGCTAGCAGCTTCACGGAGAAAGCAGTGAAAAATTAGGGAAAAGCAAAACAAAGCACTCAGGAAAGCGGGGAGGAAGCAACCTCCATTAGGTAGGTCCTGGGAGGAGGGAGAGGTGCTGGGAGGTGGTGGGTGTGGCTAGGCGGGAGGCAGGAAAACGGGCGGCAGGCAGGAGCAGCAAAGTAGGAAAAAAACAAGGAGAAACAGTGAAAAACGAGGGAAAAGCAGGAGAAAGTACTCAGAAAAATGGGGGAAAGGAGGGAGAAAGCAGTAAAACAACGTGGGACGAGCAGGAGAAAGCACTCAGAAAAACAGGGGAAAAAAGGAGAAAGCATTAAAAAACAAGTCAAAAGCAGGAGAAAGAACTCAGGAAAACTGGGAGGCAGCAGAGCGGTGCAGCAGCACGGGAGTGCCGGGCCTGTGGCTTGCTCAATGGGGTCTCACTGCAGCCTCTATTAAGTAGGTCCTGGGAGGGGCGCCGGGAGGTGGTGGGCGGAGCTAGGCAGGAGAGGCAAATGAGGAAAAAAACAAGGAGAATCAGTGAAAAACAAGGGAAAAGCAGGAGAAAGCACTCAGAAAAATGCGGGAGAGGAAGGAGAAAGCAGTAAAAAATGAGGCCAAGGCATGAGAAAGCACTCAGAAAAATGGGGGGAAAAGAGGGAGAAAGCAATTAAAAAACAAAGGAAAAGCAGGTGAAAGCACTCAGAAAATGAGGGAGCGGAATGAGAAAGCAGTAAAAAATTAGGCAAAAGCAGGAGAAAGCACTCAGAAAAGCGGGGGAAGGAAGGAGAAAGCAGTAAAAAATTAGGCTAAAGCAGGAGAAAGCACTCAGGTAGGAAGAAAAGTGGTGCAGCAGCACATGAAAGTTGGGCCTGGGGCCTTTGACTTCCTTCCTGTGCAGCCATGAACCATAGGGCATACAGACCCATTCAGGCAATTCACACATCCCCAAGTGTGAACTGAGCTCTACCTCCTTCCAGATAGTGTGCTTCAGATCATTGCCTAACAGGCAACCTACATGCATGGCAGAGCTCACAGCTACTTTTAGAAAATCTGAGATTCTCCCCACTCAAATGGAACCAGAGCCACTGGTACATGACTCTCTCGATTGTTTGCCACTGTGACTTGGTGGAATGTTTTAGGGACGACCTGCTCTGAGGACACCACTTTAACTACCTTACAATAGTCATGCGAGCTCCTGTGTCCCTCAGACCCTCAACCCATTGCCTATTGATGGTGACCCACTGCCTATACTTAAAAGTATTTGCAGGCATGTGGGCTTTTGGCACCATCTCCTTATTCCTCAGGACCCCCCCCTCTTTCATTTAGTGGGACCCCTGACCACCCTATTGTGACCCTTTTGGGAGCCTTTTTTAACACTCTGTTACTGACCCAGAGTTCTGGCTTGGGGTCTGTCTGGAGTCAGTCACTTTACTGTCCACTAGGTGCTGGCGCAGCTCTGAAAAACAAATATTGAGCATGTGCTCCCTGACAATCAAGGTGTACTGCCCATTGTAATCATTAACCGTGCTGCCCCTCACCCAGCCATTCAGTTTTTTGTTAGAGTAAATCCATCCAAGATTGATTGGGAGGTTTGTGGGTGTCCCTGAATCTCTGGTGGTACTTTTCAGGGGTCTGTCCAAATGTACGTAAAAGAATGGCTTTCATGGCGTGTACCTGATTTGGTCCTCTACTTCTAGAGTCAGAAGAGAGTCCCTACCCACTGGATGAATATGCTTCCTCAGTTCACCCCCAGTGCTCTTCTGGGATCTTATGTACTCTCAGAGGCACCTCATAAGCTGAAAATCACTTATCAATGTCATCTCCCACCACCTAACTGGGACCAGGTCTTTGGGTATACAGACCTTCTTGTTTCCTTCAAGTACTGAAGGTATGCTGCCACCAACGCTGTTGGGCTCTGCTTGTCTAGCTTTAAGGTCCAGCTCTCTGAGGTTCCTTTCATGGGCCACTCTTTTCTCCTCTAAGACCAGCTTCTCTTCCATTTTTAATTTTGGCCATCTGTAGCCTAAACTCCCTCTCTGCCTTCTTATCTGCCAGCTCCTCTGAGGACAGGCCATGCAAGGAGACACTGCTTCCTGCTATGGCCGGAGTTCCAGCTCAGGGGATGGGTCCTTCCCCTCCCCTGAAGGCTGCATACCAGGACTAATGTCCAGATCCTGAGCCTGCTCCTCCATATCATCCTCATTACCCTGCTCCTCTGTGGCTGTCATCAACTGGTGGGCCTCTGTCCATGCACTCAGAGTTTTTGTAGCTCCAACCTTTTGGTGCCCTTCTTCATTTTCAGTCCCCTTTAGTTACAAAACTGTTTAAGCTCAGTCACAGTGTAATTTTCCATGTTGGTCAGCTCAAACTACATTACTGCAGGTTTGGGTTTAGACAGTCCAGTGGAAACAAGAGTAGATTTGGAAAAATAAAAGAAGCCAATCAAGGAGAATTAAAAAAACTTGAAATGGTCTTAATTTATTTATATGGGATAGAAGTGTAACACAAGAATTACCGTTTGGCAGTGCACACGCACAAATCCAAATCCTCACCGCTAAACACCAGTTTCAGAAACTGGTTTAGTGGTTGACGAGGGTGAAACTCTACTCAAGCAGAAACCACAATCATTGTCATTGTAAAATCACAAACAAACCCTAAATTAACCTGTGCTCAACCCTCGGGTAGCTTGGCACAAAGAAGTCAGGCTTAACTCAGAGGTAATGTGTAAAGCATTTGTGTAACACTTCAAACTGCAACACAGTGAAAACACACCACAAAAAGGACATCACACCAGATTTAGAAAAAGAGATTACTTTTTACTAAATAAAACAAAACCAAAATGACAAAAATCCGATCAGTAGAACCGGAGATATTCAATGTTTAAGATTTCAGTAAATATTATGCAAAAAAGCACAAAGTGCTAACTGTGGATATCTGGTAACATTGGACAGAGACAAAGTCACAAGTTCAGGCCAACCATAATGGAGCTCGGGCTGGCTACAGAGACCTAGTTAGGCCCTCTAAACAAAGTATTTTAAATCCTGGTTTGCGGAGCATTTGTGCGGTTCCACGTCGAAGATGTGTTGTGCAACCAAAGAGATGCATAGTTCCGAAGAGCTTCAAGGCTGCGATGTGCAGACCAGCGTCATCGAGGCTGCTGTCAACGAGGGATGCAAGGGCCTGCCTCATGGATGCCTCTTACAGCTGAGGATCTGATGATGTGGCGAAGTGATGCAGGTCTTTGCGACGGAGTTGATCCACGCAGCAGCGGTGATGCATCTGTTCTTGCTCAGGGTTGTGCCACACAGCAGAGGAGATGCATTGGTTCCCCTGGATTCGCAGAGGGAGGCAAAGTATGCAAGGATGCTTCCAAGGAAAGGTATTCTAAGTAAAAGGTCCAAGTATTCTCTCCCTCGAAGTAATGCCCTTTTCTTTGGCGGAAGGATGCTTGCTCGAGGCTTGGACCTTCCTTGCCTCTATTATAGATAGTTATAAATGGATTGAGTACGTCCGCCTGTTTCTGTTTGTTATTCCAACTTGTTAATGTCATATACAAAGAAACACTTTAGTTCTTGTTTTGTTTATAGTGTTTTTCTATTTTATTCTCAAATCAAGATTTTCATCATACTTCCAGTATACACTAATGATTAGTAACTTTTGGCAGCCGACATGTGTTTCTCCCATGTTGTTGTTGTGTGCTTCATATAATCTCATTCAGCAATTGGTTTCAACAGGGAGATCAAAAGAGCAATATTTTTCGGTTTGTATATTGTATTTTGCTCTTGAATCTAAGCCGGCAACTGTGTTCCCATAGGTGCCTCCTCAGTTTTCTGTAATAGCATGCATCCCCGGCACCGCTCTTCAGCTCTGCCGCTGCTCCTCTGAGAGACTCGCTCCTACAGATCATCCATATATGCCCCTCCACACTCTTTCGATCTCCCTCTTGAAACCAATTGCTGAATGACAATATATGCAGCACACAACAACAATGATGTTTTAAAGATTACATAAGCCTTGAGAAAGCCCCAAGCCAATGTGCCACTAGGGGGTGAAACAAGTGTCGGCAGCCGAAAGTCACTAATCGATGACGTAATACTGGGAGTATGATAAAAATCTTGATTTGAGAAAAAAATAGAAAATCACTATAAACAAAACAAGACCTAAAGTGTTTCTTTGTATATGACATTCACAAGTTGGAATAACAAACAAACAGGAGGAGGTACTCAATCCATTTATAAGGATGCCTCCAAGAGTCCAGGACTAGGGTGGCACCACTTGGCAGGGTAGACTCACAGATCGCAGAGCCCAGGTGCTGGGGTCAAGGTTGTTGGTGCCTTCTGTCCCTGCGGCTTAAGTCAGAAGGCGAGTCAACAAGCTCTTGGAGTCACTTTTGAGTCCTGGGTTAAACAGATGTAGGTCCACTCCTTTTCACCCAAGCAAGAGTGCAGCAGGTCAGCATAGCATGGCAGCAGTCCAGCAAAGCAGAGATCCAACAGGGCAGCAGACCATCATAGTGGCCATCCTTTCAGCAGCCTAGCAGCCCTTCTTCCAGACAGAGTATCCACAGTTCCAGAAATGTACTGAAGAGGTGGTGTCTGAAGTTCAATATTTATACCTGGTCCCCTTCCTCTGGAAGGTGGGAGAAGCTTCAAGAGGTGTCCCTTTGAAGCCCCCAGGCATCCTGGCTTCCCTGCCCTGGCTCCAGTTTAACTACAGGGGGTATGAATCCCTGTGTGTGAAGGCAGGACACAGCCTATTCAAGTGTAAGAAGGGCTGTGCCCAGCTCTGCCCTCTCTTACGGCCAGTGCCGGCCCATCCATGCACACCTAAGCTGTCTATTGCCTGTGGCTGTCTAGGAGAAATACACAAAGCCCAGCTGTCAGCTACAACCAGTGGTGTGACCATGGGGCAGGCTACAGGTAACCACCAAGTGGCAAAGGCAAGAAAATTGCAACTTTCTCAAGTGGAATTTTCAAAGTTGTACTTTTAAATCCGACTTTACCATTTGAGAGGATTTTTCATTACAACTCTAAAGACACCAAACACAATCTGGTTACCTGTTCCCAATACAAATTTACAACTTATTGAATGTAATAAAGTAACTCCACTCTCCACTATTATTCTATGGGAGAGGTAGACCTTGCAGTAGTGAACAATGACTAATTTAAGAGTTTTTCACTACCAGGACATGTAAAACTTAAAATGTCATGTCCTAATTTTCAAGTACACTGCACCCTGACCTCTAGGCTGTTCAGGGCCTACCGTTGAGGTGACTAATATGTATTAAAAAAGAAGGGTTGGGCCTGGCAAAAGGTTTATTCTATCAGGTCAAAATGGCAGTTCAAAACTGCACACACAGACTGCAATGGCAGGCCTGAGACATATTTAAAGGGCAACTAAAGTGGGTGGCACAATCAGTGCTGCAGGCCTACTACTAGCATTTAATTTACAGTGTCTTGGCATATGTGGTGCCACTTTACTAGGGACTAACAAGTAAATGAAGTATGCCAATTGGATATCGTCCAATGTTATCAAGTTTTAAAGAGGGAGCACATACACTTCAGCACTGGTCAGCAGTGGTAAAGGGTGCAGCGTCCTAAGCCCAGCAAAAACAAGATCGGAAAACAATGGAGGAGGAAGGCAGCATGAACAGCAAAATTCTGACACTGGCAAGACTGTATTTTATTCCTGTAAAGGGGGTACTCCTTTCAAAATGCTGGCATTGGGACACTGGAAGTAAATCTTACCACATAGGGTCCTCATAGCAAATTTTGAAAAATAAAATGGGTCAATTCCTGGGAAACGTTACGCTTTATTGGCATACCATGAAAGCACTCGAATATTTAATTCAGTGCTGATGGCTTGTAAGCAAATTCCTAAGAGAATTGTTGCTGTAAAATGTACTATTTTAAGCCATTTTTGGAAAATAATTATTGGGGGGGTATCCCCACCTGAACCCCGCACAACAGATGGGGTTGGCTTGCTTCGCTGATTGGAAATCAGGTCAAGCATTACGCCGCTTACTTCCAAAGAACACCAGCTGCCACTGTCTGCAATGGCACCTTTCTATATCATAATTATGACTATTGTACACAAAGCAGTATACTATATTACCCTTGCTTTCATGGCAGCAAAGCTCGCCCCTACCAAATGCCTTCGTTTAAAACTCAAAAGTCTTCTGTCTATACCCAAATCATGTAAATTTGCCCTATGGAGACAGATCATTTTGTATGGCTGCCTCTAAAATATGGAATTCTTTCCCTTTGAATTTACACGGCTAAGCTTCTTTGACTATTTTCAGGAAAACTCTAAAAACCTCAGTTTAAACTCTAATGGTTCAAATAATTCTCTCTTCGTCACTATCAAGCAATCATGCGGCACCAAGAACCCAAATCAACAGCAGAGGACAGACGCAGGAATAATTATTTGTGTACTTCAAGGCTTACTATTCTCCAATCCTTGAATACTTACAGAAAGTATTTTTTTCTTTTTTTTGTGTGGGGTGGCGGGGGCGCTTGTCATGGTGCTGGCACGCAGTTCGAGTAAGAACTCTGCTTGTTAGTACAGTTGGCATTCTGTAGAATCTTGCACTAATACCACAGAAGTCTCCGCGTATTACATTCCCATGCATGTGCTGGTGCAGTGATTTACATCAACTCCAGTGCTAGAAAAACTAAGGGAGGTCATAACAATGGCAGAAAAGTCCTGAAATTCAAATATTCTAGCAGGTGTATTGATGTTTTTGTGAGCCTAAATTCAGCCCACCTGCCAATCCTGCACAACATTCTGTCCATCAAGATAAATGCTGAAACGGACAATGACACATTGAAGAAGAGGGGCAGTGGCCAGAAGAGGAAGGGGCACCAACTCATAAGGAAGTACTAAATGCCTGAGATCTGTTTTAGTCCTACACCTTTATCTCTGGATGACAATCAGTCAATCAGGTCTCTTGTAAAGCATGACTTCTAACCCGTAAGGGTCTCAAGGCGCTCGCACAATAAAATTTTTGTTAGCTTGCATTTAAAAAAAATTACCATTTTTGTTTTTAGCTTTATTTCACACAGAAAGCTAAATAAACAACAATCAAGCATTTCTTTAAACGCAAGCTAACAAAAATCTTACCTCCAATACAAACAAATGAAAAAAATGCTCAGCAGCAAACTTTCTCTTTATAATTGCATTAAGGGTGCAGTACCTTATGTAGCGAACAGAGGTCCCTTTACAACTTCACAGGGACACCTCGCAACAACCTGTGGTACTACACCCCTTACTTGCTTCGTGGAAATTTTTTCATTACTTAATTTTTAGGTTGAGCGTAGAGTCAGCACGCATGCGCTGCTCTGCGAAACATGGAGTATCTCCTCTAGGGGGGTTACATAACGCCCCAGGCTTCCCTTTGGCTCCTTTGTGTGTTTTTAGACATTTCCTTGCTTGTATTGGCTAATTCTGACGTTTGTCCCGCCTTTCAGTGGATGGTTCCCGCCTCTGGCGACTGGCCCTGCTACGTGTAGGATTGCCTTTCTGTTTTCTTTGTTCACGTCGTTGCACTTCTTTTTCTGTTTCCTTGCTGTGAACAGCTGTTCACGCGCGTTCGTGCGATTCCCTCTATGAACGCAGCACCTTATTTCATACTTAGCCATGGTGGCCGCCAGGCTGTTTCAGGAGGCTCTGTGCCTGCAGGTAACATTTTAATTATAATCAGTGCGGCGGCGGCCGCCTCAGCCTCCTCTAAGTATTGCGGCCGCACACATTTCTTTTGTCCATTCCTGAATGTGTGGATCTGAGGTTTTGGAGCACGGCTCGGTTAAATTTAGAGTTACGAGTCAGTTTCCTTGTATACATTTACTAACAACATCTGCTCACTGAGAGGTGAAATCTTGTGCAGCTCGCTGTTTCTTGCACCGTAGTAATGACGATGCCCCCTTCGCCCCCACCCCCATGGTGAATCACGTTTTTTTTTTTTTTTAACTCGCGCCACGACTCGCACCTGAAACTACAGCAGTTACAAAGTCGGGCCGGAAGTCCAAGTCGACCGTAAACGGAGGCTGGCCACAGAATAGCTGCTCTTGCTGCCTATCCTGGAGTAAGGTATAATCTAATAGTTGATAATGCTGCCTAATAAAAATAAACTTTTACACTTCTTAGCGCGCCGCACGTTCATGATGATATTTATTCTGAACTGCCAACCTGCAGTTTCTGCTCACTGTAGTACTTCGTTTTCAGCGTTGTTCAGATGCACTAACCCCTTTTTGTGTCCTGTGGAAACCTTCGCAGCTATGAGTCACTAGTGCTTGCGCCGCTGCAGTGTACCCGAGCGTTTGGGTTACATAATTGCTTTTTAGAGTCGACGCGCGATCAGCAGCTGCCTGCAGTCAGTGGGCGCCAGGCCGTGAGTTAGAGAGGGTAGAAGTCGTGGCAAGGCTGCAGGAGAGGCTACCAGCTGCGGACAGTGACCAGGTGTGACTGTGTGAAATATGGCTGTACTGTGTACTGCACCAGGGCATGGTGTGCCACATCGTGCTATATGAAAAGACATTCTTAACGAAGTCTGATTAATGCAAAGTGATGCAGCAAAAAACTGTAAGGAATAAACACTGTCTTCCACCTCTGTCATCTCAGTGCTGGTGTTCCATCAGTCGAAGATCGCTAAGACTAGTGCCTTCAATTAGTTGTCTGCTGGACCCAGTGCGTGCTTAGCAGAGTTTTGTTGCCATCTTAATCATGGCACCAGAGGTCCAGGTCTCTGTTGTGGCTTGCGCTGGCTGATGCATGTGCGCTCTGCTCAGCTGACATCTCGGGTGAGACAGAACTGCACCCTACAGGATGGCACTCTTGTCCTCCAGCTCTACAGTGTAGGCACTGTCACTGAGAGACTTCTCGTCAGTGCAGGCTGAGTGGCAGCTGGCTGTTTTGATTTCAAATTCCTGTCACGACCAAGAATTGATTCTGCTGCCCGCAGAATTAATAAATTAAACGAACTCCATGACCTTCTCCAGACTGCTCCCCTCCCCTGGTCATGGGGGTCCCTGGTGACCATAAAAGTCATGGTGAGACTGAGAGCAGGTGGCGTGTGTCTAAAGGCATAGGACACAGCTCTAAAAGTGCGCCACGTCATGACCTCTCACCCTTACTATAATCTACAGCTGCAGATGGGCCAGTATTGCCCCCAGCATATCGCAACACTGTCAGATCATCTGTCTGCACCGAGTGACCCCACAGTCTACAGCTGCAGCGACCAGGCTGAGCAGCAGGAATGATTTACCCAGCACTCAATAAATCCGTGGGTAAGTGAATGATAAAGTGGTGTTTAATAATGATCCTGCTACACAGAGATCAGAGTTGTCTCGTGCAACTTTTGACTCACCAGTAGCACAGAGGGTTAACATGCCTGCTACAACGAACGTGTATTATGGATATCAAAGAACAGTATTTTATGTGACTAGCTCATGAGGTTACTGCTTTTTTCACAGAGATGCTTTTCTTACTTGCAATCATAAATTTCAATCCAATTCTACACACTGGCCTACTAACTATTATCAAAGACATCAGCTGCATGTAAAAGACATAGGGGCATATTCTCAAGGACTTATCGCCGAGTTAGCGGCACTTTATCGCAGCCAAAGTGGTGATAAATTCATCGCACCATTCACAAGCTGCTGCTAACAGCCGATATCACCAGTTTTCCTGCGATAGCAGCCGCAAAAAACATCGCCACAGATGACACCGGCAACTAATGCTAATGATATGCAGTGTAGGCGTTCCCGTGCAAAAAGCCGCGGAAACACCACTTCGCAACATTCTCAATGACCAGCCAGATCGGCGATAAGATCCAAAAACATGCGATAAGGCGCGTTAGCAGCATGGATTTAACACCTGCTCCTACCTGGTGTTAAGTCGGACGACAACCTGCACCATAAAAGGGAGCCCAGCCCACAGCCACACCAGAAGAACAGATGCCATGGATCTACTGATCATGCAGCTCGGAGCCCCAAAAGGGCCACAACACCCACCGCCAGGACCCCCACACCCCCCAGGAACTCCCTCCCCCCAGACTACCACAGAGGCAGCGCAGACAAAGACACCGGACCTTCCGAAAACGCACCAGCCTCGGAGACTTAATGCCAGAGGAAGTCATTGCCCACTACAGGCTCAAAAGGACAACCATCCTCCACATCCTGACCCTCATTGCCCACAGGCTGACGGTACCAACACAGCGGAGAACCAACATCCCTCCGCAGACAAAGCTGCTGGCGTGCTGCACCTGTTGGCCTCTGGGACTCGAGGCTGCTGCCCGCTCCTGCGCCTGCTGCCCGCTCCAACTGGGACCAGACTGCCTCCAACCACCGTAACCTTTCTCAGCCGCTTTTTTTCTTAATTTTTTCCCTGTTGTGCCACTGTTATTGTGCCCATCTGTGTCTTGCTCTAATTCCACTACTGTTTTTATTTTCTCGTGCCTGCCTGTTCCTTTTGCCTTTCGCCGCTGCTGCCCATGCGGCCCCGCCCCCCCCGGAATTCCCCCCCGGAATTTCCCCTCTGGAATTTCCCCCCGGAATTCCCCCCCGGAATTCCCCTGCTCCCGCCTCCCAGCCTCTCCTCCCTCCCACCTCTTCTACTTAATGGCGGCCGCTGCGCAGTCACGCAGCGGACGCGCGCAGCGGGCGCGCCTAAGGCGCGCCAAAGGCAAGCCCGTCTGCGCCCGTCCGCGACCCGACCGCGGCCAGCGCCAGGAACCCTGGACCTCCCACTACCCATCGCTACGACACCACCACCCTCCTCGCACTCAACCCTGGAAGACTTAGAGAATGCCAACAGGCCTCGCCGAACACGACCCACGGCCAGTTCTCCTGCCTCCACTGCCGCCAGACCCTCACCGCCACCCCGGCCTCCAACACCGCAGAAGCCAGCACCGGCGACACCCTAAAATGCATCCTCCTCAACGTACGCTCCGTACACAAACACGCCATGGAAATCTGGAACCTACTCGACTCTCTTTCGCCCGACATCGCCTTCTTCACAGAGACCTGGACCAACGCATCCTCCGCCCCCGACATCAGCACCGCCATCCCAGACGGATACAAGATCCAGAGGAAAGACCGCCCCAACCACCCAGGAGGGGGCCTCGCCATCGCCCACAAGAGCACCCTCCGCCTCACCACGTCCAGCGAAACCTTCCCTCCGCCGAACACCTGCACTTCAAGATCCAGACCACCCCCAAAGCCACACTCCGAGGAACCCTCGTCTACAGACCCCGCGGCCCCCGAACACCCTTCGCCGCCACCATCACCGACTTCATCGCACCCCACGCGATCGCCTCAACAAACTACATACTCATTGGAGACCTGAACTTCCACCTCGACAACCCCAGTGACCCCAACTCCACTATCCTTCGTGACAACCTCGCCAGCATCGGACTTAAACAACTCGTCAACACACCGACCCACAGAGCAGGACACACCCTCGACCCCATCTTCGCGGCAGGAAACAGCGTCCATTTCAGCCACACAACGCAGCCGCCATGGACCGACCACCACTGCGTACACTTCGCTATCAACAAACCCAAGGCACCCAAACCAGCCCCACGTCTACCACGAAGGAACTGGAGCAAGGTTACCGATGAGCAACTTAACTCCACCCTCAACCGAGACAACCACACCTGGGCACCCGACGCAAACAGTGCAAACAACGCAGCCAGAGAACTCCACACATGGACCTCCAACTGCGCAGATGAGCTCGCCCCGCTACGCAACCCCGACAGACAACGCCCCAGGAAAGCCGCCTGGTTCACAACCGCTCTCCAAGAAGCCAGACGCACCTGCAGACGCCTGGAGAAGAACTGGAGAAACACCAAGACAACTGAAAACCACACCACCTACAAGGACGCCATGACGGACTACCACAACCAGATCAGAGCCACCAAAAGGAACTTCATCCACAACAAAATCCTGGTCAACTCCACCAACTCCAAGGAACTTTTCAGTGTCATTCAAGAATTCACCAACCCACGCAGCGAAGCCACAGACATCACCCCATCCCAAGACCTCTGCGACAAGCTTGGAACCTATTTCCACCTCAAGATCAAAAACCTCTACGACAACTTCATCGACCATCCACCAGGCGCCACAGACAGCCCCCCGCCCCCAGAAACACCAGCCAGCCCACCATCTCCAACTGGACACCGATCACGGCCGAAGACACCGCCTCGACCATGAAAATCATCCACTCGGGGCCCCCACCGACCCCTGCCCCCCCACATCTACCACAGAGCCGTGGCCGCCATCGCACCCGAACTACAATGCACCATCAACACCACCTTCAAAACAGGCACCTTCCCAGACGACTGGAAGCGCGCAGAAGTCAAACCCCTGCTCAAGAAGCCCACAGCTGACCCCACCTACCTCAAGAACTATCGGCCCATCTCGCTCCTCCCCTTCGCAGCCAAGGTTGCAGAGAAAACAGTCAACAGGAAACTGACACGATTCATTGAAGAGAACGCCATCCTCGACCCGTCCCAATCCGGATTCCGAAGCAACCACAGCACAGAGACCGCCCTACTCGCCGCCACAGACGACATCCGCACCCTCCTGGACCAAGGCCACTCCGCAGCCCTCATCCTACTCGACCTATCAGCGGCCTTCAACACCATCTCCCATCGCACACTAGTCGTCAGACTACACGACGCAGGCATACAAGGAACAGCCCTGGACTGGATACGATCATTCCTCACCGGAAGAAGCCAAAGGATCAGACTCCCACCCTTCCTCTCCGACCCCACGAAAATCACCTGCGGAGTCCCACAGGGTTCATCACTGAGCCCCACCCTCTTCAACATTTACATGGCCCCCTCGCAGCCATCGTCCGACAACACGGCCTCAACATCGTATCCTACGCCGACGACACCCAGCTCATCCTCTCCCTCACCAAAGACCCCACCACTGCCAAACTCAACTTCCAGAAAGGAATGCAAGACGTCGCAGTCTGGATGACCAACAGCTGCCTGAAGCTCAATGCCGAGAAGACAGAAGTCCTCGTCCTCGGTACCACCCCTTCTGCATGGGACAGCACCTGGTGGCCGACCGCCCTCGGAAGCCCACCTACCCCTCAGACCACGCCAAGAACCTTGGCATCGTACTCGACTCATCACTCTCCATGAACCGACAGGTCAACGCCGTCACCTCCAGCTGCTTCAACACCC
Organism: Calotriton arnoldi; assembly: GCA_963921515.1. Lineage (NCBI taxonomy): Eukaryota > Metazoa > Chordata > Amphibia > Caudata > Salamandridae > Calotriton > Calotriton arnoldi. The sequence continues at coordinate 208,625 of CAWUFW010003201.1, read as the reverse complement.
TCCGCATCCTCCGCAAGACCTTCAAGTGGATCCCCCTGAGTCAAGGAAGACAGTCACCCACGCACTCATCACCAGCAGACTGGACTATGGAAACGCACACTACGCCGGCATCAACAAGTCCCTACTCTGCAAACTCCAGACAGTACAGAACACCGCCGCCAGACTCGTCCTCGGCATCCCCCGACACGAACACATCAGCCAACACCTACGAAGTCTCCACTGGCTCCCCGTGGAGAAAAGAGTCACTTTCAAAATCCTCACTCACGCCTACAAATGCCTACACAACAACGGACCCAAATACCTCAACGACAGAATCAACTTCCAAGTACCCAAAAGAAACCTCCGATCTTCCAACCTCGCACTGGCTGAAACCCCGCGCATCCACAGAGCCAGAGCAGGCGGAAGATCCTTCTCTCACATTGCAGCCAAGACCTGGAACGAGCTACCGGCAGATATCAGACGCGCCCTCCCTGAACACCTTCAGGAAGACCCTCAAGACCTGGCTCTTCGGCTAAACAGATCTGCGGACCCCCCCGTCAGCGCCTTGAGACCCTCACGGGTGAGTAGCGCGCTTACAATTCCCTGATTGATTGATTGATTGGGACCTTCGAACCAACAACTGCCAGAGTCGGAGGAGTCTCACAGCCAGCCCTGTCAAAGTTCCTCACACCTGTCTTGGATGCCATCATCAGCTTGGTACCCCAGCAACTTTACTTCCTACACACTGAGCAGGAACAGCTGGAGATCAAGCAAGGCTTCTACGCCATAGCTGGCTTCCAGCACGTGTTGGGGGCAATTGACTGCACACATGTACTCCTCGTGCCCCCTGCCGCTACTGCACACAATTACCGCAACAGGAAACGCACGCATTCCATCAATGTGCAGGCAATAGTGGACCACCGGGCACTCTTCACCAATGTCGTCGCCAACTACCCAGGCAGTGTGCATGATTCCTTCATCTTCCGACAGACCATCATCAACCAGCGCTTTCAGGATGGCACCTATGGAAATGCACTGCTCGTCGGTAAGTAACAACTGAACACACCACACACCTCAACTCCACCAACATACAACTCACAACTCTGGGAATGCACACGTCACAAAATCACATACAACATGACAACCAACATCCCCACATTCCAGACACGACAACACAACTTACTGTGGCAACCTGGGCTAGCCATGTACACAAGCCATCAATGGCATGGCACCTCAGCCACACAATAGCAGAATGTGGGGAGAGGTTGGAACCAGGCATGTGCGAAGGATGCAAGTAACCCATGAATGTGAATGTACACAATGCCAAGTGTGGCGTGGATGTGCTGGACAGACTTGAGTATGCAGACCACAGACATTTCCATGTTGACATACACTGCTGGTGTCTGGAGTGTACTGGACAGTGGACGCAACCATGTTGCCGCAGCCAGTGGGGAAGATCGCGGAAATGTAGCTTGTTACGTCCCCCCTTGTAAGCGTGAGCGGAGTGGGCTGGCCCGGCGTATGCCAGGCCAGCGTAGGGGTGTGCATAAAAAGCCCATTACTCTGGGCGTGGTTCTCTTCCGGAATGGCCAACGTGTCTGCCAGGGCGGCGCCTCTCACCCCACCACGAGGCCGACGCCGTGAGCGGCAGTGCCTGCGATCCTGTGTGCCTGCTGCACCCCAGGCCGCTGGTGCCAAGACCCGTCTTGCCCGCCCTAGCGCACCCAGGCCGCACTGCTCACCTGCCGACACCGGCGTGTGTCAAAGAGGGCCCACCACGTGCTGGTGCAAGCTCCAAGCCCGAGGCCCTCTACCTTGGCAGCCTCCTCAGACCATCACGGCCTCCGCAACACAGGCCCCCAGTACTCCTTTCTCGTTGACGTACTCCACCGCTGCCTCCGGCCTACACTGCGGTCCAGTAGGTCACACATTTGGAACTGAGTCTTGATTATACAATGGCAGAGTACATATGTTTATGGCAGATTTTATATCACCGTACTACCTTCGATGTGGTGCCACCAACTCTGTGCATAGCATTCCAACGACACGTGTCTGTGGGCCCTTGCTGACTACTGCCTTTGGCCTACACTGGGGTCCAGCACGGCGGGGTCACCTGTGTACTGCCTACACTGCGGTCCAGCAGGACTCACACCAATCCAGTCCGGGCCAGGCAGGATACGGCATCGTCGCAGGCTGCACACACGCTCAGCTCTGGTGCTTCTACCTCCGTCAACCACAAATCATCGCCACATGGCATTCCAACGTCGTGTGTGAGAGTACGAGGAGGAGCTGCCTGAACAGCTGTTGGCCCGCGCTGACCGCTGCCTCCGGCCTACACTGCGGTCAAGTAGGTCACACATTTGGAACTGAGTCTTGATTTTTCAATGGCAGAGTCCATATCATTGTACGCAAGGAGAGGAGTAAGAGGAAGACGCGGTTCAGTCCGGATGAAAAAAGGATCCTCGTTACTGAGGTGACCAAACACTACCAACAACTGCTCTGGTGCCACTAACTCTGTGCATTGCAAGCCAAGGACACGTGGCTGGGAGCCCCTGCTGACCGCTGCCTCCGGCCTACACTACGGTCAAGTAGGTCACACATTTGGAACTGAGTCTTGATTTATTTATGGCAGAGTTTATACCATTGTACAGGCCTCATCGCAGACTGCATCCCCTTTCAGCTCTGGTGCCACTGACTCCGTGCCCCGAAATTCATGGACACTCTCTGGTTGAGCTTTGGTGGCGTCTGAGTCTATGGCCTGGGGGTTGTCTTCATCATCATGTAGCTGATACTGACTTGGTGTCAAAAATGAGTCTGTAGCATTCATCTCCTCCATATTGCCTGTGTCTGCTTGGTACTGCCCTCTGTATCATGCCCTGGAAGAACACCTTCCACTGTCCCCCAAAACCCTCCGCGACATTCACCTTGGACATCGACGAGGACCCGCTCAGCTCTCGTGCCCCTACCTCAGTGCACCGGTAGTCACCGTCCCGTGGCGGTGTTCCATGTGCCGGCCGCTGTTCATCCAGGGCCACTAACTCCGTGCAGCTCAAGTCATTGACCCTTGCTGTTTGAACTGTGAACTTCTGATTGTCTGATCACTGTTGTAGTTGTTGCCAGAACCAACCACTCCTTGAGGGCTGGCTCACACTCACCCCACACCGATCCAGCGCAGGCGTCACTGGACATGTGACCCTGGCAATAAAAAGGACCGCTCGCACGTGCCCATAGCCAGTTCCACAAACTATCTAAGTGTGTCCGTGTGGTCATTGTGTATGCATGAGGGCCCCAGGCCCTACCACATTGCATTGTGCTGTGTACAGCGGACGCAACCATGTCACCTCAGGCAGTGGGGGAGAACAGCGACATGTAGCTGTGTCGTACCCCCTGTAGGCGTTGCCGGAGTGGGCTGGCGTACGACAGTCCAGCGTAGGGGTGTGGATAATCACCCCGGGGCTCTGGGCGTGGTTAAGTGTTGGGCTTGCCAATGAAGTAGCTAATGCGTGTGTCTCTGTTGTAGTGTCGGCGCCACCCATCCCGCAATGGACAAAGTTGCAATGTAACATGCCCCCGGAGTGCGGGCTCGGCCGAAGGGATAAATGAATGAGCGCAAGCCAGCTCGGGGTCCGGGATCATACATGCCAACTGTTGTGTATGTATCGCTATAACCGCAGCATAAGCCAAAGGTGTTGCCTCGACCGCATCGCGGGTTCAGCCAGCCATGAACTCTACATCTGTGTCCGCCCTATCTTTACCATAGGCCTACACACACGTGGCCGCCCACCTTCAACGCACAACATCACAGTGTCGTTGTCAGGCTTGTGGACATGCACAGACAGGCATGACAATGGTGTGCCGTAGGAGTGCAAGTGATGCAACCGCGCAGCGCACACAAGTAAATAGGCTCGGGGGGAGGGAGGAGCAGCAGTGAGGCTACGTAATACACATTGATGGCGCTCATTTGCTACAAGCAGTACATGTCAAACAGGAATCACTATGACACACATATCACACGCCAATCAACTAGTGAGACTGCCAACACATCATGCAGAACCAACTATTGACTCATGTCTCTCAGCACTGTCACAGGTGATCAGGGATATGCACTCTGCCCTTGTATGATGACACCCCTCCGAGCCCCAAACACACAGGCCCTGAGGCAGTACAATTGGGCCCACAAACGCACCAGGGGCATCGTGGAACGCACATTTGGCGTGTTGAAGTCACGTTTCAGGTGCCTGGACATCACAGGTGGGAGGCTCCTGTACAGCCCGGACATCGTGTGCAAAATGATCGTTGCATGTTTTGTGTTGCACAACATATGTGTACGCACCAATGCCCCATAGTTACCAGTGCCAGATGCACTGGACGATGATGAGGAAGATGAGGCAGGTGGACCACACCCCACTGCAGCTGCAGCAGGAATAGCCCGTAGGAACAACATCATTGACAATTTCTTCACATGAGGATGTCACATTGTGACAGTCCTTAGCAATCATGAGACAGTACAAAATGACCACAGGCACAGCATGTGCAAATAAATTCATTTCAACACACATTCCCTGAGTTTCTGTATGTGTGCTGCAGTGTGGCACAGGGATCAGGGACATGATCCAGAGTCATTGTGGGTGTGCAGTGTGCTCTACTTAATTGTGCATGTGTGCCATTGTGCCCATCTCCCCCTGTCCCCCCAGTCCCTGATCGGTACTCACCCTGTTGATGTTGTGTCAGGTCATGTTGAGCAGTGTCCCGACACCAAACTCCTGGCATCGTATCCCGACTGATGACTGTGGCCACCATTTTCTCAATGTCATCCAGCTCCTGGTGTGCCGCTGGTCCCCCACCTCCAATCTGCGTTGCTGCTTTCATGTTGGCATCGAGTTTCTTCTTGGTTTTGCCCTTCACATCATTCCAGCACCTCTTGACCTCTTCCATTGTCCTCCTCGACACTCCGACTGCATTCACATTGTTCACGATGTGCTGCCATATTTCCGTTTGTGTTGCCGATGACACAGTGGAGGTGACGAACAGTTGTTGGTAGGGTTCTGTCGCCTCCGTGACGATGATCCGGTTTTCCTGCGAACTGAACCCCGTCTTCCTCTTCTCCTTGCCCTTCCCCGGCCCCGGGGTTCCTGGCTGGTCGTCTGTGGGGCTTGTGGGGTCCACGTTGTCCTCTGCACTCGGTCCGGGTGCATCCATGGTACTACGCAGTGAAATTTTTTTCTCTGCTTTTATAGTGCATTTTCCCGCATGTTGCGTGGGAATCGCAGGCCTGTCGCTGGTTATCGCTGATTTTTGTTTCGCGATTTGGGACATTGCAACTTTTTTAGCGTTCGTGTTTCGCATTTTTTCGGCGTCGCGTTAATTTTAACGCGGGCATTTGTCGCGTTATCGTGAGACTATCGCATGGTGCCGCCGGGTTGAGAATACTGCGTTAACACAGTGTTATTTTCCCGCGATGTGAGAAGTTGCGTTAAGCGAATTTGGCGATAGTTAACACACGTTCTTGAGAATATCCCCCATAGTATGACCGGAGTCGTCGTGACTGAGCTGGCCTGTACTGTGGTGATGCTCGCTCTGTCACTCACACTAGTGCCAAAGTACTTCTATCCTAATTTTATTTAATTTAGTTAAGTTACACCTCTGCTCACAGTACTGTACTGACTGTGCTCAGTAGTCTGGAACTTTGGCTGTTCATTAGGTGGGGTCCGTGGTCTGTAGTGCACTTCTTCACCAGCTCCTTTACTTTCATAATCCGTCAATTTGGCATTCATTTATCACTACCAGGCCGTCCTGTGAAGTTCGTAACCTTTCATTTCTGGTGCTTTGCAGCGGTTTTAGAATCTTTCTAGAGTTTCTGGTTTCTCAGATGGCTGTAACTTCTGATATTTAAAGGTTTTCCCTCTTCTTCATGGCTGGATTTTACTCGCAAGAAAGTGTCACTCATAGCTGGTAAAATGTTACTCGTAATTTTACTGAAATTATGAAAATGTCACACATAAGCAATCCGAAACCTTAAACATAAAGTTACCGACAGGCCAGTAATTTTGTTGTTTTCAATTGAAAGTTTACTATTATAAACATGTTAGATTGGTCCATGGGGAGATGTATATTGCATTTGCTCTTGTTGCCTTTTAATAGTTTGCAAATAAGCATAATTAATCTAATTACAATTGGTGATTTTTGTTGTTGTTGTAAAGATGCATATATCACCCACATGCACCGCGCAACACACACTACCCATATGCATCCCTCCAACACACACCATATAACAACGCACCACCACATTCCACACCATGCCACCGCCCCCACGTCACTGCACGAAGTAGAACTTAGACACCAAGTTTGCAGAACAGAGCACAGTAGCCACACTGCCCTACAACATACTTTAAAAACATTGCAAAAGCCAATATCTCTGGCTAAACACTTATAAGGTCTCAAAGGCGAGACCTATTGGCTATGCCAATGCTTGTTTCATTTGCAACACCAATAGCTCAAACAGTGACTAATGCGAGACCTATTGCAGTACAAATGCTTGTTCTATAGGTGACCCAGATTCGGATTCGTCAATTCTCACTAGAGAAAGCTGCTTCAGCTTACTTTCTAACTGGTTTTCAAACTGCTTTTACCTAATTCTGTATTAGTTAATAGTTGTAGAAGGCAAACTTACCAAGAGTATGGAGTAATGAGCATTCAGCATATTATTAAGAGCATGTTAGTGACTTTTGTACTGATGCTCCTCAGCCCCCCTCCCTCCATCTAACCTTCTCCATGTGTCGGTGCCTTTTGCCTGTGTGCACTTCAAGCTTAGAACTGGAGCTCTGGATGCGAGAGGTCGCCATGTCTGCTGACCGAAAACAGTGTGTTGGTCTGTTGTCATATCTTTAATGGGTTCATGTCTTTGCTACTCACGGTTATGCAGGAATATGAAGATCAGGAAGCGGTAGTAGGCATGCAGTTCCATTGTTGAGAGGATGCACCTATGAGTGAAAAAAAGGAGCAGATCTGGTTGAGTGCTTCAGTGGGTTGAACCACAAAAAGAGAAGAAACAAGAAGGCAGATGCAGAGAACAAATGTTTTAGAGAAAAACTACAAGACAAAGGTGCAGTAGTTTAAAGCAAAAAATTGTCTCAGTAGAGTATGGGAAAACAAAACAGGTTAAAAGAGTTAAGAAAGGAAATGCGAGTTAAGCACACAATCCAGAAAAATGTGTTTGAGGGTGTGTATGTGTGTAAATGAGTGAGGGAAAGGGCGTATGAGTCATGAGTAAGTGAGGAGTAAGGGGAGGTGGAATGCATGAGCGGTGACGGAGGAAGTGAGAGTGAGTGAGCTAGTATGAGTGAGTTAGAAAGAGTGAGTGGGAGAGTGACGTTTGAAAAAATGGGTCAGTTCCTGCAAAGCTTTAGGCTTCATTGGCACACAATGAAAGAACTGGAATATTTGATTAGTGCCGTTTCAGAGCTGATGTTTTTGTTTTTTAAAGAAAATGAACTTAATAAGAAAACTGTGCTATAAAATGTACTATTTGAACCCTTTTTTTTGCAAAAAGATTTCTCCTTCAAAGGTCATGCAATATATTGCCAGTAAAATTGTCCAGGGAGAAAATGTCTCTAAGCTGCGATTTTACTGTTCCAGTAAGACATTTACTGTAGGGGAAAATTGGATGAAACTCGTGCAAAATTTTGAAAAGGTTTATGAAATTCGTGTGAATTTCACAAGATTTCACAGCCACAACTTAAGTTTTCCCTGGGCCTAATTAAAGTATTCAAAAAAACAGTGGATGGAATGCTTAGATTCAGCTCAGCCACTGGTGATTTACTCGGGCAGCATCCCAATTCATCGTCATTCTGCACACCATGCAAACCCAGTTTGGACCCAGTCATATGCAAATCAGTCTTGACCCTGCTCCAATGGGAACAGTCCAGCCTGAACTGCCAGGTCAGGTCCTCCCTGAACAATAACTCAAGCAATCAAGGACCAGTTTAGCCTTTTTTGCCTTTGTTGCCCTAAGTGGGACAGGTATGCCGAAACGTGGGTCCCTTGCTCACCATGCCACAGGAGTCAAGCTATCCATGCTGAGGATGGGTGATACCCTGAAACTAGTCCTAGAATATGCTTATTTCTGGTCCGGGGAGACCCTGTCCTAGCAGTTAGGGCTGGACTGTCAGTCAAGACTGATTTGCTTATTGTTGGGTCCGAACTTGAATGGTTTGGTGAGCAAAAAAACGATGGATTGAGGACAAAATCTCTGTATTAGAGTGTTTGACATTTTTCAGCATTCTATCCATCTTTTGTAATTTTTGCACTGTGTCAAGCATTCCATCCATCAGTGTTTTGTATACTTATTGTTTCAGACTGAGTGGGGCGGGTATGCCCAGACATGGGTCCCATGCACACTGTGTTACTGGAACCAAGCTATATCCGGCTGATGGGCCCATTACAAAGGCGAAACCGGTCCTGCATTGCTTGTGCTCCAGTTCAGGGAGGACCTAGCTTGGCAGTTCAGGCTGGAATGGTCCTATCGGAGCAGAATTAAGACGGATTTGTATATAGCTGTTTTCAAACTGAGGTGGCATGGTGTGCAAATTAACAATGGATACAGCACGAGTAGTCACCAGCGACTGAGATTGATTCAAGCATTCCATCCATCACTGTTTTGTATACTTACTGTGTCACTGACAGTGGCTGTGTATAGTTTTTTCTTACAATGATGTTTTAGCATACAGGTGTTTTTAACAGCGAACTTCAACGTCCGCTCACTCTGCAAGAATGCCATCACCACCCTCTCCACGGGCATTGCCTTCATCACTGAAACGTGGCTCAATCCCTACTCGATCCCTGACATCACCACTGTCATTCCTGAAGGCTACAAGATAATACACCATGACCGCACCAACAAACAAGGCAGAGGAATCACAGTAATCTTTAGGGCAACCATCAGATGCAACCCCACCAACAACGACCCCACTCCGCTCATGAAACACTTCAACTTCCTACTACAAACTGACGCGAAGACCACGATAAGAGGCACCCTTGCCTACAGACCCCCGATACTCTGAGCAGCATTCTGCAACGACATCCCAAACCTCATCGCCCCCCCCCCTAGCAATCAGCTCTCACCACTATGTCCTACTAGGTGACCACAACTTCCACATCGACAACCCCAATGATGCCAACACCATCACCCTCCTGGAGAACCTGAACAACATCGGCCTCACCCAACTGGTCACTAAACCCATGCACAAATCTGGACAAACACTCAACCCCACTTTTACCTCTAGTGACAGAATCAAATTCAGCCACATCACAGAACTCACCTCAACTGAACACACCATCGTACACTTCATCATCACTGATGTCCAGCACATTATCACCAGGCATCAGATCTCCTCCTACCGCAGCTGGAGCAAGGTCACCAAAACTCAGTGGTCACAGGCCCTCACCACCTCCCAACCTGAGGCCTCAACAGTACTCAATCAGGCTGTCCAGAACTTGGTCACCTGGATCACTGACAGTGCCGACAACATTGCCCCACTAAAACCTACAAAACCCAACAAGAGCTCTAAACATGCCAGCTGGTACACCTCAGAGCTCAGGACCACAAAGTGCAACTGCCACCAACTGGAGAAATGATGGCACTCCACCAGGAGCCCCGCTCGCAGAGCAGCCCACAAAACAGTCCTCAGCAACTATCACCAGCACATCAAAGAAGCCAAGAAAGCAGCCATCAACACCTGCATCGACTCCGCAGCCACCCACACAAAGGAACTCTTGAAAATAGACAGAATTCTCAAACCCAACAGCTATAGGAAACACCATACACCCTGCCAAGAACTCTGCAACACCCTCTCAGACTACTTCCACGGAAAGATCACCAACATCTACACCAATTTCAACATCCAACCCGCCACCCTCAACCCCAATGACCTTAACCAATCAGAGAGCACAAGACAAACCATCACCACGTGGTCCCTGCTCACCGCCCTGACTACCTCAGCCATCATGTCATCCATCCAGGGCACCCACCAACCCCTGCCCCCACCTTCTCTACAATCTCATAAGGAACCCAATCAGCACGCAGCTCACCAGCATCCTCAACACCTCCATCTCCATAGCAACCTTCCCGGACAGATGGAAACATTCAGACATCAGACTCCTCCTAAAGAAAGCCTACACTGACCCCCATACAACCTCAAAAAATATCGTACGATCACCCTGCTCCACTACCTGGCCAAAGTTCTTGAGAAAACCATCAACCGGCAGCTCACTGAATTCCTGGAACAAAAATTTACTGGATTCCTCTCAATCAGGATTTTGTGTCAACCACAGTACGGAGACCACACTGATTGCCGTCACAGACGACGTCAGAACACTCTTCAACCATGGAGAAACGGTGACACTGATCCTCCTCGACCTCTACGTGGCGTTCGACACAGTCTCCCACAACACCCTTATCAACAGACTGTACAACATAGGCATACAGCAAGACACCCTCAAATGGAACGCCTCCTTTCTTACAGGACACACACAGAGCATCTGACTGCCTCCCTTCACCTACTCACCCAAAGACATCATATGTGGTGTGCCACAAGGATCATCCCTCGGCCCCACCCTGTTTAACATCTACATGATCCCCCTCGCAGATGTCATCTGATCCCATGGACTCAACATACTCTCCTGCGCAGATAACACTCAACTGATCCTTTCACTCCTAGAGGACCCCTTTAACGCCAAAACCAGCATCTGCAACACCATGATCAACATAGCCAAATGAATGAGAGACAATTGCCTCCAATTCACCTCTGATAAAACTGAAGTACTGATCTTCGGGAAGAACACCTCTGCATGAGAACATAGCTGGTGGCTGGCAGAACTCAGACCCACACCCACACAGACCGACCATGCACAAAATCTTGGCATCATCCTCGACAGCCAACTGACCATGAAATAACAAGTCAACGCAGTCGCCTCCTCCTGCTTCCACACACTTCACATGCTCCGCAGAATCTTTAGATGGATCCGAATCAACACCAGAAAGACCATCACTCAGGCCCTTGTCACCAGCCGCCTCAACTATGGCAAAACCCTCTATGTCAGAATCTCCACCCAGCTCTTCACAAGGCTTCAGACCATACAGGACACTGCAGCCAGACTCATCCTAAACCTCCCCAAACAAATTTGCATTGCCCCCCACCTGAGAGTCCTTCACTGGCTCCCCATCCAGAAAAGATGCAAGTTCAAGATCCTCACGTGCGCCTACAAAGTCCTCCATGACCTAGGACCTGCCTAACTCAGCCATTGACTGAACTTCCACCAACCCGCTAGACACCTGTGCTCCTCTTCACTTGCCCTCGCACAACCCCCCGCATCCGTCGCAGCAGTGGCCGCTCCTTCTCCTACATCACTGCCAAGACCTGGAACAACCTCCCCTCCCCCCAGCTCCGGACAGCCCCCTCGCTGGCAGACTTCAGAAAGAGACTCAAGACCTGGCTCTTCGATGGAGACACAGCACACAGATACCCCTAGGGGTCAGTGTTGCACTTTATAAATGCTGTTTGATTGATTCAAATACCTGTAAATGAACTGTACACATTCAGCCATTAGGAAAGCAAAAATGAAGCACTCTTTTTTGTAATTCTGAAGTGTGATGAAAGCAAATATTTTATTAGATTCAAAACAAATCAAAACACTTTAGTTGGTGGTGAGCAAGCGATAAATAGTCACTAAAAACTCAATTTCCACACATTATCATTTGTGTGCCATACAGTTTTATCAGTAAGACTGTATGTCTTTGCACATTTAGTGGGCATTTCTATGGAAAATGTGCTGCCTGTAAATGACCGAGTGCTGCCACACAATGCTTTAGTTAGAATCACAAATCGCTGCCTTATGCCCATTAAAGCTAAGCAGGTTGCAAAGCTTTGTCATTCTAAAAATCGGGTTGTGGTTCTAAAAAACTTGGGAGGCACTAATTTAAACTTGAAGGAAAATTCTAATTTCCTCAGAGTGTGAGTGACTTTTTAAGTGTTTATTTATTCTTTTTTTATTGCAGTTTTATATGGCGCGATCTCGACCTGAAGGTATTGGAGCGCTTTACATGAGCACCAGTTACATTCATAATTGGTAGGCATGGGAAGATCAAGTGATTCTACCCAGAAGCCAGGATGTTGAGTTGACGCAGAAACTCGAATCTGGTTCCCAGCTCCAAAGTTGACAGCTCTGGATGTAATGCCACATAATGAAGCTGTTGAGCGACTAGTTTGGTACTGGACAAAGAGAGATTTAGGCCCTAATTATGATGCCGGTCAGACGAGCGTCCGTCCGGCCTCGTGTCAGAATGGAAACCGACCGACAAGCAGTCAGCAGTTCCATCCGACGAATTTGGGTGCGACCGCCCATGAGGCAGTCGTAAACATCCATTTACCTAATGGGGCTTGTGCAGCGGATGGAAAAGGGCAGCTGCACAACCTGCTCCTTGAGCCCATCGGAACAGCAGCAGTCGGTCCCTCTGCATGCTGCCTCTGATGATGCGGCGGGGGCAGAACGCAGGGGCAGATGTTGGTCGGATCGCAACCGGCAGGCCGTCGGTTGCGATCTGACCCACATCATAATCGGGCCCTTAGTGAGAGCACAAGCTGTGATCTAACATGTGTGAAGGAGTGTTGCTGTCAAGAGTAGGATGTAGGAGCAAGGTTCGAAAGAGCCTAAGAGTGCAGTGAGCTGGAATTGACCGAGCTGGGTGAAGTCAAATCAACTAATGTCTTTTAGGTCTGAAGACGCAAGAGTTGTAGCAGGATCGTCCAACCAGAGTTTGAAATCTGCAGTAAAAATGATTCTATTAGATTCACTATTCAGGAAGCAGCAAGACCAAAATGACTTTTAGGAATCTAAGGTTTCTAAATGGGAGTGGTTAACGGTGGTGAGTAGAGATAAAGGATCCTGAGGAACCTGGTAAGATTAGTTAGACCTCTGAATCAATCAATCAATCAGGGGTTTATAGAGCGCGCTACTCACCCGTGAGGGTCTCAAGGCGCTGGGGGGAGGAGGGAGCAGCTCCGGGTCAGTCGAAGAGCCAGGTCTTGAGGTCCTTCCTGAACGGGTGCAGGGTCAGGGAGCGTCTGATGTTCACAGGAAGCTTGTTCCAGGTCTTGGCTGCGATGTAGGAGAAGGCTCTCCCACCTGTTCTGTTTCTGCGGATGCGGGGGACCTCTGCCAGGGCGAGGTCAGCGGAGCGGAGGTTCCTCTTGGGTACGTGGAAGGATACTCTCTCGTTGAGGTATTTGGGTCCGATGTTGTTGAGGGATTTGTAGGCGTGGGTGAGGAGTTTGAAGGTGACCCTCTTCTCGATGGGGAGCCAGTGGAGGTCTCCTAGGTGTTGGGTCATGTGTTTGTGACGCGGTGTCCCGAGGATGAGTCTGGCTGCGGCGTTCTGGATGGTTTGGAGTTTGTGTAGAAGGGTTCTGTTGATTCCGGCATATAGGGCGTTGCCATAGTCCAGTCTGCTGGTTATGAGCACGTGGGCGACGGTCCTTCTGCAGTCAGGGGGGATCCATTTGAAGGTCTTGCGGAGGATGCGCAGGCAGTTGAAACTGGTGGAGGCGAGGGCGTTGATCTGGAGGTTCATGGAGAGGGAGGAGTCGAGAATGATGCCGAGGTTTTGTGCGTGGTCTGTAGGGGTGGGTGGATTCCCAAGGGCGGAGGGCCACCAGGTGTTGTCCCAGGCGGAGGTGCAGGGTCCGAGGATGAGGACCTCGGTCTTCTCTGAGTTGAGCTTCAAACAGCTGTCTTTCATCCAGGCTGCCACGTTCTTCATTCCTTCCTGGAAACAGAGTCTGGTGTATTCAGGGTTCTTCGTGAGTGAGAGGATGAGCTGGGTGTCATCGGCGTAGGATACAATGCTGAGCCCATGCTGTCTGACGATGGCGGCGAGGGGGGCCATGTAGATGTTGAAGAGCGTGGGGCTGAGCGATGATCCTTGGGGTACTCCGCAGTTGATATCGGTGGGTTCGGAGAGGGAGTCTGATCTTTTGGGTTCGGCCGGAGAGAAAGGATTTGATCCAGTCGAGGGCGACTCCTTGTATCCCCGCGTCGTGAAGTCTGGCTGCGAGCGTGCGATGTGAAACGGTGTTGAAGGCTGCGGAGAGGTCTAGAAGGATGAGGGCCGCAGTGTGTCCCTGGTCGAGTAGCATGCGGATGTTGGGAGAAGAGCTAGAAAGTTTAGTTTGAAAGGTATTTCAATCAACCTCCTTAATCAATCAGTGGCACGTGGACGCTTCATGAGTGTGTCACTCTGAACCCAAGTCAGCACCCTGGCACCTGTCAGAATTTGATGAATGCTTTCCAAAAAAAGGACAAACCTTTTGAACGTTTTGCTAAAAAGGGTGACTGAGCACAAAGTTTTAATCTTTGCACTGAAAACATTTGTTCAGCTTTTAAAGGGACAGGAATGCTTCTCCACTCATAGGAATGTTTTTAATTGCCATTGCCCCTACTTGAGGCACACTCTTTTTTGCAAACTCTGGCCTAGAAACATAATAAGAGCCCTGGAGCCAGACTTGCTAGCCAGCCACCCTTGACTTGTAGTTGCACACACAAATGCTCTGCGATTATTCTTGCAGTTGCAAATCCTGGAATGGTATGTGCCTGCCAAGGTTACAGTGTAAATATTCTTAAGTGTAAGTTGTTAATACTTGACAGCTTACTTTGGTGTGCAGGCTGGGGTTCATCGGGAGAGAAGACATGCTGCACACAGTTTGACATTCACATTGTGCTTCTTCTTGTAGCATTGGGACTCCTATCCATTTCAGGCATAGATTTTTCAATGGAGGGATATTATAGGTTGGGGTACACAGCATTCCTCTAAGAGCCTGATGTATTCCCCCCCCCTCTATTAATATTAATAGGGGGGGGGAATACATCAGGAACACAGGAACAGGAACACAGAAACGAGTTTCGGCAGTACAACTGCCTTTCTCAATCTGTACTCCACTGTTAAAATGCTCCATTTAAAGTTAAAAGTTACAATAAACATAAACAACATACTATTCATTATGGTAGCAACTTAAAAGGGCATGTGCAACACTGTGTGACCTTCAAACTGTAAAAACAGCACGTTATTATGCTTCAGAAATTTTAGACATATAACTCATAAATGTGTCATTTCAATGAGTAATTACAATATCTACTTCATATAATTGAGAGCAATTCCCGTAACAAGTATCAGCATACTATCACACACCAAAGTAGTATACTCAAAACCCGGACTGGAGTTTTTTTTCCAAGTCCTTTGCTACTAATAGAATCGCAAAAACAACAATTGAGTATTCAGAACATATATTTTTACACCAATATGCCGCATTATGTTTTTAAGAGACTAGTGAATTGATCACTTATAGTACCAATAGGAGTAATGCCCCTTTTCCATTCCAAGTCAAATTCGAGCATTAACCTTCTGAGTCTCATTGTAAACATGTCCAGCTGGAATACTCACAGCAGCGGCAACAAAGTAACATAAATTCATGTATCCGGTTTAACAGATTCCCTCAAACAGTTTCCGCATCCCAGAACTCCACCGCTCGGCCAGTGCCTTCTATGCGGTGGCCGGCTCTAAGTCTGGGTAGTATTCCAAGGGTAAGATCTCAGCTCAAAGTGGCGATCCAAAGTCCCCGCCAAAGGTATATATATATATATATATATATATATATATATATATATATATACTCATATGTATGTATATATATGTGTAGAGAGAGAGCGAGAGAGACATATGTATATATATCTTGTGCTATTGAGACAGACCATCATATTTCGCAACTAAAACCATAAACTGTACATTCAGTTGAAGACGAAGTAAGTATAACTCTATATATCTGAAAGAGGACAAAACCCATTGGTTATGGAGGGGAGTTTAAAAAAAAAAGTAATTCTTGAAATTAATGTTTTCTTTTATTGACATCCTGAACAATACAATTAAGAAAGAGAGGGTTTGAAATCAGTTGTTTTCAGGATGCTCTAGTGCAGTTCCTATAGTGGAACCACTGGCCTGCAGGACATATTTCAGAAATACAGAATACACCAGAGAAGACTCCGCATAAAGACCGCCTGCCACCAGCTTTGATGAAACATCTATTGACAATACCCACTTTATGCTACACAGTAACAAAGAGTCTTCCTGACTAGAAGACCCACTGCTTGGGACTCTACTCCAGAATCAACAAAAGGATAGACTCTGTTTCTCTGAAAACGTGACCATCCCTTCATGCTTTAGGACCTCCTCTGACATCTAACTTTGCAGAACACTCGAGCAGATCCGTATATCTGCTCACTACTTCACAGTGCTTCAAAGCTTTTGTGAGATAGCACCCTACAAAAGCAAATAATTGAATTAATGAAAAGGTCCCCCAATTGTGCATACCTTAGTCACTGCAGAGACCACCGGGTCCCCAGTCCCTGAGGCAGTGACTGCAGAGACCACCAGGTCTCCAGCTTCTCCTTGACTCAATCACTGCAAAGACCATCTGGTCTCCAGCCTCTCCCTGACTTACTCGTCACAGAAAACACCTGGTCCCCAGCCTCTCCTTGACTTACTCGTCCCAGAGATCATATGGTCCCCAGCTTCTCCATGACTTACTCGTTCCAGAGATGACCTGGTCTTCAGCCTCTCCCTCACCTACTCATTGCAGAGATCACGGTCTTCAGCCTCTCCCCAACTCAGTAACTGCAGGACTACCAGGTCCCCAGCCCCTGACACAGTGACTGCAGAGACCACCAGGTCTCCAGCTTCTCCCTGACTTAATCACTGCAAAGACCATCTGGTCCCAGCCTCTCCCTGACTTACTCATCACAGAGATTACCTGGTCCTTCGCATCTCCATGACTAAGGTACCGCAGAGATCACCTGGTCCTCAGCCTCTCTATGACTTGCTCACTCAAAAAAAACATTTGTTACCCAGCCTCTCCTTGACTTACCGACTGCAGAGATTACCTGTCCTCAGCCTCTCCCTGACTTACTCGTTGCAGAGATCACCTGTCCTCAGCCTCTCCCTGAGTCACTGCAGAGATCACCTGGTCCTCAGCCTCTCTCTGACTTACCCATTGCAGAGATCACCTGGTCCGCAACCTCTCCCTGATTTACTCGTGGCAGAGATTACCTGGTCCTCTACCTCGCCCTGACTTACTCGTTGCAGAGATCACCTGCTCCTCAGCCTCTCTCTGACTTACTCGTCACAGAGATTACCTGGTCCTTCGCATCTCCATGACTAAGTTACCGCAGAGATCACCTGGTCCTCAGCCTCTCTATGACTTGCTCACTCAAAAAAACATTTGTTACCCAGCCTCTCCTTGACTTACTGACTGCAGAGATTACCTGTCCTCAGCCTCTTCCTGACTTACTCGTTGCAGAGATCACCTGTCCTCAGCCTCTCCCTGAGTCACTGCAGAGATCACCTGGTCCTCAGCCTCTCTCTGACTTACTCATTGCAGAGATCACCTGGTCCTCAACCTCTCCCTGATTTACTCGTGGCAGAGATTACCTGGTCCTCAACCTCTCCCTGACTTACTCGTTGCAGAGATCACCTGCTCCTCAGCCTCTCTCTGGCTTGGTCACTCAAAAGATCATCTGGTCTCCAGCCTCTCCCTGACTTACTCGTCACAGAAAACACCTGGTCCTCAGTCTCTCCCTGACTTACTCGTCACAGAGATTACCTGGTCCTCAGCCTCTCCATGACTAAGTTACTGCAGAGATCACCTGGTCCTTAGCCTCTCCATGACTAAGTTACTGCAGAGATCACCTGGTCCTTAGCCTCTCCATGACTAAGTTACTGCAGAGATCACCTGGTCCTCAGCCTCTCTATGACTTGGTCACTCAAAAGACCATCTGTTACCCAGCCTCTCCTTGACTTACTCACTGCAGAGATCACCTGTCCTCAGCCTCTCCCTGGCTTACTCGTTGCAGAGATCACCTGTCCTCAGCCTCTCCCTGAGTCACTGCAGAGATTCCTGGTCCTCAGCTTCTCTCTGACTTACCCATTGCAGAGATCACCTGGTCCTCAACCTCTCCCTGACTTACTCTTTGCAGAGATCACCTGGTCCTCAGCCTCTCCCTGACTTGGTCACCGTAGAGACCACTTGGTCCCCACCCTTTCCGTGACCAAGTCACTGCAGAGATCACCTGGTCCCCAGCCTATCCTTTACTTAGTCACCATAGAGATCACTTGGTCCCCAGACTCTTCAAGACCCAGTCACTGCAGAGACCTCTTGGTCGCAGCCTCTCCATGATTGTCACTGCAGAGACCTCTTGGTCGCAGCCTCTCCATGATTGTCACTGCAGAGAGCTCTTGGTCGCAGCCTCTCCATGATTGTCACTGCAGAGACCTCTTGGTCGCAGCCTCTCCCTGAGTCACTGCAGAGATCCCCTGGTCCCCAGCCTATCCTTTACTTAGTCACCATAGAGATCACTTGGTCCCCAGACTCTTCAAGACCCAGTCACTGCAGAGACCTCTTGGTCGCAGCCTCTCCATGATTGTCACTGCAGAGAGCTCTTGGTCGCAGCCTCTCCATGATTGTCACTGCAGAGACCTCTTGGTCGCAGCCTCTCCATGATTGTCACTGCAGAGAGCTCTTGGTCGCAGCCTCTCCATGATTGTCACTGCAGAGACCTCTTGGTCGCAGCCTCTCCCTGAGTCACTGCAGAGATCCCCTGGTCCCCAGCCTATCCTTTACTTAGTCACCATAGAGATCACTTGGTCCCCAGACTCTTCAAGACCCAGTCACTGCAGAGACCTCTTGGTCGCAGCCTCTCCATGATTGTCACTGCAGAGAGCTCTTGGTCGCAGCCTCTCCATGATTGTCACTGCAGAGACCTGTTGGTCGCAGCCTCTCCATGATTGTCACTGCAGAGACCTCTTGGTCGCAGCCTCTCCATGATTGTCACTGCAGAGACCTCTTGGTCGCAGCCTCTCCCTGAGTCACTGCAGAGATCCCCTGGTCCCCAGCCTATCCTTTACTTAGTCACCATAGAGATCACTTGGTCCCCAGACTCTTCAAGACCCAGTCACTGCAGAGACCTCTTGGTCGCAGCCTCTCCACGATTGTCACTGCAGAGACCTCTTGGTCGCAGCCTCTCCACGATTGTCACTGCAGAGAGCTCTTGGTCGCAGCCTCTCCACGATTGTCACTGCAGAGACCTCATGGTCGCAGCCTCTCCATGATTGTCACAGCAGAGAACTCTTGGTCGCAGCCTCTCCATGATTGTCACTGCAGAGACCTCTTGGTCGCAGCCTCTCCATGATTGTCGCTGCAGAGACCTCTTGGTCGCAGCCTCTCCATGATTGTCGCTGCAGAGAGCTCTTGGTCGCAGCCTCTCCATGATTGTCGCTGCAGAGAGCTCTTGGTCGCAGCCTCTCCATGATTGTCGCTGCAGAGAACTCTTGGTCGCAGCCTCTCCATGATTGTCGCTGCAGAGACCTCTTGGTCGCAGCCTCTCCATGATTGTCGCTGCAGAGACCTCTTGGTCGCAGCCTCTCCATGATTGTCGCTGCAGAGACCTCTTGGTCGCAGCCTCTCCATGATTGTCGCTGCAGAGACCTCTTGGTCGCAGCCTCTCCATGATTGTCGCTGCAGAGACCTCTTGGTCGCAGCCTCTCCATGATTGTCGCTGCAGAGAGCTCTTGGTCGCAGCCTCTCCATGATTGTCGCTGCAGAGAGCTCTTGGTCGCAGCCTCTCCATGATTGTCGCTGCAGAGACCTCTTGGTCGCAGCCTCTCCATGATTGTCGCTGCAGAGACCTCTTGGTCGCAGCCTCTCCATGATTGTCGCTGCAGAGAGCTCTTGGTCGCAGCCTCTCCATGATTGTCACTGCAGAGAGCTCTTGGTCGCAGCCTCTCCATGATTATCACTGCAGAGAGCTCTTGGTCGCAGCCTCTCCATGATTGTCACTGCAGAGACCTCTTGGTCGCAGCCTCTCCATGATTGTCACTGCAGAGGCCACCTGGTGGCTGCTGCAAGCATCTACTCTCACTGCAAAGAAATACTTCTCTCTATGTTTGGATCAATTAAAAGCGCACATATTCATATCCTGGGTCTCTTGATTGCTAGTATTACCTGGCTTTACTATCATTACCATTAACGTTTAGGATTGTGATAACTACAATGGATGTGACTAGAAGCATTGAATGCCTCTGTTTTGTTTCCATCCTTCCCCTTGTCTGAAGGGATTCACATTATTCCTCAGGGTTGAACAGCAGCCAGCTGGTTTGAGTGCTGCTGCCAATTCCACATGGAATGCAGTGAATAAGCAGTGGCCTGAATTCAAGGGGCGGAGAGCTTACGCTCCCCTTTAAAAAGAGCTAATTGATTAAGTTGTATTTGCTTCATTCAATCAAAAAGTTATTTTCAGCGTTCCCGGGAACTCGCAAGGTCCAAGCAGCAGTGTTTGTAGAGTCACCTACCTGGCAGGGCGCCACTCCAAGCGCGCGGGTGCTTCTACGCCTGCTTATGGGCTCATGGGGGCTTCTTCCCCAGGTGATTTTCTGGCTGCACTCTCCATCCTCTCCAGGAGCTTTTATAGGCACAGGCACGTGGCTCTCTGCTGTGCTGGCCACGCCTTCAGCACAGGTCCATTGGCCGATATCTTCAAAGATGACGTTTAAAAAAAAAACTGTATTTAAATATACACACACGTTTTGTCTCTCTCTGCTACACGTGGCACCCTGTTCTCTTCCAGTTCTGTGTTCTCATACTGTCTGAGTTTCCGTGCGCCCCACTTGTCTCCGCTTTCTTTTTCATTTTCTCTCTCTCTCTGACTTACCTTTGTTTTCTCGTCAGGCTGTGATGCAAAATTCGTTTTTTTGTTTTGCTGTTTTTGTTACATTTACTCGCACTCTTGGCGTTTTTCAATGCAAAGCATGTGTCTGCCGTTTTGTGTTTACGCGAGTGGTCTGCAGTCGGGGTGACCACAGACCAGTACTGACCTAGTTGAAGAGGCTGTTCCATTTTCCCTATGGTTGCGTTTCACAGGAGTGGTGGGTATTGCCACCTGTAGGTTAAACATGGGAGGGTTTATGTAAGTTTCGGATTGTCTGTGTGGAGCGCATCACCGGTCCTATGACCGTCCTCCTGGTTCATGTATTCCATTGTGTGTGGTCTCGCCGGACCCCGTGCTGAGGGTGTTTTTCCCTCTTGCTAGGTGCAGGGTATTTGACCCCACGACCTGGCCTAGGTGTCCTCTAGTTCCACCCAGCATCAGAATACGCTGCTTAGATGCCCAGATTCTTGAATGAGGGAGCAGCCAGGGTTCCCTAGATCGTGCAAGGTTCCTTGCTCAGTTGCTCTGGTTCTTGATGGGCAGGCGTAGGGCTGACAGTCCAGGGCGCAATGCTCATGTGACAATCTGCTCATCACTTTCTCAGTCCACCCATCCTTGCTTTCCTAGGCAGGAGATTCGGGTCACGAGTTCGTCCCCCCATCCCCGCGACAGCCCCTTTACAGGATGTTCTCCGCTGCTAAACCAGAGAGTACTAGATGTTGTTGGGTGCTAGGGTATGCACTAAACATGGGTATCCCTTTATCAAGGTGGCGACCATTTTCCCCATAACTAAGCCATGACAACAAGAAATGGTTGGAGGCCTAACCGCGGTGGGGTGCATGCCTTTTTCCTTCCATCCCTGTGGGGAGGCTGCCTACTTCTCTTCCCGTGTAAACACATGCGGTTTGTCATGAGTGGGTCCACTGATCCCCCTGACTGTATGTGGTGTGGGTTGGTAGTATTTTGAGAGAAGATGTCTATGTAGCCCCGAAGGTCGTAGTATACTCCAAAGGATTTAGTGGTATCCAGAGCTCCCCTCTGACCTTTGCCCTTCTGCCTTCCTTTACTGCTCTCACCTCAGTCCCCTATCTGCCTAACCCACTCTGTTCTCAAGTGCACGTCTGAGGGCAAATCACATTTACTTGAATGAAGTAGGAACTTTATTTCCGCTCACCTTTCATAGGCCACAACTGCCCCAATAAGAGAAGCATGGGCTGGGAAAAGCAACACAGGGACAAAGGACTCTGGCCAGCGCATGGCGAATGATGCAGCCCTAAACAAACACGTGTGTACTGCCCAGCTCTCTCGTCCTGTCACCTGCGCTGCCAGGGAAGCAAGAGTCCAGCAACAGCCCATGAACGGACAGACACCAGCTGCTTCATCCCGATACACAACCTCAGAATGTCAATTCAGCTTGGCAGTTGGTTGCCACAGAGCTTCGGCGCACCAGAAGGAAATATACCTTTAAATTACGGGCACCCTTCTAAAGTTTTAGCAAAAACTTTGAGTATGAATATTCAATTGTATAAAAGCTCTCTGCCACTGTTCCTTGATATAAGTTGAAAAACTTGGCCTTTTAGAGGGTCACTTTTTAACTTGGAAGGGAAGACCTCTGTACACTTCTATGGAATAACATTGAGATTAGAGCCAGAGAACCTTCACTGTCTCCCCTGAAGGGGTAGGGTAAACCTGGAATGAGGACAAGTTTTTAAAGTTGCTGCATTCTAAAGGGATAAGCGTTTCCATAAATCTGGGTACGGGAGCTGTTTTTTGATGGATCGTGAGAGTCCAAGCAATAAATAAAGATGTCTGCAAATTCTGTATTTTATCTTGTCACATTTGCTGCACTACAAAGTCTTTTGAAATGTTTATTACAATCCCAATTCACTGGTGACATTGGATTTACAATAGGTTTTTAGCAAGTGGTACTTTTAGAAAGCCACCTTTTCTTTGCCCAAAGCCTCTGTAGGCCAATTTGCATGAGCTTCGACTGTCACCTGGCAGCTGAATAGCCCCCTTGATGCCGTGTGAAAACTGATCCTAGAGCAGGACAAAGGCTTCAGTTTGGGGAGGTGTTTTCTATTCCTTGTCAGGGTGACCACCTGAGCTGTGCCTAGGAACTTAATTAACTTTAAAGAGGCCTACCATGTCACAGACATATGTTAGCTGACACCTAGACATGGCCCTTCTTTGTTCCCCAAGTCAGCCAGGCACCAATCCTAGTGGGAGGGGATTTGACCCCAGAACTAGTTCAGATTGATCACAGAGGAGGGCTTGCTCATTTCCCTGGCTACACCTCTGGGGCGGGAGCAGGTGCTCTCTACAGGGAAAGAAAGGTTCTGCCATCTGGGTGTTAGGTAGAGTTGGGATTGTTTGCAGTAGGACACACAGTAAATGCAAAAAAGTGGGTAGCGTCAACCCTGGCAACTTTAACCCCACTAGGTAGGTAGGTATGGGCAAAGAGTTTTCTCCACCCACTGGCTGGTGGCATTCATAAATGTGGCATCCCCAGTACCACCCTCAGAACATTTTCTGGACTGTGGAATAACAGAAGAGGACTCAACCTGCTGTCTGTGATGTGAGAAGGCTCTAGAAGACTAGACCTGCTCTCTCTCTTGTACCCAGGAGAAAGAAGTGGACTTCTAGGGTCAGAAGGCTGGCATACTGTTCAAGCTACAGGGATACAACAGGCCTTTATCTGCCACTGCCCATCGGACCAGTTAAAACTGAACCTGCCCTGAGCCGTGCTGCTTGAGTGAGTCTTGACCCCTAAGTGCTGTCCTCAAGGTCCTGGACCTATGGCTGGTGTCTAAGTATAATCCTCCTCATTTTTACTGAAGCTGGTTCCAAAGACCTCAGGAAGACTGGTACCAAGCTGTTGCAATGAACATGTGTTGCTGCTAGGACAAATATTCAGTTTGCTCTGGCTCTGAGCTTTTCAGCAGCAGCAAATCCTATTCAACGGGACCTTGAGGAGAAGGTATCCAGTTTTGTGGACTTGTCTTCAGCTGCGGCCTGTAGCCTTGCCTGGCTGGAAGAGTCCTGCCTCCAAAAGTGCGACTGAGTCTAAAGATAGAAATTGTCTCTGAGCAAAGGCGCCAAATGTATTCGACTGGCAAGGTACCTTCTCTGGACGCAAAATTCAAATTTCTCTTGCTCAGAGTTTTCCCACCAAAGGTCTACGGTTTAACATAGACCTCATCCATCAACTATCCAGTGACACGGAGTCCTCTTCATTTGCAGGCTGGTGCCCTGCCCACCCGAGGAATTGTGTTTTCCATTCCAGAGACCATGTCCAAAGGTAAAGCTTCAAACAAGGTCAACCCTGGTTTCTGTATCCGAACCATACTGCATCACGATTGGCATTAACTTGTACCTAGGTACCAGTTAAGTGCAACCAGATGACTGCAGTTGGTGATTAACGATTTTTAGTGTTATTTTGCACCTTAAACTTTCAATATTTAAAACTCCAATAACAACTTGAATTTTTGTCGTTTTGGTGTCATTTTATTTATTAAAATTGACTCTATTAATCAAAATTGGTTTGGGATTTTTCTTGTGTGGTGTTTTGACTTTATTACTGTTTTGGTACTGCAGAAATACTTTACATATTGCCTCTAAGTTGAGCCTGTCTGGTCCATGCCATAGCTACCAGGGGGTTGAGCTCAGGCTTCTTTAGTAACTTCATCAGTTTACCCTGACCTGACCAAATGTTGGCTCATTGTGAGTGATACATGTGCTGGTTGAGTTTAATCTACCCTATTAATAACCAAACTTCAGATGTAAGTTTGGATTGTTCAGCCTTGCAACCCCTAAACTAGTGCCACTTTAAATTGTTTAAGACCTTTATGTCTAAACCTCCTCCCCAGAAAGATGTGAGGAAAAAAGCAACAAAAATGCAGTTAAAAAATCTTCTGATGAGTCCTCTCCAGTAATAGAGGGCAAGCAAAGGCATTTCCTCATTGCCTACACCATCATCCCCTGTAACAAAAAAGAGAAAGGTGATCCCTCCATCGACAGACACACAGACTACGAAAACTCCATCAACGCCTCCTATCCACTGCTTCACGTCAATAAAGGTGAGAAAACTGTCTTAAACACTGTGGATTTATTGTCAGTGGAACTGTCAACAAGCTGACCTTTGTCTATGGAACCAGCGACACCAATGACGTCCTTGTCGATGACTCTAATACTGATACTGTCAACAACCATGTCATCGACGACACTACCATCAATAACCTTGTTGACAACCCTAATATCAATGATCTCCCTGACAGTAGCCCCTTCGATAACCCAAACATCAATGATATTGCAAGCTATTACTCCATTACACCCGGAGCATATGTCCCTGAGCAAAGTACCACCTCACCCTCCAGCAAACTTTCTGGATGCAGAAGCAGATGAAGACACATCCGATACAGAGAATTCCTTTGTTGTAGCGTATGGTTCTGGACAGATCCACATAAAGTGCCAGGAGACAGAAGAGGAACATGAGTAT
This sequence comes from Calotriton arnoldi, assembly GCA_963921515.1. Taxonomy (NCBI): domain Eukaryota; kingdom Metazoa; phylum Chordata; class Amphibia; order Caudata; family Salamandridae; genus Calotriton; species Calotriton arnoldi. Next base: position 183,346 of record CAWUFW010003201.1, on the reverse strand, counting down.
TTATCACAGCATAAACAGACTCCTGGATCATACCTCTTTTATTTTTCACCTGCAACATTGGGAAGATAGACAGTATAACAACCATCATTATAACTCTATGAGGTGGCATATGAACAGTAGCCCATGATGCATGTGCCCGTGTATCTAATTACTGACCTCAGGCTCATGATGAAGGACTATTATATGTGGTTCCCAACCACTTTTGAGCAGACAGTATCAGCTGATCTGCAGCAAGCTTCTAGATCTTCACCACCTGCACAATAAACTACTGAGGAGGGAGAACACTGAAAATCTTAAGATCCGCACCCAGTTCACAGTTCCTGGATGTCCTTTAACCGCCTATCCAGGTAGACAGCTTAGATGATGAAGTTGAATATATAGATGTTAAAGAAGGAGAATTCCTTCCTCAAGGCAATGAGTGAGATGACTATGTTTTACTAGTTACAAACCCACCAACACCACAACCAGTAGATTCTTTACCATATATTATCAAATTTTATTCACAGGTATACATAGCAGGAAAAAGATTCGGCCTTCCGGTAGTTGTAGTGAAGCTCACTGTTTCCTGTGTGACTTCAATGAACCAGCAAAGTGGGCAAATAAATCAATCCCACTGGTGCCACTTTTGCAGGAAGGCAAGTAAAGTATGCACACCCTAGCTACTGAACCTGTGGTAATACATCAGATAGATAAGAAATATAAGATCCCTGAAGATTCATCTGTATACCTTTTAGGACATCCTAAGGCATAATTGGTTCTAATGCAGGCCGCTCAGACACAGACCAAGAGCCCAATGTCACCTTGCACAGTGCCTCCAGATTGATAGGGTTGCAGAATGGATATGACAGGGAAAAGATTTTCCTCTATGGCTGCCATGACTATAGGAGCAGTAAATGCCATGGCGATTGTGGGCAGGTATCATCAGCAGATATGATCAGATATAACCCCATATCTAGATCCCCTGCCGGAAGACAAATAAACTGAGGTTATGTCTATCCTGCGGTTCTTATTGATTCAGCTATGGGCGTCTCTAATATAGGGTTCAAACAACTAGCTGATGGACCTGTATTACACTGGCAAGGATGGTTAAGAGCCACCTCCTTTAGGCCAGGGGTCCAAAGCAAGATCTTGGACATGCCTTTTTATAGTGGATGGTTTGGGAACATGTAGATGTTTCTATGCTGGAAACTGGCAGGTCACTTGGAGCTTTGCAACACCAGTTCATAACAAGGCTGCAGATACTCACCATACCATCCTTCTTATCAACCTACACAATACCACCGAATTATGCGCCACGTCAGCAACAGTCATATTTATATAGAGAGCAGCATCATTCCTACACAAGTCAACCTAAACAAAATGCATATCCCAGCAAAAGACCAGGAAGCTAGACACCACAGACAATCCCCAGCACTGGATACCAAAGAAGGTGGAATACATTTCTCAGGCCCTGTAGCAGGCAGAATCTCTGCTTACTACAACAACAACTGAGAGGCAATCACTGCAGAAAAATGTGTTCTGGATGTTATCCAGTACAGTCACACCCTGGAGGTCATTCAAAATCCTCCGACAACGCCTCCTCAAAAAACAAAACACAATCATCTGTATCTGTTGAAAGCAGAAATTCGGTCCACGCTACAGAAAAAGACCATAGAGATAGTGCCAAAACAGCATAGAAATGTGGGGATCTACTCTAGATACTTCCTGGTAAAACAGAAGGCTGCAAAAGAGTCGAAACCTATCCTGAATTTACGCCGACTCTATACTTAGCTGAGGAAACAAAAATTCCGAATGGTCACACTTCAGGAGGTACTGCACCTTCTAAGGAGAAACAAATATACAGCATGCTTGGATCTCAAGGATGCATATTTCTGCATACCCATCAAAATGAAGCATGGTGAATTCCTTGGATTTGAGGTAACCATTTGCCACTAGCAGATTCAAGTACTTCCTTTTGGCCTTCAATCCATCCCACACATGTTTACCAAATGTATGGCGCCGGTGGCTGCCCACCCTTGAAAACTAGGCCACCAGGTATATCCTTATCTGGACAACTGGATAGTCAAAGGTTCATCTATAACATCTACCAACAACTCAGAAAAGGCTCGTATAGATCTGTTCAAGTCCTTAAGTCTTCCTGACATCATCAAGACAACTTCTCTTTCTAGGAGCCATAATAGATTACCAGGCCTGTAAAAGCATTTCTGTCACTAGAGAGATGAATGGCACTTTCAGCACTGGTGAGGTAGATACCCTATCAAAAACAGACAACAGCATTCCTGCTAGGAATGGTATCCTCCTGTATGGTGCTTATACCATTTTGCAGACTGCATATGAGACCTGTACTGGAAGAGTTGGACAATCAATGGACATAAATTTAAGGGTTATTTTGAAGACAGAATAGCGGTGATGCCAAAGATAAAAAAGCTCTTCGCTGGTGGAGAGCTCAAGACAAATTGGGATCAGGTCTTTCATTCCTCCAATCAAAAATTACCTAGTCGTCGCCACTGATACCTCAATGGAAGGTTCAGGGGCATATTTCCAAGAGTTTTGAGCAAGAGGACTCTGGACACCCCAGGAAAAACTCTACATATAAATATACTGAAGGTCAGAGTAGTCAGAAAGGCTCTGCAGTCTTCCCTCCCACGCATTTCCAAATCAGAAGAGTTGCTCTGAACAGACCCCACCACCACTGTGTTCTTCATACTGCCACAAGCGGGAACACACTCCCAGATTCTGTCAGTGGAAGCCCAAAAACTATGGTATTGCCCATTTCACAATGGTCACACTTACATCAGAGCATCCTCCCAGTGTGGACAATGACCAAGCAGATTTCCTTAGCAGAGCAGTTAGACTCCCAGGAGTGGGGGTGTTGGACCTGGCCCTTTCTGAAGGGTTACCCCAAACTGTGTGCCTTCCTCCTCCTCCTCCTCTTTCTCTGAATTTGTTTTCATTGGTTTTCAGATTCTGATCACTTCACCAGTGCTAAAGTGCATGGACTCTAAACATGGTGACCTTGGCTAATCCAAAATTGGCATATTTAATGTATCTATAAGTCTCTAGGAAAGTGCACTCCATGTGCCCAAGGCTTGCAAATAAAATTCTACTGGTGGGTCTGCTAGTACAAGAAAGAGTGGGAGACCCAATAAACCCTTGGAGGCTTGGGCAATCAGTGTATTAGCGGGTAAATGTGCCTACAAGGGATTTTCTTACTTTCACACAGTTTAATATCTAATAGGCAAACAATGGTCGTAAGCTCTATCCAGTAGCTCACATTGAGTTATTCAAAATTAAATTGGCTTATTCTGATTTGAACGAATCTGCCACAGATGATTTAACACAGGTGTAGATATTTCAAGACATAAATTTATAATGAAAAACTTTTCGGAGGGTACAAAAAACTAATACATATATCAATATAAATCACCACATGGTGACTGAGATTTACAAATGATTTGTTGTTACAAGTATCTCAATAACCCTCATGAGAACACCTATTTCAAACAATATCTACAGCAGGAAATTGTAACTGATCAAACATAAAACAAATCCTCAAGTGAATAATTCACAAAGAAAATAGGTATAGTTGTCGACGTTTCGGTCTAGATAGTGAAGACATCTGTTAGACCATCTTCAGGACGGTAGATTCGAATGTTGAATGACCCTTAGAGAACTACATGAGCAATTTCAGAATGTAGTTAAGTTCATTAAAGTTATTTGTCCGACATCAAAAAGAAAGCTAATGAATAGGTACCGCAGTTTCAAGGAGGTCCCAAAACGATTGAACACAATTATAACAAGCACTCCTGAAACGGTCCTCATGGACCGAACTGTTCCAATTCCAGCGTCTATCTGGAGAGAAGACGGGCACTGCTCCGTACGATGTTGCGATGTTACTGCAGTCGACGTTTGCTGACTGCAGTAACAGCGGAACGTCGTACGGAGCAGTGCCCATCTTCTCTCTAGATAAACGCTGGAATTGGAACAAAAATCGACGTAGTGATGACTTTGGGCCAATCGGAACCGACGCAGTGCCCTTCAACACTGATGCAGCACCGATCCGAGGAAACTCCTGCCTGGATCAACGACGATGCGGGACACGACTGTGAGGCTCATTGATGACACAGCACCTGCATCGTAAAGGGTTCGACAATGACGCAGGACCCGACTGCGAGGCTCAATGATGACACATTGACTGCATCGAAAGGTGTTCGTCGACGATGCTGGACCCAACTGTGAGGCTCGACACCGATGCATCTGCCTCACTGCATAGATCGGAACCTCTGTTTCCAATCCATCCAAGATACTTTTTCAGCAGGCAATGTGTGGGTCCTGTAGCCGCTCTGCCCTCCATCCCAGTCGGCCTGAACTTTGGATTTACTCCGGTCCAGCCTGACCTCAAGTATTCCTTAAGCACTATTGGCTTTTAAACAATATATTACAGTTTATTCTTTAAAAAATCATATCTCAAGTTTTCCATATTGGATTTTCGTCGTTTTGGTCTTGCTTTACTCGGATAAATATTCTCTATTTTCTAAACTAGTGTGAAGTCTTTTTGTGGTGTTTTCACTGTGTTACTGTAATTTAACTGTTGCACAAATACTTTACACATTGTCTCTTAAGTTAAGCCTGACTGCTTTGTGCCAAGCTACCAGATGGTGAGCACATGTTAATTTAGGTTGTGTATCTGACTTACCCTGACTAATATTGTGGTCCCTACTTGGACAAGGTGCAAACCTCTGCTAAGTAGAGACCTAATTTCTTACAGGGGGTTAAAGGGCATACTAAATCAAGGGTTACAACACTGGGGCAAGCCAAATATTCATCAGAAACAAGAAATGCCACTTTTATGCAAGCAGGCACCCACAAATGAATTGCTAGGTTAGACTTGATCGCTTTGGTGGAGTCTTCCCCCAAACGTTTTGCCTTCTCCCATCCTGTTTGCTGAAATTCATTTTTGTTGGCATTAGGACTCTGTGCACTTTATCGTTGCTAACCATTGCTAAAGTGCTTGCGCTCACTCCTTTAAACATAGTAAAATTATCTTGTTATAATTCCCACATTTCATTTATTCATAATTTGCTAGTGAAGTGGTACTGCATGTACCCAGGGCCTCCAAGTTAAATCCTACTCATGGGCCTGCAGCACTTATTGTACTGTACATTTAAGTATCCCTTTAAAAGATGTCCCAGGCCTGCCATTGCAGTCTGTGTGCAGTTTTAAACTGCCAATTCGACTTGGCAAAGTAAATCTTCTGCCAAACCTAAACCTCTCTTTTTAATGCATACATGTCACCCCTAAGGAAGGCTCTTACTTTCAAGTTTTACATGTCCTGGTAGTGAAAAACTCTTAAATTCATTTTTCACTACTGTAAGGCCTACCTCTCCCATAGGATAGCATTGGGTTACTTTATTACATATAATTCATGCTTTTTATTCAAAACCAAGGTAAAGAGCTAGGACTCTAGGACGGCCGTCCTTGTCCCTGCAAATTTATAATATAACCAAAGTGGACGGCCAAGAAATATGGAAAAAATGACTGTCTGACATAAAATGTCTGGCACCTCAAAGGTTTGTTAAGAAAACCCTCACACACCAACCTGGTTGGTGTCATGCTTCATCATCGGGTCCCAGCTGGGTAGCCAAATGCTACCCGGCTGTGCTACAACACCTGTTTACAGTGGAGCAGGTTTCAAGGTGAATGTGAATGTGATGAAGTGCATGAAATATAAAAATACCTCCAGAATACTACCCGTTACTTTTATTCGTGGTAGTCTGGGATATAGTTAAAAAAGAGACATGAGAGTGGATAAGAAACTACTAATATTCTATGTAGTTGGTTATATTATCCTTAGGTCGACATGTTTCAGCCCTTAACAAAAATATACGGGCTTTCTTCAGGACCTCTCAAATAAATAAATGTGAGTGATGTGAAAAAGTGTGATAAAAATTATTACCACATGAGATGCATTTTTAACACTCACGCTAAGGAGTGCTATTTATGCGGCAAGGACTGGCGATGTGTAGGTCCTTTTTAAAATGTAGAATACATTAATTCATATGTAGACGTTCTTATCTGGTCCAAGAGGGGGGAAGAAGCACCTCTCATACTTCACATATTTATGTGGCGGCGTCTCCCTCATACAACCTAGAGCATGTCCCCTGGAGCATTTTAAAAAGGACCTACACATCGCCAGTCCTTGCCGCATAAATAGCACTCCTTAGCGTGAGTGTTAAAAATGCATCTCATGTGGTAATAATTTTTATCACACTTTTTCACATCACTCACATTTATTTATTTGAGAGGTCCTGAAGAAAGCCCGTATATTTTTGTTAAGGGCTGAAACATGTCGACCTAAGGATAATATAACCAACTACGTAGAATATTAGTAGTTTCTTATCCACTCTCATGTCTCTTTTTAACTATATCCCAGACTACCACGAATAAAAGTAACGGGTAGTATTCTGGAGGTATTTTTATATTTCACGCACTTCATCACATTCACATTCACCTTGAAACCTGCTCCACTGTAAACAGGTGTTGTAGCACAGCCGGGTAGCATTTGGCTACCCAGCTGGGACCCGATGATGAAGCATGACACCAACCAGGTTGGTGTGTGAGGGTTTTCTTAACAAACCTTTGAGGTGCCAGACATTTTATGTCAGACAGTCATTTTTTCCATATTTCTTGGCCGTCCACTTTGGTTATATTATATAATTCATGCTACCTTTTGATTGGGAACAGGTAGAGATGCCATGTTGTTTCTCAAAAGAATTGTAATTTAAGCCATTCTTTAATGGTAAAGTCAGATTTTAAGTCACAATTCTGAAAATTCCACTTTTAAATAGTTAGCACTTTTTTTCCTAACCATTTGGTACCTGCAGCCTGTGTACTGGGTCTCATGACTGTGAATAGTTGGTAGTTGGCCTTTGTGTATTCCTTCCAGACAGTAAGACAAAGGTGGAATATATGTGGGCAGCATGGACCAGCCTACCTGGGTGGGTGAGGTGGAGCTGTTCCATGCTCAATACAATTCAAATGGCTTCCCCAAGCACACTCACAAAAAACTTGACACCAGCCCTTTATCACCAGAGATCTATTGGATCATGAGAAAGAAGGAAATTTCCAGAACCAGATGGGTGAAGAGCCTAGATGTTTCTCATACTTCATAGGCTGGCACCAGGTATAAATATTGAACCCCCAGACCAACTCTTCAGTTCACTTCTGAACCTGCAGAGGTCCCCAGAAGGCCTGCCTTCTTCTTCTGAGGACTGCCTTACTGCTTGAGGCCTGCCTTGTTCGTCATAGAACTGCCCCGCTGCTTTCAGATGACTGCCCTGCTGATTGAAGCCTGCTTTGTGCCCTCAGAGGACTGCTTTGCTGCTTGAGGCCACCCTGGTCCCAGGACTACCAGAGCGACTCCAAGGGCTACTTGGCTAGTCTCCTGTTCTGCGGTACAGGGCCAAAAAAAGATTCGGCAACCTTGAACCTGCATCATGACCCTATCTAAAGTGAGTCCTGCCTTCCAAGTGATGTCCAACAAGTCCTGGACCCTTGGAAGTGCTGCCAAAAAGTGCCCAAACTATCAAAATCAGAAACTTGGGACTTTGAAACATTTCCACCAAAAAGTGGCCTGACAACTGACAGGAGACCGGGACCTTCCTCCTAGCCAGTCTGCCTGACTTTGTGGTTGCTCCAGCTATATTTATCTCTGCTGCAGCAAATCCTGTTCAACCGCTCCCCTCGGCAAGAGTATCCGGCCTCGTGGATCCCTCAACGGCTGCAGCCTGCAGCTTTGTCCCGCCGGAGATTTTTGACTTTCAATAAAATGACAAAGTGATAAACTCCCTTGCCCCACTGAACTCTACCTTCCCAGTAACTTTTTCTTGAGATTTCTTCCAAGTCCAAAGGTAAGCCGAGACCAGGCCCTATCCACCTTTCACATCTGTACCACGCTCCATCGCGGTCAGCCATAACGTTTGAATTTGCCCCGGTTTGGTACAACTTGATGCCCGTGGTTGGCACTTTGAGCTTTTAGGCGCTATTTTTCACCAAAAACTTTCAGAATTCATAACTCTGGTTCTATTGATTGGATTTAATTTTTTGGGTGTCAAATTGTTTATTACATTTTTCTCTATTTTTCCAAATTGCTGTGGGTCTTTTGTGTTGTGTTTTCACTTTATTACTGTTTGTGTGCTGCATAAATACTTAACACATTGCCTCTAAGTTAACCCTGACTGCTTTTCTGCCACACTACCAGAGGGTTAAGCACAGGTTAATAGAGTGACTTTGGGGGTTCACCCTGACCAGGATTGTGGTTGTTACTTGAGAAGGGTCTTCACCTCCCTCACTTATAAACCTTATTTCTTACACTTGAGAAATGCTAATGCTGCATAAAATGTATGCCTACTCCTTTTCACCATTTCCCCTGATACCCAAGTAAAGCAAAGATGAAACCGGAATCCTGCATAATGATTCTCAGAGCTCCATACTGGCCGAGACAATATTGGTTATCGGATCAGTTGCAACTGGCACAATATTGACCAATTCTTCTGAAAATGTTAACAGACCTCATAAACAGGACCAGAGTTCAAGTGCTTCATCCCACAATCTCTAAAATTAGCAGCCTGGCTCCAAAGCTCCATGTATTTGGACACTGAGACATCTCGCAGAAGTGCAAGGGAGTCTTAGCTCAAGCCTGAACTCTGTCAACAAATAAATCATATACTGCTAAATGCGAAATATTTTATATGTTATGTACTGCTAACGAATTCCATTCTTTTCTAATCCAAGCCCATCAAATACTGCCAAACCTTTCGAATTTAGCGAAATCAGGCCTTATATCAATCCCAAATTTATTTCAAAAATACCTACCGAGTTTCATCTGAATGAACTAGTCATCCTAAAAATATTTTTTAAGAATCCAATGACACCAGCTGATAGGACTCTTCACTTGCTGGATGTAAAACGATGCTTAAAGTCTTAGCTGGACATAACTAAACACATCTGGAAGGGCAATCAGCTGTTAGAATCTTTATCAGCACCATGTAAAGGTTTCCCTGTAACAAGACGGTATTTCAAGATGAATGGTTGCTACCATAACTTTCTGACACGCAAAAGCTAGAAGACCTTTGACAGACAGTAATAGCTCATTCCACAAGAACTATGTCTACTTCTTCAATGCTCTATTCTGGAGTGCCAGTACTAGACATTTGCCACTTCCACCTCACTGGTTGAAATTTGGACCTCATATAGTGATGGATGCGCAAATAAAGTAAGCACTGCTTATGGCTGTTATAGCTGTCAGTGCTTTTATTGCTATTTCAAAGTTAGCAAGGGTCTTCCAGTTCAACTATGGGAATGATTTGAGCATGTAGATCTATGAAAGATACCAATACTGGAGAACCACAGTTACAGGTAAGTAACTTGTTCTTTCTTAGTGGCTAACAAATCAGAATAAATGAAAGTAAATGAGTGACAATTAAGAGGCAACCTCACCTTCCCATTTAACTGGTAACATGTTCAATTATACAGGACAGAAGTTCAATCCTACAAGAATTTTAAGAATGAAAATTTTGTGAAGATAGGTATATGTAGGATATTATAGATTTACTATTCTTAAATCCACGTACCCACATACCCTGTAGATACATTTTTCAAGATTATTAGATGTGTAGTTAAGTATAGTAAACCCATACTTCCCAATATATACTTACCTTGACTATATTTTGGTAGTCGAGATTTTGATCACAATATTTTTGAAGGAAAATTACCATAATATTCTGGTGGTATACCATTTAACATATTCTAATTTCATAAATAATGCCGATATGCATTTTAGTGATAACTCTCAAATTAGATGTGGGAGTAAAGATCACATAGGGAGTAATCTTAAAGCTAGTTAGCAAAGAAACACAGTTATTTTTACCACATAATTTAAATTGCCCATTGCCCAATCAAGAAAAATAGATTAAATTGGAGGGGTTAAACAAAGCCCTCTTTAGGATAGCAAAGTATTTTCTTATTGAGGAAAATGCATTGCTGTTCTTCATCCCCTGCTGGGCAGACCATGAAAGATGGCAACTAGACTGGACACTCAAAAATAAATGCTTTTCAGCAACTGAGAGTACTTCTGCCCCCAAATGCCATGATATAGAGTAGTGACTCCATACAAAAATCATCATTTGAGTACTTACATTTTAGGAGTTTTCATAGTAAAAAGGTTCTTTTCACAGAAACTTCTATGCCCATCAAGTTTGCACTGAAGACCTATGTGTTGTAGTCCAAAACATCTACATTATCTGTGCATAAAAGGAAATGATGGTAATATGTGACTTCAAGATCTTCAGGGGTGCAGTTTCTGGAGTCACCAAGGACGAAGACAAATCAGGCAGCCAAAATGAGGAAAGAAGGGGTTTAAAGCCACACTGCTGCTTCAGATCATTCACTGATGAGATCTTCCTTGGCAGCAGACCATTACTGTCAAGTTGGATTTTGACCGATCTAGACAAGTTGAGTTGTCTAACCAGTAGTACAGTGGGTGAATTAGCGAATTGGAAAAAGATACTCCATAGAGCTTTATGTTCAACATTATAATATGTGGCACATAATTCCACAAACAAGCATAAAGCCACCCATCGCCTGTCACGATGGACGTCTGTGCCGGATACCGGAGTATGTGAAGCCTTGGTGATGAGGTCCCACCTGGATGAAAAACCCGACCTATTCACTAGGGATCAGAAATTTGACTTAATGCAATATCCCAGATGAGGTATAGTGTTTCCATGATATCTTTAATTTGTTGTTTTTAGTGCTGATGTAGAAACATTTATCACTGAAGTTTTTGCCTTCCTTTCACAGACCACTTACTTCTATAGTTGCTATTTTATGATTCATGGGCACATATGTCATCATCCATATTGATGTAGCTTTTCATAGTATATATTTCATCACTGCTGGCCTCTGTGGACTGAGGCAATGCACTTGGTGGGCCTTAGAAAATAAACACACAAAGGTTTTTTTAAACTGAGCATTGACTATAGTGTCTAAACCTATGAGCTCTGCCTAATATTAGGGATAGGCAGGCTGTCTATAATATGAGATCCTAAAAAAAATCAATTTTCTCATCTTACTCTTTTGAATTAGATTCTGATTTTTAACATATGACTTGGATAGGGCAGAGTAGAAAAACAAAAGTAAGCAGAAGATACAAGAGAAGACTATGCTATTTTTAATCTGTTTCTTTATTCATTTGTGTAGTTATTTAGTAGTTCTATTTACCACAGACAAGACCCTACGAGCATCATAGCACACACTCAACAGTGCGTGAACTGCTTTGTATAATTACTACCTATTAATGCAGCTATTTTAACTAATGTGCCGCATTTAAAAAAAGACCTCCTCATAAAGTGAACTGGTGCAGCGTGTTCCCATCTGCCCTTCCATGTGCGGTACTTGCCATTAAAAGTTATACCCGTTCTCTCTCTATCACTAGTACGAGGGCACAGTGTGCACGCTGGAGTCTGGCTCGAACACACAGCCTTTTAAAACAAATGTACTGATCAGTACGGGATCTGGCGCACTGTGTTCTTGTGTGTCACAAAACACAGGATGGTTCACAAAAATTAATCTCTACAAAGTGGAGTGTGCCAGAGGTAGTAGAAACGTCTGGCAGAGTTGTGCGGTGTGTAGAATGCACAGTGTGAGAGGGGATAATGAAGTGTTGTGGTGCAGGTTTTAGAGAAGGCCAAAATGTGCCTTGTGACACCGTGTGTGAGAACATCTGGTCAGTCGAGAGGGGTCACAGTGGCCTTTACATACTTTCCATAAACCTGGAGCATAGATATATAGGATCCTTTGTATTTTAAGTTTCGTGTAAGAGGTCTGTATACATCTTTCAGATACAGTTAGCAGGGAAAGGATGTCTGTGGTGTATAATGATCTATATTTCTCATCTAATCGTGTCATGTGTCATTGTTGTAACTCCTTCCCTCCCTTCTTTGTCTGTGCCTCACCTCTCAGTAGCATGTTGACCATCCTTTAGGGGTGACTGTCCATGGCTGAGGAGACCTCGGTGGGGAGATGGCCAGGCAGACCAGGGCCCAGCGAAGAGAGAGTCTATTCAGGGAAGAGGTGGAGATATGTCCTACCTGGGAAAGTACAGAGCAGAGGGGCAGCACCCAGGGAAGAGTCCAGTACAAGGGAGATGTTCAGACCGGAGAAGCACAGTGTGGTGAAGCTGTTTTCTGAGAAGAACTGATCCGGCTGAAGAAGTTAGGAAGAAGAGACATATGTTGCGGATGCTGTGTCTAACTTCATGACCTGCAAGGCTCCAGTTTTTTTTAAAGATTACAGCTGCTGTTACATATACCACAATCACAGGTGAGTGTGAAGCAACAATGTGCTGAGTTGCAATACCTGCATCTATGTTCTGCTCAACCACCAGGCCCAGACCAGCTGCCAGGCGAGGCAGGGTAGAGGGGCAGCTGTCAGCTATGTAGACTTAAAATGATGAGATGAGCATATAACGCTGTAACAACAGGTTGACAGGATTTACGTGTGTGCTAATAGAGAAGACTCTCGGGAGACGATGTATGACTGATCCATTACACATCATTGTCAAAACTGCAAACCATTTTGAGGAATGCTACATCTAATTTTTTTTTGTTTATTATAGCCTTAGAGCCCGTTATAGAAAGCTCTACCGGCCATTAAAGGCCCTCTCCAGCATCAAAAGCCTGAGCCGAAGGCGTGGCTCAGGCCTTTAACAATGGAGCAGGCCTTTAATGGCCAGTAGATCCCACTACGGAGGGCTCTAAGGCTATAAAAACATTCCGCCCCTAGAGGGCAGAATGCTCCAATTTGTAAAACAAAGAACTCACAGGAGCCCGAGGGGGTTGAAATCCCTTTGTTCACAGCAGCAGCTCTGACCAAACATTGGAATGTTGGCGCTATGGGCTTCTACTGGCCATTAGAAGCCCCGAGCACTCCATTGTTTTCAATGGAGCGCTCAACAGTCCAATGTTCTAATATGTGTTGCTTACTTCAGTAAAGAAAATGTGGCATTTGAGAGTGCTATGTGGGAAGAGTCTTCCACATATTCTCCCATGTGGTGTGTGGTCAAGAAGGACGCTTGTTGGCGCCTGTATATTGAAACCTTAGCAGCTGCCTTTCTTCCTCAGAGTTTGAAGCTTACTGTACTTGTTAAAATCGTGGGGGCTTACTATGTTGGGCAGCTAAACTAGGTCTGACATCGAAAGGGAGGAAAGACTCTTCATTGTAGGAGTAAATTAAAGGTATATATGCTTAAAATGACAAAAGGCTTTCATTGCTAAACTAGTATTTGTTGGCATAAGTACTCTCTGCACTTTACTCCTGCTAACCATTGGTAAAGTGCTTGTGCTCTCTGCCTTGAATATGGTACAATTGGTATACACTTAATTGGCACATTTAATTAGCTAATAATTCCCTAGAAAATGGTACTAAAGGAACCCAGGGCCTGTAAATTAAATGCCACAAGTAGGCTGCAGCACCCATTGTGCCATCCATTAAAGTAGAACTGTAAAACATGTCTAAGGCCTTTCACTGCAACCTGTATTTAAGTCTTAAACTGCCATTTCAATCGGTGAAAATAAACCTGTTATCAGGTCTAATCCTTCCTTTTTATTACTTTTAAGTCACCCCTAAGCTCTGCCTTAACTGCTCTTAGGGGAGGGTGCATGGTATTTAAAACATAAGATATATATGTTAAAGTTCTACATGTCCTGACAGTAAAAACTTCTAAAAGTCGTTTTTCACTGTGGCAAGAGTAGCTCACCCAAAGACTAATACTGCTTTACCTTATTAAACATGATAAGTGAGAACTTCAGATTGAGACCAGATAGAGAAATTCTTATTCCACTCATTTGAATTGAAATTTAGAATGCTCTTTAATGGTAAAGTCGCATTTTAAGTTACTATTCTGAAAATGCAACTTCTAAAAGTTGGAACATTTCTGCCTAAATCAAATGTGCTTGTCTGCCAGGGTCACATGACTGTAATACCTCTCTTGTGGTGTGATATGCATTTTTATCTGCCCTGGGGACAGAAGGGCCTTATGGTGAGGGTGTTCCTCTCCTGAGCAGGATGTCCTGGGGGTTATACTCAGCCCTTCCTGAGCTTCAATGGGTAACCTCAGGGCTATGTCCACTCCCTTCTTGACTTCTAAGGGCTGCCTGCCCTGTCAATAACAAATATAGCTCAGACCTCGGCTCATCTGCCTTTGTCCCAGTAGACAGATTGGAGCCAAATCCAAGAAACAGGAAGGTTAGACAAAGGGGGAATCTCTCACCCGCAGGCTACCACTGGGTAAAGGAGTGGCACCTTCAGAACCTCTCATCAGAATACTCCTGGACTTGTGGAAGATTCAAAAGAAAGACTGCCATGCTGTCTGAACAAGGAGGACTGGACCTGCTTGCCGTGAACCCTAAGATCCCCAGAAGTGACTCCAATTGTCAGCTGGCTGACCTCATGTTTGTGCTATAAGGACACAACAAGCTTCCACAGGCCTTCCCTGCAACTGCCCATCTGACCAGCACCAGCTGGACTTGCCTGAGCCCTGTTTCTAGCCTCTGAAGGAGTGAGTCCTGATTCCCAAGAGGTGCCCCCAAGGTGCTGAATGCTTGGTTTGCATAAGAGTCTTTGCCTCTTGCTTCAATGCTGAGTTAATAGTAAAAATCCTGATGTTTTGAGCTCCAATGATGGCCTGCTATTTGCCTTAGCAATGATTGCGAGTATCTCTGCGACCACCAAGCTCTGACCACAACCTGCTCCTTGGGTTAGCATCAAGCGCCAGCAACACCATCAATTTGAAGCTCCAAAGGTGACCAGCTCTTCGTGACAAACAACGGCTGCCCATCTCAGCTGCTAAGATGAAGCTCCAGAGGCGGCTGTTCCTCATGCCAGCATCAACCTCCACGCAGCCCCCGCCAACTAGAAGCTCCAGCTTAAGCTGCTCGTGTGGACTTCGATTTTGAGAAGGTAACCTCTTCCCCAGAGCGCTATCGCGGTCAGTCAGAACTTTGACTTTGGCCCTGTCCGCGTGAACAGTTTGCCACAAATGGTGCTTTGTGTTTCTTGGTGCTAATTTTACCTAAACTTTAAAAAGATCATAACTCTGGTTCTACTGATTGGACTTTTGTTGTCTTGTAGCCTCTAAGTTAAGCCTGACTGCTTTTGTACGAAGCTACCACAGCATTAAGCTCCAGTTTATCTAGTGACTTTTGGGGTACATCCTGACAAGGGCTGGGTTTATTACTTATATGGGGCTTTCACACCTCTCAACTAACTAGCCAATTTCTTACAACCATTTTCTACTATGTTATTTGGGGTGTGATATATTATTTGGGGTGTGGTGTACATTCACGAGGGCTGTATTTAAGTGTACAGACCAGATTCCTTACCTTAAATGTTCATGATATGCCTACAGTGAGAAAATGCTTTTCTGTCTACTCATACATTAAAACATTAGAATGTATGCATCATATTACTTCAAGAAACTCACACCATGGTTGTGGAACAGCAGCGCTCGCAAAAGCGCGAGAGAGGGGCTATTTTTGCCACCACTACCTATGCATCCACCTGCGGAGCATTAGTCGGGATTTGGCGGTACACACTGTGAGAAGTTCGCCTGGTATATGCTGTCCACTAATTATAGTGGGCACCTTGCACCAGTCCAAACAACCCCTTATTGGAGATAGGTTAAAGACAACCTTTATTGAAAGCTATCCTAGTGGTAGCTATGGAGAGCAGCCTTCAGGCTAAGTCTTGAAGGAATGTAAAGCAGCTTGTTTTACCAGTCTATAATCTCTTGAGTGACCAAATGAAAGAGGACCACACCAGGTATATATTCAAAATATATGTATTTATTACTAAACACACCCCTCTAGTCTCTTTATGAGGCTAGAGTTCAAGTACATAAGTTATAAGTTAGTTATCAACAGTAATAGCACAAATACACGTTTGAGCCCTAGGGGCGTACTCAAACCATATACCAATAAAGTGGTATAAGAACCACGACTGAGCTAGACACAAGGCCTAGAGCCTGTAGAAGTGCTTGGCCCTCAAGGAACCACCCAAGGTAGTGACACAGGGGACCCACGGGGGACGCGTGCAGTGTGAGAACACAGCCGCGAGCCGCCGTTGACTTCTATGGGGAATGTCGCGGTTGGAGTTTTAAAGAAAAGGACACTTAGAGGAGGACTTGGAGCAAACCCCTTTAGAACTAGGTTGTTCTAGAGTCTATACCCACGGGAGCACCGGAGTACTCGAGTTACCTCACCCAGGGAAGCCGGGTGCATAGGTGTCTTTCGGGGTCGGGTTTCGTCGTCGTTTTCAATGGCGATCTGCTGCAAAGTGCTGCTGGCGGCCAAGTCGAAAGTGTTCGGGTGGATCCAAAGGTGGATCGAAGATCTGAAGAACCTGAAAGCAGAGGGGACAGAGTCTGGGTCACTAGCCAGTGACCAGGAAGGCGATGAGCGGATGCCCACCGATGTCGGGTGCTTCAGGTAGGTTGACGGTCATCTTGACTCTTCAGCCACGAGGTCCAGGAGGCGTCGACGACAACCAGGAGCTGGATTCGAGCTGTCCCACGACGTCTGTCGATTGCAGGGGTGTCGGCGACCGGATTGGACCCAACAAGCCTTGGCAACGGCAAGTCTTGTGGAAATAGAAGAAGGACGGTGGTGCAGACCAGCAAGGTCTGAGGGACTCACCCAGCGAGGGTAAGTCAGGGCACGTCTGGAAAAACCAGGGAAGCCCAAGCAGAAGAAGAGTTGCCTTCAGGAGGGCCCACTAGCCAATGGACTAGCAACCGCGAAGGAGCCTTGAGTGGACGCACTTGGAGCTGGCTCACAGGACACTCGTGAAGTGGAGGCCAGTGATCTTCGGTGCAGTCGGTGCTGGAGGCGAGGGCTACTCGGAGCCCAAAGCACAACTTCGGGGGAGACCCAGAAGAGGATGCACTTGCAAAAGTACTCAGTGTCCAGGGGTCACGGTTCCACGTTACCCACGACAGCTACGGGCCTCAGCTTTGCTGGGGACTCAGGGCAGCCTCGAGGAAGTCTAGAAATCTACCTCTGGTGTTGCAAAGACTTCGGCGTCCGGCGGGAGCTTCAGCGATGCAGACCGGACAATTGCTTCTTAGGTGCCTGCCAAGCAGGGGAGTCACTCCTTGACCCCAAGGGAGATTCTTCAGTCCTCTAATCTTAAAGTAGAGCGTCGAAGGTCCAGGATTCTGTATCAGAGTTTCGTCCAGGTAAATCTAAAGTCCTAAGGACTGGGGTCCCATACTTATACCAAGTTAGGGGTTGGACATACTCTGGGGACCCACCTATGGGAGGGTCAGGGCAGAGGGGTGGTTACACCCCTTTCCCTTTGTCCAGTTTCGCCAGAGCAGGGGCTGGAAGCCCCTGAGCCGGTTTGAACTGGGGTATGCACAGGGACACCAAATGTGCCCCCAGTGCAGGACTTCAAAGCACCAGAGAGTGCTCCCGCCCAGCCCCAATACACATTATCCTGTCTGGGGAGGTGGTTACACCTCCCTGGGTCAGGAAACCTATTGTCCAGGCCTCCCCTGCCGGAGTTTCAGTCAGCAGCAGGAGGCCAGACCCGTGTCTGTGGCAGCGGCATCCATTTTGTGATGCCAGGGCTCTGGAAAGAAGTTACCGGGTATGCCGGTGGGTACATGTCTCTCCCTCTAGAAGGCTGGAATGCTACCCCCGCCGCCAGAACTGGCGGGGGGTAGTATTCCAAGATGTTTGACACCAAACACGACATGTTTTGGTGCAGCCAGTCCAAAGTTAGCATTCTACCGCGAGGATATAGTGCACTTAAGAGTATATGGTCAGGCTGCACTACAAACAGCATCAGAGAAGGGTCTCCGACTGCTGCAGAGGGGCTCTGCTCATGCAGGGGCACCCTCTCACATAAGAACCAAGCACTCTGCCTTCAGGATTGATAAGGCCTGCCATAGGAGTGACTTATAGGTTTATATGTGTGTAGGTATGTAGTGATATAGGTAACCTGTATCACAGTAAGGGGTGCATGCACCACCTTACCCAGGCTGCACTAGCAGACCTGTGGTGTCCTTTTGGCTGGCCTTCCAGGGGTGGCATAATACATGCTTCAGCCCCTGGCAGGCCTCTGAGGTACCTATGCCCTGGGTACATAGTATACCATATACTAGGGACTTATAAGGGCACTCCAGATTCCAATCAGAGATGTGCCTAGGGCACATGGAAACCATTTTAGAGAGGAAGCAGCTGGGCTGGGGTTCTGATTAGCAGGGCCCCAGCCAGACTAAAGTCGAAAAACAGTGAAGCATCAGCAAAAAGTGGGGGTACCCATGTGAAGCAGATCCTACTCTCCTACACAACCCCCCCCAAACGTAGGGACATTAAACTAACCTTGACCAGTTGAGTCTTCATGTTCTAAGTGGAAGTACCTAGAGAGTCCATCTGCATTGGCATGGTTACTCCCAGGTCTATGTTCCACTGTAAAGTCCATCCCCTGTAGGGAAATGGACCACCTAAGCAGTTTGGGGTTTTCACCCTTCATTTGTTTTAGCCATAGGAGGGGCTTGTGGTCTGTTTGAACAAGGAAGTGAGTACCAAACAAGTATGGCCTCAACTTCTTCAGAGCCCAAACCACAGCAAAGGCCTCCCTCTCTATGGCTGACCAACGTTTCTCTCTAGGGGTCAGCCTTCTGCTTATGAAAGCTACTGGCTGATCCTGACCTTCATCATTCAATTGTGACAGTACAGCCCCTACCCCCAATTCAGATGCATCTGTTTGGACAATGAACTTCTTGGAGTAATCAGGACTCTGCAGAATGGGAGCAGTGCACATGGCCTGCCTCAGGTCATCAAATGCCTTTTGACAGCTAACTGTCCACTGAACCTTTTTGGGCATTTTCTTGGAAGTTAAGTCATTCAGGGGTGTCACTATTGATCCATACCCCTTGACAAATCTCCTATAGTACCCAGTCAGGCCTAAAAAGGCTCTCACCTGAGTCTGGGTAGTTGGAGCAGTCCAGTCCATGATGGTCTGGATCTTGCTCTGCAATGGTTGAACCTGGCCTCCACCCACAAGGTGGCCCAGGTACACAACCTGACTCTGCCCTATCTGGCACTTTGTGGCCTTGATAGTTAGGCCTGCTTTCTGCAGGGCCTGCAAAACATTTCTGAGGTGGACCAGGTGATCCTCCCAGGTGGAGCTAAAGACAGCAATATCATCTAGATATGCTGCACTATAGGCTTCCAGACCTGTAAGGACTGTATTCACCAACTTCTGAAAAGTGGCAGGTGCATTCTTCAGACCAAAGGGCATTACCACAAATTGATAATGCCCACTAGGGGTTGAGAATGCTGTCTTTGGCTTTGCATCATCAGCTAGTCTGATCTTCCAGTAGCCAGCTGTCAGGTCAAATGTGCTTAGATACTTGGCTGAGGCCAAAGTGTCTATTAGCTCATCTGCCCTAGGTATTGGATGGGCATCAGTCCTAGTGACTGCATTGAGACCCCTGTAGTCCACACAAAACCTCATCTCTCTTTTCCCACCACTGGTGTGAGGTTTTGGCACAAGGACCACTGGACTAGCCCAAGGGCTATCTGAGGGTTCAATAACTCCCAAATCCAACATTTTCTGGACTTCTGTCCTGATACAGTCCCTGACATGGTCAGGTTGCCTATAAATCTTATTTTTAATAGGCAGACTGTCCCCAGTGTCCACTTCATGAGTGCACCAGGTGGTCTGACTTGGAGTCAGAGAGAACATATGTCTGTACTGATTGAGCACTTGTCTACAATCAGTTTGCTGCTGAGCAGTGAGGCTGCCTGCCAAGGCTACACCATCCACTGACCCATCATCAGGGTTCTGTGACAGCAGGTCAGGGAGTGGGTCACTCTCTTCCTCCTGTCCCTCATCAGTAGCCACGAGCAAGCCCATGTCTGCCCTGTCCACATATGGTTTCAGCCTGTTGACATGGAGAACCCTGTGGGGACTCCTGGGTGTTCCTAGGTCTACTAAATAGGTAACCTCACCCTTCTGTTCAACAATGGTATGGGTCCACTCCATTTGTCTTGGAGAGCTGCTGGGGCCACTGGCTCCAACACCCTCTCACATAAGAACCAAGCACTCTGCCTTCAGGATTGATAAGGCCTGCCATAGGAGTGACTTATAGGTTTATATGTGTGCATATGCAGTGATATAGGTAACCTATATCACAGTAAGGGGTGCATGCACCACCTTACCCAGGCTGCAGTAGCAGACCTGTGGTGTCCTTTTGGCTGGCCTTCCAGGGGTGGCATAATACATGCTTCAGCCCCTGGCAGGCCTCTGAGGTACCTATGCCCTGGGTACATAGTATACCATATACTAGGGACTTATAAGGGCACTCCAGATTCCAATCAGAGATGTGCCTAAGGCACATGGAAACCATTTTAGAGAGGAAGCAGCTGGGCTGGGGTTCTGATTAGCAGGGCCCCAGCCAGACTAAAGTCGAAAAACAGTGAAGCATCAGCAAAAAGTGGGGGTACCCATGTGAAGCAGATCCTACTCTCCTACACACACGCATTCAGGAGGGGCAGTACGCACTGATCTAAGGCCATCTTGATGACTTACGCATTCGCAGGAGGAGCATATATGCCCCAAAAACACTGATCAGGGGCCTTCTGGGCCACGCTTTCAGGGGTATTAGCACACAGAACTGGACGCCGTGGATACTAGGCAGGGACTACAATTGCATTCTTGACCTACAAATGGATCAATCCCATCCCCACTCCTCCACCCAATTGGAGCACTTCGCAAGGTGGGTCTGTCAATGGGTCCTCTTGGATACCTGGAGAACCGCGCAATCACACTTCTGAGTCTTTTCATTCCATTCTTTACCGCACAACCTTTATGCTTGTCTTGACTGCATTCTATGTTCCACGGTTGCGCATGCAGACTACTTGGGGCACATCATTTCATACCATGATGCTCACATAGTGGATGTGGCATGGAACGCCCGAGGCTCTCCAGTACCCACATGGCATCTCTGCCAGAAAAATATAGAGCACACGGTATTCCGAAAATCCCAAAGGTTGCATATAAGACACTACTTCGAGGTAAACCATACCACAGCATCCACTAGGGCACTAGAATGGGATGCTTTCAAGGTTGTCACATGGGAGGTCTGCATGCAGGAAGTGGCAGGGAGTCACAAAGTACTCGAGAGGTGTATTGGGGAAGCTGAATAACTTAAACCCACTCTGGAAAGAGCTGTGATTTGGGGCGCCTCCCAAGGCTCCCCATTGATTAAGGACAAAACTCATCACACCACTCTCCTACAGAGATTGTGCTGCTTCAATCGCAGCGCCTACAAAGTCAGGACGCATCGGGAGGAAGACAAATCTCATTGCCTCCTCGTGTAGCTGGTTCGGCAGGACGCCCACTGGGGCCTGATCATGGAAATATCTTTACCTACTGGTGAAAGCTTATGCAAACATCACGACATATTGAATACATTCTCCATGTATTATTCGTCTATACACAAGGCCCTTCCCCAGATATCGGCATGGTTGGTAATTTTTTGGCAGGGCTCACTCTGCCCTTCATCTCCGATACTGACAGAGAGGACAGACGCCTGTATTACTATTCCTGATATCAAGCAAGACATTCGGGACTTAGCTAAAAAATAAAACACCAGGCCTAGATGGGCTACTGATAGAGTATTATAGCACCTTTGCCACAAGCCTCACGCCTAGATTGGCATACATGTTTAATGAAGCCCTGCGATTTGAGGAATTGCCTCCATCCCACTTAGAATCTCTCCTGGTGTCCCTCCAGAAGCCTGACAGGGATCCAACCCAGCTATCATGCAGGCCAATCGCTATCCTAGGTGCAGATTTTAAGATTTTATTTTGAGGAAGATTCTGGGTGATAGCTATGTTCAGATATTACCCAACCTAATTCACCCAGACCAAAATTGTTTTGTTCCAGGATGCTGCACATCTCAAAACATCTGACGTCAGTTTCATGTGATGGACCAGGCCCCCCGGTGGTTCTCGCATGCAGCCTGCCTAATACTGGATCTTGAAAAAACTTTTGATGCACTCACATGGGATTATCTTTTCCAGGTGTTGGTCAGGCTGGGGGTGGTAAAACTCCTCTTAGCATACAAAAAACGGTTAAACGCAAACCCTACATCCAGGCTTTTTCTGTAGACAGAGAAACCTGGCAGGACTGCCCTCTGTCCCCCCTGCTATTTACAATAGCTATGGGGCCCCTTGCCGTTTGGCTCCAACTGGAGGGCGGGTCTTGGGAGATCCCCTTAGACAATGTGACCCACACAGTGTCTTTGTATTTGGACGACCTGCTCCGCTTCCTCCATGACGTCCACTCAAACCTCTCCCCAATACACACTACACTTCACGTGTTTGCACAGGCGGCGGGCCTCTGGGTCAACTAAGTCAAATCATGTGTGTATCTGTTCAGTTACACTGCAACTCCACTTTAGGTGCGACTCGAAGGGACCCTACTTAACAGGAAAGGAAACACAGCCCGTTACCTTGGAGTTTGCCTTTACCACTCCCGAGCCAATTTATATCAGGGTAACCTAGAGAGAGCCCTTTCTGCCCTAAATTCTCAAGTGCAGTTCTGCAAAAATGTGTTCTTAGCTTAGGAAAATAGCCCTATCCGTAATGATAATCTTACCTAGGTTGCTCTACTATTTTGCAAATGTCACCGTTATCCTCCAAGGTGCCTTTTCCAGGAACTCGATACCATGTGAGGGGTGCTTATCTGGGAATTTGAGAGCCACTGAATTGCGCTGAAAAAACTGCAACTGCCAGTAGTCAGAGGCGGACTCGGAGCACCATCGCTTGAGGCTTACTACTTAGCAGCACAATTACAGTGGATTTCACAGTGGTTAGTGAATGGCTCATGGAAGAGATGTAATGGTTCTGGCCCCCTTACACCATCCACACTCTGCAACGTCCTACTCTCCAAAGTTACACTCCAGACCACCTGTTCACTGCAAGTCACGATTGCCTATAAATGTCTCGCAAGGATTTTCCACCTCACATGCCATGTTCCACCCTACACCCCAGCACTCCTCCTGCAGGCCCTACCTCGATTTCCCATATCCAATTTAGCCACTAGGGAGCTGACATGAGCAATCCTTGACAACGTCTCTTTGCAGACGGCCACCTCCTTACCTTCAACCAACTTGTCTCTGACCATGCTATTCCATGGGGTAGTTTCTCATTTAAAGATAGCTGCATAACACATGCCACACCCTCTGCTCCACACATAGCAAAGAACCCCAAACACACTCCATTATGCAGACTTTGCTTCATATGGAGACAGAGCGTCACCTGATAATGTAAATGTATAATGCCAAATGGGAACACACTGTGTTCCAGTTAGCGGCTCTGCGGGGCAAATGGGAGGATAATATACTGCGGGTGCTACATGACTCCGAGTAGGATCAGGCTTTGGAATTTCCCCAAAGATTGTATAGGAATGCCCAGTTTAAAAGCATACAATTCTCTATTTCACACCAGGCCTACCTGACGCCAGAGCACCTCAACTGCTACTTCCCTAATGCACACCTTTGCTGCCCCCGTTGCCATTCGACTCCTGCTGATTTTCATCTTATGCTGTCGTCCTGCCCGGCCTTATCCTTTTATCGGCATTCTCTTGATAACTTGTTGCAAGATTTCACTGAGCTTAATGACATTAACACGTGGGAGGCCTGCGCCCTTGGAATCTTCAAGTGTATGGAGCATCATCGGGTGGGAACACGCTTTGCTGGTATGGCACTCCTGCTTCCTAAGAGTCCTTACTCTGCAGTGGAGAGTAGAACAAGCCCCACCGGTGGCTGCATGGCATGGAGCAATGCCCAATTGGGGGAAGGCTGAGGGAGAGGCCCTTGGCTATGAAGAGGTCCAGCACCTTCATAAACGACCAATTTCTAATGCCTGGGACGCTCTCTTTGACCAATTCCCGAAATGATGATTTTCCTCCGTGAACTCCGGAATGAAGAGCAGCGCTGCGTGCACTCCATCTGCCATTCCACCTGCCCACCCCACCCCCGAAGGTCAGATCATGGTGATACTAACTACCCCATAGGTTTCCGCCTGCAATTGTCCACACCCTCAGGGTCCCCCTGATATGTAGCCACTCATCATTCTAGTTCAGAATTGCTGGGAGCAGGCACTGCCCTCAAGCTAAATCATGAGAACAACCACAGCTCAGTTGCAGCTTCACTCTGGTCATACTGTAGCATCCTTTACAAATATCACTGGATCTGAATTGTCATTTCCCATCCCCAGTTCAGGGGTGTCACCCTAGTTAGCCTGATAGACAAGTTAACACATAGCTTCTAAGTGTACTTACAATTATCACTTAGTACAGAGATGTTCTAGTGGCTTTATCACTTAATTCACTGACCTGCATGAATGCCAATGCATGGCAACCACTTGAAATGTAGTTATATACTCTTTTAGAATATTACAACCGACATGTGATGTTTGCTTATGAAAATCCCAGTAGAAACAGTTTAAGGCTTATTGTAGTGCAGGGAGAGATGGCACAGAATTGCCGGAGGGAGTCCTACGATTAGTCTAATTGAAGTCAATGCTAAAATCGCCTAAAAATATTAGAAGAGAAGTGGAGTGTCGTGGCTCCGGTAAGATTTGAAACGCAGCTTGTACATAAAGAATTGAGGATTATATGGCAGAACAAGGGTCTGGACTCCGTTATTTTGTTGCAAATTGATCTCAGTTAGAAGGGGTGAAGGCTTCATGAGACTAGGAAGGACTAGAGCAGGAGTTCCTTTGTGGGTTACCCTAAAAGCAGATGGTGTGGGGGCGGGGGGTGGGGGGGGAGGCAGGCATAGCTTCATTAATGCAAGTGAGGCCTACCTTCTGCATCATCTAACAGCCTGAGATCCTGAAATAGAGAATCTATGAGGATATGCGGGGGTGCAAATGGCAAATTATAAATGAAGACTTTGCCATGAACTAGTGAGGTGGTCTCTGCTTGAAGTAATGGGGAGGGGGTGGGATTGGGTTAAGAAGAGCGTCCATATGTGCACATCATTCTGTCTTCTGATGAGATGGGCCTGCCAGGAGGACCTAGTTTACCCTTCAGGCCGACTCTGTAATAACCCGAGTTCAGGTCTGACACTCAGTCTGCCTGGCAGCGATGAACTGAAATCCTCGCCGGAGCCACGTCACATGATCCCAATCTTAAGCCTGCCAAGGAGATTGTGATCAGCGAATGGAAAATGTCCTGCAAGGGAATGACTAGACCTGCAGGCACAGACAGTACAGGACACACTGCGGAGCCAACGCACACCTGAAGCGGAGCGAAGAAAATGTAAAAAAATAATTAGAATTGAATGGACAGGTAAAAGAAGTACAAAGAAATGATTAAGAGTTCCTTCTTTTCTCGATGGTGTTGATTCCTCATGTGCATCCTAATAATTATTGCAATTGATTGCCTGTTTTAAATAATATTGTGACTTAGAAGTTTAGATTTGTGCCCGGTTTCGAGATAGACAAATAAATTACATGTAATCCTGTCAGAGGGTTTTCTACGGTTATTGTCAGGGTGCGAGTTTGGAATGAGATGCAGAGAAAGGATTTATGCACTTAGATGTTAACTTTACTATCGACTTTTTCTAGTTTTCTTTTGGGGAAGAATTTTCGGGGAGTGCTGTGCTTTTTATGATGATGTGTTGTGGTAGTTTGAAGCCTACATACATATGAGGCGTTACTGTTGGAGCAAGGCAGGACCCAATTCACCACGCTTGAAATGAGTTTGTAGCATCACTCATGGCGTATTCCTGCTAAGTACACCGCGTGTAGAATGTTCTGTTTTACAATTGCCCGTTTATATGTGTAATTAATTACGTCTGCATCCCTAATCTCGAGCCCGCAACTTTCTGAACCCCGTGTGTAGTGGATCATCTAAAAATGACAGCATATATGTGGGCGATTCCGATAGCAATGACACAGGCACCAGCAATCAATGCACAGCGGTGGGAACAACACGGGACAAATCAAGGAGTGGGCCAAGGAGGCAGTGCAGGTCTCCAGACATCCTCCTCCAGTAGGACTCGCATCCCAGCCTGCCAAAGGTTACACTAATCCAGCCACATTGTACGTCACTCACAAGTTGCACAGTCACATTGAAGGGATGCTGACAAACACCAACAACTACAAGGCCTCGTTCCTGCAGAAGTAGGACCTGCAATGTCAGGCTACGATAAAGTGAGGAGTAAGAGCTGCCCTCACTACCACAGCGTTATTTAACAGGGTCACTGTGTCCATCGACTGTCATCGGCAACACCCAAAGAGGCATATTTACAAGGAAATGATAGAGCGCAGAGCTGCAGCAAATTTTGCAGAGCCACGCTCCGCTATTTCTAAAACGCAGGAATGCACCGTATTTACAACAATACGGCACACCCCTGTGTTTTCCCCAGCGCTGGCACTTAAAATAGCTGCCTAGCGCCAACATAGACATCCTTGCGCCATAGTGCAAGGGTGGCTGCGTTGCAGGGAATGATTGTTTATGTGCAAAAAGGTGTCCAAATCAATAATGCCGATTTGCTAATGCAGCACTCATAGAAGTAGCAAATCGGTATTATTGAATGATTGTTTATGTGCAGGAAGGTACAGCTTCCGGCACATAAAGAATCATTATTGGTGTTTTGCTCTGCAAAAGAGAGGAGAATTAAAAGTTTTTCTCCTCATTGCGCCATTCTAACGCCTGCTACTGTGCTATTAGTTTTTGGCGCTGTCTCAGATCTACATCTACTTGTAAATCTGGGACAAGGGCAAAAAGCAAGGGGTGTTGTAGTGGAATGCCCACAGCAACACCCATTGCACGCCCCTTTCATGCAGATACTTGTGTGAAAGGGTAACAAATTTACAAAGAGGCATAATGCCACTTTGTAAATATGGTGCAGGGCATTGTGCCACCAGAACGTCAAAAAAGTGGTGTTCTGGTGGCGCAATCCCCTTGTAAATATGCCCCAAAGTGTTTGTAAAATACATGTTTTTGCAAATAAGATGGCATGCTCACATCGACAAAAACAAGAAGTACTATGGTCATGCTATGTTACATTGTGGTACATGTATGTACTGCACATCTAGCTGCAAGCAAGTGAAATACTATACATATGTACTAGGAACAACTAAGTGCTGGAGGCAGAGAAGGGGATTCAGTTGGGGGCAGAGACACACAAGGGTACGCTTGCAGCAAATAATTAGCTAGATCATAGTAAGATGGATAGCTCGGTGTGACTGGATGCAGCTCACCTAGAACACATCTCCACTGTTGCAACCAAGTGACTAATCGCACAACCGTGACAAATTGACTGGTCCTGAGCTTAATTTGAGCCGGTGGGGGCCACCAGCACTCAGTTTTAGGAACCAGCACTTATTGTTTCGCATCAGACACGTATGAGCGAGCAAGAGAAGGAAAAACACACAAAACAGAAAGATAGAGAAAGGCAGTCACAAAGGGTCAAAACAGGAACCTGCAGGAGTGAGATAAGTGGGCAGAGAGTATCTGGTAGTGGATTTGCAGTTTTTCTTCTATATAGCACGAACTTTGTCTGAAGATATTGGAGCCCTTTATATAAGCACCAGTTTCTTTACGCAAGCACACATTCATTAGGTCAAAGCCTACCAGACTGCTGTCTGGTTTGATAAAGACATCTTGGGAACATTCAGAAAGCTTCCCTGGGAATGCTTTCCGCCCATTGCATACCACTGGCTTTGTGGTTTGTAACTCTCATTTGCTTGCTTTCTGTTTGCTGGGTTTATTTGTTTTAGGATGTCAAGCTTGAAGCCGTCCCTCTAGTGGAGCATACCCTATTTACTGTGTTCTTCTATCGATTGTTCGTTTTCTGTAAACCGGCCTTTAAATCTTGTTCTTATCTAATCACATTTACTCTGCATTCAAAGTCAGAGGTTCAGAAGAAAGCTGAACCCACACTAGAAGAGCTAAAACATGCCTTTGGTCTGCTTTAGAAACCAAAACTTATCTTGTTTTTGGTTTCTCAGTGCCATTACAGCCTTATTTATCCCTTGGTGCCCTTCATGGCTCTTGTTCTCTTGGTGGTGTTGACATTGATTTGGATGTCATGGCCTTTTCACAACTACTGTTATTTTGACACCAAGTTTAGTGTGTTGGGTATACATTGTTGCAAGGCATATTCTGTCTAGAATGTAGCTTCCACCCCTCCATGCTTAACGTATTTCCCATGTCCATTGCTCACTGAATCCAATGTATGCTCAGCTCTACTGTCACCTAGGAAATATGACCCAATGTTGTGAATAATCGTGAGACATTGCATACATGTAGGATAAAATAAAATCAAGTTTACAGTGAATCTCTTACCAGTAGTCCAACGCTGTTTTCTGACTGCTATGTGCCAACGCAGACACCCATAGTAGAAGGGTGTCCATGTTCTCTAAACCTCAGGTTTGTACTAGAAGTGGACCATTCCAGTCCCTAAACTATTCTTTAATACTTTTCTTACTTTGTAAGTGTGTGGTACACTGCAGCACACATGCAATGCTGTGAAAATAAGGAGAAATGAGTGGGCATAAGGTTTTCATGCAAATCTCTGTCTACACATGTTATTGGATAGGGATTTGCATCAAAACCAATGGTTGGTTGCATGGGAATGCCCATGTACCACCCAGGGAACGCCCCCTTGATGCAAAGTAGCACATATCACAACTTTGCAAAACTTTCCAGTGCAAATCCTGGTTTGCATTGTATAGTAAATCCCAGTCGAACACTCAGGCATGATACCAACTCAGTGAAAAGTGTTAGTCAATTAGGGACAGTGTGTGTATATGTTAGCGTGCATCTGTGTTTATGAGCATGGTTGCGTGTGAGTGAAGGTCAGTGGGTGGCAGATAGTGAGTGAGAATG
This sequence comes from Calotriton arnoldi, assembly GCA_963921515.1. NCBI lineage: Eukaryota > Metazoa > Chordata > Amphibia > Caudata > Salamandridae > Calotriton > Calotriton arnoldi. The sequence continues at coordinate 154,366 of CAWUFW010003201.1, read as the reverse complement.
AGTCTAAGTAAGTTAGTATAAGTCAGAGTGAATGAGAATGAGTAATTCAGAGTAAGAGTGACTGCAAGTGAGTGCAAGTGGATGGATGAGTAAGAATGAGTGTGAGAGAGAGTTACAGAGTAAGTGAGAATGAATGACTGAGCAACAATGAGTGAGTGTAATTGTGAATGAGAATGAAAGAGAGATACAGCGAGTGCAAGTGATTGTAAGTTACAAAGGATGAGTAAGCAAGACAAGGAGTGAGTTTGAAAGAATGAGGGAGAATGAGTGGGTTTCATTGATAATAAGTGAGAGTAAGTGGGAATGAAGGAATGAGAGTTTGAGTGAGTGCAGGTGAGCGAGTAAGAAAGCCAGTGTAAGAATGAGTGAGAGTGAGTGTGAATGAGTGAGACAAATATTGAATGCAATAGAGTGAGTGAGAATGAATGAGTGCAAGTGAGTGCAAATGAATGTGATGGAGTGAGAATGAGTGTGAGTGAATGTAAGTGAGTGTTAGTAAGAATATGGTGTTATGCTTGTGAGTCTGCAGTACGCCATACCATACTAAAGGCTATTCTTGGATTATAGAGGCACTCATGGCAAAATACTGGTGATGGAATGACTGGCACCTTTCACAAAATACTGGCACTGGCATACTGAAGGAAATTATTGGCATAATAGGCTCCAATTATAAAATTCTAATACTGGCATACTAGAGGTGATTCTTTGGCATATAGGGCATCTGTAGAAACATGCTGATGCTGGCACATTAGAGGTAATTGATGTAACATGGGAAGACAACCATATTGGGAGGGAGGCAACCATGCCAAAATGTGTGCACTCACATGCTAGAGGTGATTTTTGACATAAGGGTTATCCATGGCATATAGATAACATTAATGGCCGAATTCTGGCACAGGCATATTGCATGAAACCTTTGACATTAGGAGAATCCATGGGGGTACCCCATGAGGGGCGCACCCATGATGAAATTATGGCCATGACACAATGGAGGCAAATTCCAACATATAGGGGCACCCAGAGCAAATTTTGAAATAAATAGGGTCAACTTCAGAGGTGCATCCAATTTCATTGGCTCAGCCCCCTTTGAAAGGACTTGAATATTTAACGAGAGCCTGTGGCTTTTTAGCAAATGTATCTGATAATTGTGCTGCAAATGCACTGTATGACCCCGTTTTTTCCTAAATGTTCTCGGGGAAGAACCCACTTGAGCACTCGTTTGTTACAAATCAAGGCAAGTATTAGTTTCAGTCACTTTCAAAGATCACCTCAGAACCCTCATATAGTTGTTATCTAAAACAGACATTTCCCAGTGTTGCCTTGCTATATTAATCAGCAGTTATTCTGGACTTTTAGCAATGTCAATTATTGTGGTATCATCATGGTTATGGCCATGTGAAATCACTTTCTGGGAAGAGTCGGGCATTGTCTGTCAAATGATGACACTTCCTGTGATGTCATTAAGGTCAAAGGGTGTGTGACGTCACTTCAGCTACAACTGGATTTTTGGTAAATCGACATCCATGCTTGTGCATAATGCAAATCTTAAGCTAATACATCCAAAAGGGGTGTAGGAGAGCAAGAGCTAGGTTGCGAATGAAACACATGCCTAATAAAGACTTGTCAGGTAATGTTGCTTCGAATCCCAGTGGCAAAATTAACAAGGTAAAAAAAATTATAAAAGCAGTCTCTGCGATTTTTCCACATGCTTTATGTGTTATATTATTTTTTATTACACTATTTGACCTTATACCGTCATTCATTTGTATGGTGATAATTGTATTTAAGGGTTCTCCAGAGAACAAAAGTCAACCTAAGTACAACTCGACATCAGTTGTTCTGCATTGTAGGATATTTATTGATTTCCCTCATGTTTTTGTAATCTTACAGGTGCACTTATTGATGCCTTTTAGTGACGATTATGCGGCACCAACTGCAATAAAGCAGCTAGTTCCTTGAGCATACGGAGGGCACTCCAGCAGCAAACTACTGTGTTTTTTTCTTTAACTGGAGCACTAAACATTCTTGTACTATTTCTGGCAAAATAATATTACTTTTAAATCATCACATAATCTTTCTTATTAGTGGAAGTCTAAGATAGCTGTGGCCGTACAGAATGCTCCTTGAAATAAGATGTTCAGACATTTTTAAAATGTATTTGGCCAGACAGGTGTTTTGTAATTGTTTTTTTCAGTTTAATGGAATATACTGATTTCCTTTGCTATCAGAAGGTTCTTCCTCCCCCTCTAAAGTTGTTATAGAAGTTGTTCAGAAGAGATGGCAATTCAAGATGCTGTTCCACACCTACAAAGCTGTTCACAGGAGCAGCGCTTGGATACCCTCGCGGGTGATTAGCCACACTTTATAAAGCCTGCTTGATTGATTATACTGCAGTCTGTAGACTGATTTTCGCCATTGAATCTTTTCTCGTCTTGGCAGATGGGCAAGGTTTTTGAGAGGCTTCCCCAGAGCTGTTTTCTTGCTGCTGTGAATGTCAGTGCTCCCCTTCTTTTATTTTTAGGGAAAACCTTCGAGATGGATTAATTTGTTAAGGTATTAATTTGATTATCATAAATATGATTTTACTCTCTGGAAATGGTAAGTAGCTGACATCATTTAAAAAAAGAATCTGTGTACACCAGACCAGATAGACTAGCGTGTCACATGTGCAGTAAATATGCAGGATAAAATGTTAAAGAGAAGGGATGGCGAGATATACATTATTTAATTCAATCCAGGGCTGGTTTTATTGGGAACAATGTGCTGAAAGACAGAATTGAGTAGCCTACCACCAGATGTAGTAGAATGGACCAGATCAATGAACATACATGTAGAACTTACACAGCAAGACTGTGGTGTTGCTCCAAATGAGCAGGTAAAAGCAGTGGCGGCTGGTGACATTTGAAAGTGGTAGGCCGTAAAATGATTTTCATACTGCACCGTAGCGAGCAAGCGTAGCGAGCGAGCCCGAACAACCTATGGGGGGTTCGCGGGGGTTCTCCCCCCGAGAAAATTTTGAAAAAAGAGTGGACAAATGGTGCATTTTCAAGAAAATTTGAGAAAGCAGGAAGGTTAATAAAGCAATTGTGAAAGTGCAGTTATTACATTAATAAAGAGATGTCATATAACATAGGTAGCTGCTTATTCAGTATAACCACAGAGCTTCATAACAGACTTCGAGATACAATGCATTTTTGAGTACCTCACAGATGTTTTTTATTTAACAAACAACTAAACAGGTCGCAAACTAGCAGCATTCAACATATTGTTCACTTTTTGTAGATAAAATCAGCACGTCTGTCTTTAAGAGCAGCAAACTTTTCAATAACTTGAACGTTAAAGTCTGGGATTCTTTTAACTAGGTCGCTCTCTATAGAGAGCATTGCTAAAGCATTCAGTCTTTCCTGAATCATTGTGTCCCTCAGGAATGTCTTAATTCTGTTTAAGGTGGAAAAACATTGTTCCGACTCTGCTGTTGTCATAGGAGTGGTAATGACAATTTTTAGTAAAGCCACTGTCTCTGTAAGTGACTTTTCCATATTAAGTTTCTGAATTAAAGCCAGCAAAGAAATGGCACCAGTGGCCTTCCGGTATACACTCATTCCGTACAGTACAGTCAACTCAGTTTTCAGGTCCTCTTTGTTGAGCATAGGAAAAGCTTCCACAGCTTCATTCAGAGCTTGCTCAGGGAAGGATTGATCATATTTTGCAAAGTGTTCACTTTGCAACAATGCGGCACTCACCAAATGTTTTGTGAAAGAAAAATGTTCTTGTGCATGCACAATTATAATGTCACATATCTCTTTTGCAATTCGGACCAGACTGCTGATGTTTTTCCTGCGGTTTGAAAAAGTAGAATCCTCTGGCAGTTTGCTGTCTAAATTGTCAACCCCATCTCTCACTTTGCTCACGTTGGTGACAAACATACTGGTATCTCTTTGCACAGAGACAGTATCTATGGCTCGTGCTTGTAACTGGTTGTATAATATGTCGACAAAAAACATTATGTCATGAAATAAAAACAGAAAGAACTGAAACTCTCTGTCTTGTAGTGTTCTAGCAAAGCCACGGGCTTCATTCTGACTTCTGTAATCAAAGTCTCCATTGGCTTCTATGGCGTCAAAACATTTCTCAAGGTCCTCCCTATGTTTATATATTAGGTTGACTGTACGTATGTTAAAGTTCCAACGAGTTGAGGATCCCCTTGGAAGCCTTTAGTCCACAATCTCCTGAAGTGCTTCCGTTCTTTTGGGGGAACGTGAGAAGAATGCTGCCATGCCTCCTACATCCTGAAAGAAAATTTGTGTCTCGGATATCTTTGATACTGTCTGTTGCATAATAAGATTAAGTTGGTGGGCGTAACAGTGCACATAATGAGCATTAGGGTACACATCTCTAATTCTTTTCTGTACTCCACCAAGGCTTCCACTCATTACGGACGCACCATCATAGCTTTGTGCGATACGTTTTTTTTTTTGAGGCAGCTCTGGAAAAATGAAGTTCAGTTGACGCAGTATAGCTGAAGTAATGGTTTCTGCACTAGAGTCTCTTAAATGTGTGAAACCATAGAACCTTCCACAACTTTACTGTCTTTGTCAAGGTACCGAAAGACTAATACAGACTGTGTTTTTGTGGCCACATCAGTGGTGTCATCAGCCTGAATAGCCACAAAGTCTGTGTTTTGCACCTCTTGGACAATACGGCTTCTCATAATTTCTAGCATACACTCAAGGAGTTCATTTTGTATCGTTTTAGAGGTGCCCTTAAAGACTTTAGCACTTGCTAAATGTGCTTCCATTTCCTTGTCTATGCTTGCTATTAAATCCACAAGGCCTCTGAATATTCCAGGATTTGAGGAACTTTCAGATTCATCATGGCCTCGCAATGCCAGTTCGAAAGCATGACAGAAACGAATGCAATCAATTATTTTTGATAGTATGTGTCTATTCCTATCAACTGCTTCATTGTGTTTCTGTATTGTTTTGCGGTATGCATCGTTTATGTGGTGCTCAATCGGTGTGTCTCCCAACATTCCCAGTCTCGTCAGGTTTTCCATATGGTTTCTTGTGTGTGCATGCTTCTTTATTTTGTCAGACAAATGCTTCAAGTCTATTACTCCTTGTTTTGTCCATGACATGTCACCACCAAACAGCAAGCAAGGGAAGCAGAACAGAGAATGTTTTGATGCGCACCCTGTAAGCCAATCAGCTTTTGTGTACCAGGTGTTTGAGAATGTACGTTTGTAAGTTTTTCCTCTGTCCTGGGAAGTTTGTTGTAGTTTTAGGTCAGGCCGATCAGGTCCTAATTGCTTTATATTTAGTTTCTCTTCACGTGTCCGTCCAAAGAATGGCCTTGCAATTAGCTGTTCTACTGTATTCATGCCGATGCTGACCTTACCAATATTAAAGAAACCTGTCAATAATCAAAGTACAACGTATAAGGTTTGGTGCAATAATATCAAATTTCAGTATAAATACATAAATCTTGTGCATTATCGCAATATATCTCCAACAGCTCCCCTTTGCACAACATGACTGCTATAAATACAGCCTTACTGCCTGCTGCCTCTGTGTGCCATACTGGTTGCTGAAGGCACTGAAACAGACACTGCTTGAGGGTCTTTAACAAGGCAAGGGATAGATAGTGCCTTTAACAACCGTTATTGCCCAAAGCACAGGGCTAAGGCTATTAGTAAATTCCATCCACTGAGGGTACAATGTTCAAAATGTGCACCCACCCCAACCGCCATGTAGAGTGACCACATACATAGCCCTAACTCCAATCTAAAAAAATATAGCATCAGTTTCCTTACCTTTAACACTGGTGTTTGCTGGGTTGTAGCCGGGTGAAAGAGCAGCAAAGGAGGTTGGGGCTTCTTGTTCTTCGCCCAAAAATTGCCCATAAATTAGGTAATAACTGTCAGGCTTTACCAGGTGCTGAAAATAAAAATATAACAATTTATTTTTGAAACATTAGGATAATCAAACAAAGACTGGGGGAGGTGGGCAGAATTTGCGTAGTCGCGCTATGCAAAGCTCCGCGAAATGGTAAACAATCTCCGCGAGCACGCAAAAGTTCCGCGAACACGCGGAATTGCTTGTTCCGCCCATTCGCGATACTTTTTTCCTGTTCGCGAATGCTGTTTGCGTGCTCGGGGAGAAATATCTCCCCGAACACGCATTTTGAAAGCACGAACAAGCAAAAAATTCCACGAAGCCGCGGATCGTGGAATTTTTGGCAATTCCGCATTCTCCGCGGAACGCGAAATTACCCAAATTCCGCAAATTCCGCGAGCGGAACGGAATTTACTGCCCAGGGCTAAAAAAAACATAACGGTCTAATTTTTACCTTGCAGTTTGCATGAAGCTCTTAGATGACAGTTAATAGCTCACTGTTGTATGTTAGGATTTTAACTTACAAACTGCAAGTAACAAAAGGATCTCTCTGACAAAAGCAGTGACTCACTGACCTATTTACATCATGTGCATTTTGTGATCTGCATCAGGAACATGTTCTTTGCAGCAGGCACATTATCATTAACTTTCTGCGCTACCTTTCCATGAGTCAAAACTTCCACTAGACAAAACTCTGATCTCTCTCTAGGAAAAACATTAACCATCAGCGTTATCATGACATTTTTATTGTTTATGAAAATTGCTAGAGGCCAGGAAGGTGGTAGCGAGTGCTTTTGGAACCATAATATACTTGCAACTCCATTCAAATTACGCACTAGACAAGAGACAGGTTGAATACGCAATTGATTTAGAAGAGTAGTGTCACTGGAGGATGATGACAAGGATACATGTCAAAAATTATGTGAATGAGTTGCTGGTATAAAAAAACTCCATGGAAAACTTTCATCACAAATTTACCTTTAATTTTGTCCAAGGGCCAAAGGTGTGACAAGTGTTTTAAATCTATAAAAAATATTTGACTGAGGCCATATGATAGTTGAAAAAATATTGGATGCAGTAAAATAATACATGAAGCTATGCTGGCGCAAAAAAAATACATTTACTTAAGTACCACAGCAATAACATTAACCTAAAGCAAGACCTTGATGTTATGTGTTCGTCCCTGTGGAATGCCCAGGGAAATTGTTGTCCCTGCGCTGATTTCGGTACGTGCTATGAAATAGCAAACCCATTGCAGTAAGTGCTGTAAAACAAGGTATTACAATTTATATTTCAGGTTTCAAAGCACATAATTGTTTATGTCTCACGTTCTGTTTTTTAGAGGTTTTTTAAAGCGCTTTGAGAAAAAGTGCCGAATAAGGGCCATCATAACTTAATGGAACGCTTGAGTGTGCAAGGATGACAAGCTGAGTGGACATTACTTAATGCCTCGAATTACCCCCGGTTGTTTCCGGCCAATAACTTGAGGAAGTGCTTCGGAGCTGAGTACTTCCCTGCGCTCACACAGCAGGTTGTAACTTGCACGACATGTTTTGTGAGTAGGTGACAGGGCACACGGAAGGCGATGACTGAGAGAGTGCTAATTAAAGCATACTTCAGTTATTAATAACTGCAGCTAATATAGAAGTTAGCAGCGTGCATGACAAAGACATCAGTGTCGTTACGTCACTCTTCCCACTCGTGAGCACACTGTGATTCGGTCCGTGAAGTCTTCCCCTGGCCTGGGCACGAACAGGATGGCTGCTAAGCTATTTCTCCCCCAGACACCAAGAGCAAGTGGTGCCAACCCCACCTTCCTCTAGGCGCTAAGGTGTGTGAAACCCAGGAGCAAAATATGCCAAATCCACATTAGGACCTGCCACAGCAAACACCCCTTATCTTGAACAATGGCCGGCCCAAGGGTTATAATAGGGACTGTCACAAAATGACCACGCTTTGCACCGTCGCCTGTGGTCTTTCTCATGATACTAAGCACGGACTGGGCGCAGGCCTGCGCACTGTGCGCAGTCTCGCCTATGCCGATCAGGCACCGCCAGAACTTCAACACCTCCTGCCAGGCCTGTAACTTACAGGCCTGCCAATCAGGCGCCACCAGAACTTCAACACCTCCTGCCACTGGCAGGAGGTGTTGAAGTTCTGGCGGCGCCTGATCGGCATAGGCGAGACTGCGCAGTGGATTCGCCCTACAAGGAAAACTGAGGGCCCACCCGGCCGAGTGGCGGACTCTTACTTAAACACCCCTTATCTTGAACAACGGCCGGCCAAGGGTTATATAGGGACTGTCACACAACGACCACCCTTGCACCGTCGCCTGTGGTCTTTCTCATGATACTAAGCACGAACTGGGCGCAGCAGGCCTGCGCAGTCTCGCCTATGCCGATCAGGCGCCGCCAGAACTTCAACACCTCCTCCCAGGCCTGTAACTTACAGGCCTGGCAGGAGGTGTTGAAGTTCTGGCGGCACCTGATCAGCATAGGCGAGACAGACTGCGCAGGGGATTGCCCTACAAGGAAAACTGAGGGCCCACCCAGCCGAGCGGCGGACTCTTACTTTTCAACACAGTTATCATCGATCTGACTCACTGATTCTCAACGATGATCAGGATCTTTTAGGTGACAGAAATGATCCAACCAAGAAGTGAGCCAACCAAGGCTGAGAGGCTGAGCGAGGTGAATGATCCGAAGTACGTCACCACGAGCCACGAGCAGTAGGCAATGAACACCGGCAAGAGGTCTGTCGTGTGGCGCGGTGACGGACTGCTGCGCTGCGACGACGTCACATCACGAACGAAATGGCCAATTACTGTCTGCATGGCTTCACATAAGCCACAGTGATTGACCATACGTTTTCACCAAGTGCGGCAGTGCCACCACCCATGCGCGGCACCCAATGCTTTTTATGCCTGCCCTCAGGCTCAGACTGCGCGGTGTCTCAGCCAATCCAGACGCTGCATTATCAGCGCCAGGATTGGCTAGAGCAGGGATACTCCCCGCCCATTAGGAGACCCGGGGGCTGCTGCATGAAGCAACCCTCGCTCTCCTAAGGGGAAGGCTAGTGCCGGCCAGTGCGCATGTTCGGGCTGGTCGTAAAAATGACCATCCCAAAACCAAACATGCGCACTATTGCTGCTGCAGCTGCGCTTAGTGCCGCGCTGTCACAACAACAGTCTGTCACTCAAACCCTTGAGTGCTGCCGCAGCCCCACCCCCTTCAGTGTCCGATTGCCTCGGGCGTGTCCCAGTAGAATTAGCATTCATTGAGCAAGTTATTTTGAACTAGAAGTTGCACGAATTTGAGTGAATGGGGCCATGTGGCATTAGTGGGGCAACGCCCCAGCGCCCCAATGGACGCACCGCCACTGGGTAAAAGGAATTTCAAAGTGTGAACCAAACCACGGGAAAACAACAACACAGCAAATGTAAAACCATTGGATTTAGCATAGGGCGATTTCTTCGAATCACAAAATGAAACCCCACAGTTTGGTGGATTGTAAACCACACAACACATTTCCGCTGACAATCACTTTACATATTCATGTATTTGTACAAACTAATTATTTATCTTTAAGATTCTAAGGGGCATATTCACAAGTACTTATCGCCGAGTTATCGCCACCTTAACGCATCAAAAGTGGAGATAGATTTAACGCCCCATTCACAAGCTGGTGCAAACTGCAGACATCGCCAGTATTCCCGCGATAACTGCCGCAAAATTTACCTCCACGGGTGACACCACCAACTAACCCTAATGAGATGCAGAGTAGGCGTTCCTGTGCAAAAACACACGAAAACACCACTACACCACATTCACAACGAACTACCAGATCTGCGATGCGAACCAAAGACAGACGATAAGCCGCGATAGCAGCAGGGAATTAACACCAGCCTTATGCTGGTGTTAAGCAGGACGACTACCTGCAGCATGAAAGGGAGCCCAGCCAAGAGCCACATCTGAAGACCCACAGATGCCATGGAGCCAATGATCATGCAGCTCAGAGACCCATGAGGGCCACAACACCCACCGCCACCCCCCCCAGGCCCGCAACCACCCCCAGGACCCGTCCCGCCCCCCGCCCGGACCACCACAAAGGCAGCATACACAAAGACAGCGGACCCACCGTAAACGCACCAGCCGCACAGACCTAACGCCAGAGGAGGACATTGCCCACTACAGGCCCAAAAGGACAACCATCCCCCACATCCTGACCCACAGCGCCCACCTGCTGACGGCACCAACACAGCGGACAACCAACATCCCTCCGCAGACAAAGCTGCCGGCTGTGCTGCACATGTTGGCCTCTGGTACCTTCCAACCCACAACTGCCAGAGTCAGAGGAGTCTCACAGCCAGCCCTATCCAAGTTCATCACACCTGTCCTGGATGCCATCATCAGGCTGGTACCCCAGCACCTCCACTTCCCCCACACTGCGCAGGAGCAGCTGGAGAGCAAGCAAGGCTTCTACGCCATAGCTGGATTTCCTCACGTGTTGGGGGCAATCGACTGCACAAATGTACCCCTCGTGCCCCCTGCCGACACTGCACACAAGTGGACCATGGATGTCTGCCTCTCCAACGTAACGGTAGCTGACCTGGATTTCAACTGTTGGCCCATGACCAGGAGTGTCACTGTGATGCCCGTTTATGGCATGCCTGGATGATTGGCATGCATGCTGGCAACTGGACCTGGGAGATTGCAAGAGTCGTCGTGTGCAGTGACCACATTGAGCCGCTCCCCTTTTGGGCTTTAGTGCCAATTGGGGCCAGGGGTTGGAGTCAGCACATCTGTCCGGGACAGCTGATGGGTTACGTCGCCGACATGTTAGATGTAGTGGACAACGAGCTCATGTTGGAAATATTGGCCTACGCTGCTGCACTCGCGTTCATGGACGAGTGACAACGTACCTGCAGCCACAACTGAATGTGACCCATTGCACGTGTCCCGGCGCCTGGTTGCATGTTGGGGATCAGGTCACATGTCCCAAGACGACAGTGGACATGGCTGCATTGGCCTGGACTCCGGATACATGCGCGGACAACCAACGCGCGTTGGCACTGACTTGTGTGGGTGATGGACTCCCCCGGGGTGGACATGGGCACTTTCCAACGTTCCTCATTCAGACATGCTGCTGCATTGGTCTGCATGTTGTGGCACTTCTCTTGGCCGTACTGACACGCAATTGTTGATGAAGTTTCTGCACATTCACTTGTCTCCAACTGTGATGAGTGTTGATATGTATGCAAATGTGTGTGTCACGGCCTATCTGGGTCCCTGCCATACAAGCATTGCTACCCTATCAGGGCTGTGGGTTGCTACTTGTGCATTATCATGTCCCTGTTTCGTGCTTTGCTAGATGCGTATGGCCATTTACCAGCCACAAGCGGGTGCACTTGTGTCCTGTGTTCAGTTGTGCAAATGTTGCTGTTTGTACCACATTGTGTTCGATGTTGGGTTGCTCTGCTTCCTATGTGTGTGTGCTGCATTGTGTGTGAGATGGCCCTTCAGCTCTGATTTGGCTCACCCTTCTCCCTTTCAGGCAGTGTGGTTTTCACTTCTGTGCTTGTTCAGTGGTGTGATATTGCCGAGTTGTGTGACTTGTGCTCTTGGTTGGTGTTGTTACTCTTGGGCATGGTTTGTCTACAGTTGTGCTGTGCTTAATTGTGCATGTGTGCCATTGTGCCCATCTCCCCCATCCCCCCAGTCCCTGGTCGTTCCTCTCCCTGTTGCTGTTGTGTCTGTTGATTTTGAGCAGTTTCCGGTCCCCGACTCCTGCCACCATCTCCAGACTGATGTTGTGGACACCATTTCCTCCATGTCATCCAGCTCCTGGTGTGGCGCTGGACTCCCACCTCCGGTGTGCATTGCTGCCTTCTGGTTGTTGGCGTGTTTCTGCTTGTTTGTGCGTTTTGCATCATTCCAGCTGTTCTGGTTTTCTTCCATTGTCCTCCTCCACTCTCCGGCTGCATTCACCTTGTCCACGATGGACTGCCATGTACAATGTTTTGTTGCCAATAGGGCTTGTGGGGTTGTGTACTAGCTCCGGCTGCCTCCATTGTGCTTCGCTGTTGTTTTCTGTTTGGTTTGTCTTCCTTTTTCCTGCTTTTGTTGTGCTTATTCCCGCCTTCCGTGTGTGTGTCGCTGTCCTGGCGCTGCTTATCGCTGCTTTCCTCATCGCAAATGGGCTCATCGCACGTTTTTTGGTGTTGGGGTTTGTGTTTTTATCTCCTTCGCGGCGGTTGTATCGCGGACATTGGCCGCGTTTTCTGCAAACTATCGCATGGTACCGCCGTGTTGTGAATGCCACGTTAACACGGGGTTATTTTCCCGCGATAGACTGCGATGTGTAAAGTTGCGTTAACATTTTTTGGAGATGTTTAGCGCACGTTCTTGTGAATATCCCCCTAGGAGCAGCCATTGAGATTAGCCATTTGAGAAGCCTCTTTCTCTGTCAATGGTAGCAGATGTTTGTTCCCATTTGTGGTATGTTCACTGATACACAATCAATCAATCAACTATTTGTAGAGCGCGCTACTCACCCGTGAGGGTCTCAAGGCGCTGAGGGGGGGGGGGAGCAGCTACTGATCAAACAGCCAGGTCTTGAGGAGTCTCCTGAAGGTCAGCAGGGAGGGTGTTCCAGGTCCTGGCGGCGAGTTGGGAGAAGGATCTGCCGCCGGAGGTTGTTCGGCGGATGCGTGGGATGGTGGCGAGGGCGAGGTTAGCGGAGCGGAGCTGGCGGTTGGGGGTGTAGAAGGTGAGTCACTTGTTGAGGTATGCTGGTCCGGCGTTGTGAAGTGCTTTGTGATCGTGGGTGAGGAGCCTGAAGGTGATCCTCTTGTTGATGGGAAGCCAGTGTAGGTCCTTCAGGTGGGCGGAGATGTGGTACCAGATCTGAGGTCTTGATACAGAAACTCAAATCCACAAATAAATTGGCCTTTTTTGTCCTATTTCCCTACTGTCTTTATGATTCGAAAAATGTACAGTGCTTGCACAGATGCTGTATGTCACTGCATTTGAACAACTCTTCCTGATTTGTTCCGCCAGACACCTAAACCACCCACGTGTCCAGCAGCAGCAGGACATTTCACATAGTTTGTTGTTCACTTTAGCATTGCTTGTTACCCTTCTGCAGTCTTTCAAGAGGATGACTCTGTGAGCCATCTGCTACTACATGGCATGCCAAGATGGTGATGCTTCGGGCCCTTTTAAGGAAAAGCTGACCATTTTCAGTCAGCTACGCAGTGCTGTCTGGCTGCGTGTTCCTTGATTTGTATTCAAGCGTTTTGAATTTCAGCATTAGGTTGTATGGTGAAGTGTTGCCTTATCTAAAGTTGTCCCTTTATTTGGTCTTCTCGGTATTCAGTTACTTCTGGAAAACCGAGCCTAATACAGGCTGTGGTTAGCTGCATTTAGGTTAGCAGAAGTACACATAGAAGTTTCACTTATAAAAATTGAAGGGCTACAGGTTGCAGATATGCTGGTGGCAATTATTAATGTATACCTTCATTGAAGATGCCTGTGATACATAATTTTTAATACTAGTAAGTAACTGTTCCTTCGGCTCAGTCACACAGTCCTAGGGGCCAAAAGTACGAAGCCTGTTCGCATTCAGAAAAGGTCAGAATCTGGCCTTTTTTGACTGCAAAAAGGCATTTGATGTGTAAGAAACCCAAATTAAAATTCAGTAACATGCTACCAAATTATAATTTGGATTCATGACTGCATACTGAATCAGTATTTGGAAGGGGTGTGTATAGGGTCTCTTCCAAGTACCCATTAACAGTGCCATGTATTCATGTTTTATCCTCTACTGAAAGGTAGTGGTGAGGCATTTGCAGGATAAGGAAAATGGACTGAATTAAAAAAAAAATATTGCTTTATTTAAAAACAATCACAGATGTGGTGGTCTGCTGACCCCAGCAGGCCACCATCCCTGTGATGGCAGCGAATCGTGCTAGGTCAAATTGTGACCCACTAAGATTCAGGATTTTGTGAACCAACCTATTAATGCATAGGTTAGTTCTCAAGATACCATACTGGTGGCTAAAATACTGGGTGCAAATTTCAACAAGTATTTTACAACCAGTGCTTCGTACATCTGCCCTAAATCCTGTTTTGCATGATTCGAAGATGGCGTTTGTGCACATGTCACCGGAACGGTGCATATTATTTTGTAAGTATGGTGCTGCACTAATTTGGATTTTTTGTTCCACACTCCTGATTTTCATGTTGCTGCATACTGCACGGTTATTTTTAGAAAATCTTCCTCTTATTTTCCTTAGTGTTCACTATAAATGCATTCAGGGAGGGCTGATATTTTTCTCATTTATCAATAACTGGACACCATTATAGTGAGGTCTCTGACGTCATGAACAAAGACTCGGGGAAGAGGAGGGTGTATTACTATTTTTACAGAGGATTGCAAGTTAGTTGAGGGAGCATGGGTTGATGGAGGGATGAAACTATTTCAATAAAACACTGCAAAGTGAGGGCCAAATTCAGAAAATCATTTCACTGAATTTGAAGGCACTTAGGGGCATATTCTCAATGTCTGGCGATAACTATCGCCAACGCCAGCTAGCGGGAGTTTTGTTATCGCCGTCTATCCCTGAAATGTATTGCCTTGTTAGCGACGTATTACCAACAGGTCAATAACAGGCGATAGTTCCAGGGAACGGTGGTGAAAACACCTGATAACTTCTGCGTGATGGCGATAGTCATTTAGGCGATATCTAGTGATCGCCGCATTAGCGGCAGGAAAAGTCCCGCTAAAGCGGCGATAATGGGCTTGATAATATGCCCCTCAATCTGTCTGGATACGAGGAATAATAAAGACGGACAGAAATGCAGCTGAGACCCAAACGGAGAGAGAGAGGATTACAGTAAAAGGAGTGGGATGAGAGTGACTATCCTAGAGTGCCGAGAGACAGATGGCTGTCTGGAGCCAGGGTGCAAGGCACAACCGACCCAGAAGGGTTAGAGACGGCAAGACAGAGCCACGCATCCAGTGGTGAGGTTAATATCCTTTGATATCTTGGAGTCAAACCAGGCCCTTGCTCGGCTCTCCCCAAGGGTGTCCGTGTCCCCTAGTAGTGTCTCCTTGCTGTTCTCATGGTAGTCTTCCGGCCTCTCCTGGGGCTCCTCGCCTTCCTGTGGCCACAGACGTCACCTCCGGCCTCTTCTGATTTCACCGTGAATGGGGTATGGTGTGGTGGCTCTGTGGTTGTTGCTGTATTTCGAAGGACGCAGGGACCTTTTACCTCATCCGCACGGCACATCTCATTCGAAGTCACACAAAGCCCTTCTTCCGCCTGAAATCGTTTCAACTCCAAGAGACCCTGACAACCGATTCCAATGTGACCTTTTCACTACGAAATCCGCTAAACACAGCTCAGTGGGTACAGCTCCTGATGCTCTCCCAACACCCAGAAAAGGTGCGGCCCAGTTACTGATACTGCGGGCGCGACCAATGGATGATGATGGTCGGTAGGGGGGGGGGTGAACAGAGTGAGTTGTTGTAAAGTGCCTGCATATGTTTAACGTGCTGCTCTTGACTTGGAGCGCTAGGTGATGGCATGCTCCCTCCCTCCCAGGCAACAAGGGTCCCTTCTGCTCCAAAGCCTCATTTTGACTCAATGCACATTCAATCACTGGCCTCTCTGCCAAAGCCGCAAGCACGGGTTCCAAGCAGTGCAAGCTGTGCTGGGGGTGCCTACTATCTTCCAACCTGCCCCTGGAACCGCAGCGAGACTTTCACCTCATTCTACACGGGGTGCCGAGGAGGTCGCCTTGTGGTGATCAAAGTTCAAGTTTTGGAAAACTCGTTTTTACCAGTCCTTTTTATCATCTTGCTGATTTTTGACATTTTCTGAACTCAGATGTCAAATTTGGACGTGCGGATGGGAGCGGGGCGAAGGTTGGTTGGATGGAGGAATGGATGGATGGATGAATATTGAGTGAAAGAATGTATTTTTGCGAGGTGGGTGGATTTGTGGGTGGAGTGATGATATGGGGTGGTGGGTGGTTATTGGGTGGGTGGGTGAATGTACTTGTGGACATATGGAACAGGGTAGGTTGCTGGATGAATGAATGGATGATTTGGGTGGGTGTGTGGTTGGATAGTGGATAGAAGGGCATTTGGACTGCTGGGTGGATAGATATTGGGTTAATAAATTGATGGTTGGGTATTGGGTGGATGGAAGATATTGAATGGGCCGATCGGATTGTAAGATGGAGGGATGGATGGATGGATGGATGAATGGATGGACAGACGGACGAATGGATGGACGAATGGACAGATGGACGGACAGATTGATGAATGGATAGATGAATTGGTGGCCCGATGTATGAACGGACAGACGGACGGATGGATGGATGGATGTTTAGATAAGATGGCTCATGGATGGATGGTAATTGGATGGATGAATTGATTGATGGACTGCAGGTCCTTAAATGTCTCCGAAGTTACAAACATCCATCTCCCGCTCCACGTCACAGTCCAGTATGGAGCGGATAGGAGCCCCCTAGCCATGCGCTCTGTGCGCTATTATTAGTCTTTACTACCCCCACAAGATCGGATTGTGTATTGAGCACAGTTCATGAAACCCACTGTGCAATGAGCAGCACGCTCATGAAACACACGCACCCCAAGCGTCCTCACCACAGGTTAATCTTCACTACAGGCTCACTGCTGATCTCTGCCATGCAGAAGCCTCACACTGTGATGCGACACCTCACGCTGGGTTCAATCTCAAAAGCAACATGTTCCTCATCAAAAACGATCTTCTGAGTGGACTGGGCTCACATAAAATGGCGAACCTTCATTAATCGCTTCATCCGTCTGTCAGTCTTGTGAATAACCTGAAGTCTGTGTCAATGAGGACTGTGGGAGTGAGGGCAGGCGTGTGTGTGTGTGTGGGGTGGGGGGGCCGGGCCAAGCAATGCGGCTTAACAGCGGTTCCATCGGAGAGCAGCCAATCTGAGGGAGGCTGCCTTCAGAGGAGCAGGGCCCGACAGAGTAGCCTCGAGGTGCGCCAGCCTCCGCCTAAGAACCTCTTAAGGAGCACCTTGGGGTTTGCCCCAGAGAGTGCAGGCAACGAGGCAGGAAGAGCTTTAGCCCTGCTGCAGTGCTCCGGTACCTGGCGCAGGCGGGGCAGGGCCGGGGAGGGGACCTGCAGGGGGTGCTCGGGGTATCCTCTCCTTTGAAGCCCGGCCTGACGTCTGAGACAGGAGTGAGACTGTCCTGCACCGACCAGAGGTGCGACACCCTGGGAAGCGGCCCACGGACCAGGAAGACACGGTAAGGCCGGGTTTTGATTTACTTGTACAGAGTGAAGTCTGAGGCTCTTCGCGGGGCAGCGGGGTGTGTTTGTATATATGGGTTCCTTCGCCGGACGGAGCTGGGCCAGCCTCCTGCCCCGAGGTCAGACACTCGCGGCGGATTCCAGCAGGGCCGGGGTCTGTCACTCCTCCTCCCACTGACCCGGTCACCGAGGGCCTGGAGATCTCAGGATATTGTTATAATTCATATACATTCATTATTATCATTATTCAAGGCTCCAGCAGTTTAAGAGCACGTCCCCCTGTCCTGCAGACACGTCCCCCTGTTGTATGTGCCCAGATGCACTCACGGTGACATCCCTCACCAAACCGTGCTGCGTGCATTTCACCAGGCACGTCCTGCGAGGGGTCGTGGGCTCACCACCCAGGTGCTCAGATGGCCTGACCTCCCAGGTTGCCCGGTGCTCTCTCACGGACCTCCTTTCCAGAGTGCTCTATGCCCCCTCAAGGACAACACTGCAAGGCACCTGTTCCCCTCCCCACCCACGATCGCCCCTCCACCCCTGAAAGGCCACCCTGCCTAGGCTCCCAGATGGCCCTTATGACCTCCCTTCCTTGTATGCCTGTTGTTGCTTCCGCCCCCCCCCCTTCTAGGGGTTTCCTTCCAGGCTGCACTGTGCACATGCTCTTACTGCCTGCCTCTGTGCCCCTCGGGACAGGCTTGCCCCTTTCATGCTGGCTGGTGCTTCTTCATGAGGGCACTCTATGCCCCTCCCATAAAGGCACTCCATGCCCCTCCCATGAGGGCACTCTATGCCCCTCCACGCTCAAGGTTGGCTGACATCAAGCCGTCCACCCAGGCCACTCCCCCGCCTTCCCTTATCAAAGCTTTCCGTCTCACCCCCTCATGGTCAGCCCTGAAGGACCACCCAGTGGCACACACCCTTCATGGATGGGCGACCCAACACTGGAGGACACTCGCTGGCACCTGTCTCCCATCACCCAGACTAACCTCCGAGTCACCCGATGCCCTACCACTTGGCTGCCATCACAGCTGTCCACCCCCCCAGCACTTCTCAATGCCGGCCGCTGTGCGGCCATGCACAGCGGGCGTACCACTCGTGTGCCAAAGGCACAAATGTAGTTGGGACGCATGCCATGACATCGCATTCCATTCCAAAGCATACTAATACTAGGCACATTGCAACAGTAGAGTAGGTTTTGCATAGCGGAGACATAAATATCACTATTCCCACTTCAGTGAGTGCAACCCAAAACTTACCTTTTCACCCCAAACCCGACCGTGAACCCTGGTATTACTTTTTGATCCCCCAAAACACACCCCAATTTTCATATTTTACCCCAAAACACACCCCAATTTTCATATCCAACATCCAAAACTCATACCCACCCGAAAAAAATTACATTTACCCCATTACTGACCTCACAATGCGTTGTAATTAAATGCGATGTAGAGGCACCTGTGTTGTCGGAGTTGCGTTGTTAACGATGTACAGCCTGCATTGTAATGGTCGTCTCCCGTGCCAAAGGCAACCTATAGGCTATGCCGTTTGCGTCCGTCTGCCCCTGGACCGTGCTCAGCACCAAGGAGCCTTACTCTTGGACACTCCACCGCTACGACACCAGCACCCTCCTCGCCATTAACCCTTGACGCCACCTCGCCTGCCAGGACCAATCTCAGCACCGGACTGGACATCGCCATTGCCATCACTGACGGCTGCAGTATCACCCGCAAGGAGCACCCCGATCGCCAAGGAGGAGGCATTGCCATCACCTACAGAAGCACACTACAACTGACCATGCACTCTAATGACCCAAGGGTGACTATGGACCACCTCCACTCCCAGATCCGGACATGGCCCAAGCACATCCTCATGTGCAGGCCCCCTGGGCCATGGCCCCCCATATTCCAATACCATTGCAGAGCTCGTTGCACCCCAGGGTGTCCCATCCACCGACGACATCGTACTCGGTGTACTCAAGTTCCACATGGACAACCCCAGTGACCAGAATACCACCCCCTCCTGGGGAAGGTCCCCTACATCAGACGCAAGCAGCAAGTCACCTCAACAAGTTACAAAGCAGGACACACAGTGGAGCACATCACCTCCGCCAGCGGGAACTTCGACTACAGCCACAACATCGGACTCTCCTGGACCGACCATCACTGGTAACATCACGTCTTCACCTTGCACCCCAGACGCCACCGCCACCATCGCACCCCCTCGCAGCTGGATCAAGGCCACCGAAGAGCATCTCGTCAACTCCCTCTGCACCAACACTCCACCAATGCTTCCAAACAATGACATCGCAGTGCGCAACCACCGCCGACATTCGGGCACCCCTCATGAACAGCACTGCGTCAGTACCTTCCGCCTGCCTGATGGCAGGCGTGAGGGTGATGCAGTGCCACAGGGATGGGCTGACCCCATGCATTGCTGGAGTTGCGTCATGGTTGTGACACGACTGCAGCAATGCGTGACTTTAGCGCAGACAGATACGTCAGGATTCCTGACGTATCTGTCATTACTTGCGTCATGGAGCGCTGTCCAGTGAGTACAGCGCATCCATGCTGTTGCAAGTAATGAGAACTGTTGCAACGCTCTCTTGTCGCAGCGCAGCAACACTTTTCATGACTGGGACCCAGGAATGCACACTATCTTATTGATGGTGCGCATTCCTGCACTGTATTTTTGTCGCAGGGCAGCGCTGCAACATTGCTTGTGGCGCTGTCCAGCACCAAAAACATGCATAGATGTGGGCCCAAGACTTATCCCCATTGTTAATACCAGCTATTTTCTGGTCTTAAGTTCCTGCAGCTAACGGGCCTTAGCGCGACTTTTTTTATCACTTCGCGGGTCCGGGCCATCCTTGCTAATAGGGCGAAGTGCGGTTAGCGGGAGTTTTTGTGAACTTCAGAGAAGGAACGCCTACCTTGCATGTCATTAGCGATAAATATCGCTGGCATGCACAGTGATAGAAAAACCGTCTGCTTTCGCCGGAAAGCTGTCGCTAACGCCTGTTCGCGACAGCTTGCTAATAGGGGGATAAAAATATCGCCACTTTAGCGGCAAAAAAGTGCCGCTAAGGCGGCGATAGGCCCTTGATAATATGCCCCTTAATAGGGAGCATAAAAGCCTAGGCGCTATTTTCTTTATTCGTGCATTCTATTTAAAATATAGCAACTTCTGATGGCTTATTTTCATATCAGACTGTCAATTCAAGAAGTTGCCACTGTACTAGGTCGAAATTAATTTAGCTAGCACACGTTAATTGTTTTAAACAATTGTAGGTTATGGTTTGTTGCAGTGGAAAATGAGCAAGGTTGGGCAGTAATTGTCTTTTTTATTTTCTGAGGTCCACCTTTGTCTTCTAATCAGGTTTCTGGCACAAGCTGTGAAGGAAAGGCCGTTTTAGCTATTAGAGACCAATTTACGGCTACTAACATAATACTAAGAGCTTGATTTAAGCCTTGGCAGATTAGATACATTCCATCCGGCTGGCGGAGAATATTATGTCTGCCACCCTGCCTGGCCACTGTTGGACTTGGCCCTTTTTGCAGGGTCATCCAAGGACTTTTTGCCTTCCTCCTATATTTTTTCTGACCTGTTGTTGGTGGTTTTATGACTCTGGGCACTTTACCACTTTACCACTGCTGGTCAGTGCTAAAGTGCATATGCTCTCCCTGTAGAGTGTTGTCATGTATTAGTGATTCCATTATTGGCATATTTGATTTACTAGTCAGACCCTAGTACAGTGCACTATGTGTGCCCAGGGCCTGTAAATCAAATGCTGCTAGTGGGCTGCAGCACTGATTGTGCCACCCACAGAAGCAGCCTGTAAAATGTAACTCAGGCCTGCCATTGCAGTGCCTGTGTGCAGTCTAGTACTGCCATGTCGACTTGGCAAGTGCACCCACTTGCCAGTCCCTAAACCTTCCCTTTTCTACATATTAGTCACTCCTAAGGTAAGCCCAAGGTAACCCTTTGGGCAGGGTGCAATGTATGTGAAAGGTAGGACATGAATACACACAAAATAAGGGGTGAGGGTACGGACTCACCTACTCCGAACCCCCTGTCAATATTTAGTACACCAGAAGGAGTAGGGAGTAAAACAATA
This sequence comes from Calotriton arnoldi, assembly GCA_963921515.1. NCBI lineage: Eukaryota > Metazoa > Chordata > Amphibia > Caudata > Salamandridae > Calotriton > Calotriton arnoldi. The sequence continues at coordinate 133,038 of CAWUFW010003201.1, read as the reverse complement.
TATATTATTATATTATTCGTATAGGCACGTGCTGTGTGTGCTAATACTGCCCTCACTCACACAGGTGTGTGACATGCTTTTTTTTGTAAGCAGCCCTATGATGAAGCATGTCACACACCTGTGTGATTGAGGGCAGTATTAGCACACACAGCACGTGCCCATACAAATAATATAATAATATATATTGTTTTACTCCCTACTCCTTCTGGTGTACTAAAGGTAGGACATGCCCTGATGTGTGTGGCATGTCCTGATAGTGAATTACTGCCAATTTCGTTTTTTCACTATTGCAAGGCTACCTGTTCCCACAGGACAGAATGGCGAGTTTGTTTATAACATCTTATAAACATAACTACCCCTGGGAACAAGGTAGGAAAATCAAGTTTAGTATGCCTGAACTCAGAATGTTAAAATGCATCTTCTGGTGAGGGTGATTTTTACATTCTGTGTTTGAAAATACCACTTTTAGAAAGTAGGTATTATATTGCTTAGCCATCCAGCATGCCTCTGCTAGGCTGTGTATTGCATGTCTGGCTTTGGAGTGTCAGGGGCTGGGGAAGAGCAGTGGCTCCAGAGAGCCTGAGGAGACAGGGCTGGGCTGAATAGGCCTGGTCTGCATTTGGAGTGGTGGGAGGAGTAGCACCACCTGCACCTGAATAGGGCTGTGCCTGCCTTCCACAATGATGGCTCCGCCCCCCTGTGGTGTGTCTGGAGCCAGGGCTCACACTGACAATGGAGGGTGTTATGCACTTGCAAAGTGCCCCACAGAACTGGTTTTGGCTGGGTATAGACACTCTGCCTTCTGAGAACAAAGGATTTGTGGGTATAAAAAGAGGGGCCCAGACCCCAGACTTTTAGATCACTTCTGGGAAATCAAGAGGAACCTTTGCCAAGGAGAAGAGCCGGAGAAGGACTTTGCTGTTTGCTGTGTCCCCTGCTTGAGGAAGATCTCCAAGGGCTTGAAACTGAGCTTGCCTCCTGTTCTGAAGCCTCAGAGACACAAAGACTTCACCACCAGCTCCCCTGAACTTCCTTGTTGGGAGTTCTGACCTGCAAAGAGGTGCCTGCTGTTGTTTTGGACCTCTAGAGACTGTTTTCCGCTGGGAGCTGGAAGAATGCACGCATCGTCCCGGATCGTCGCATCGGGGCACCATGCTGGGGTTGTGGGAAGCGCTTTTTGCCGTGGTTTCCAGCACCCCCACCCGGTTCACTGCTTGCCATAAACTTCCAGTACAGTCCATGTGTTTGCTGAAAACACTGCCTTCTAAGAGGCTCTCGCAATCTAAAATGTGTACTTTTGATATGTTGTGAATTATTCTGTAGCGCTAACTTCGGTCAGAATGGTAATCATTGCTTGGCGCTACGTCTCAGAAGTCTCTAACTAACATGTTCTTTTCCCCTGCTGTTTCCGCCCTGAAGCCAAACCTGTCTGGGGCTAACCCTATTTAAATCCAACGTTGTTCCTGTTTTTTACTCTTACTTTAAACTGTAGAAAGGCTTATGTTATAATCGTTTAATATTTGTTTTATGTGGGGACGTAAGGCTAGATGCACTGCGGTGGGCCTCGAGAACAGCACAAACGAGGCAGACCCGTATTTAAATATATTCGCAATGACAGTGGAGACCTCCAGGGAAAGTCTGAACCGGAGACAGCATCTCAGCCGACCCCGGAAAAGCGAGTATGAGGCGGACAGCTGCCCGAGCCCCCAGCCATGTGCTCTGCTCCCCGCTTCGTTTCCACTGGAAAGGAGGCTGCTACAACCCCCCCTTCCTGCCCTGCTCACATGTCTCTTCCTCATCCCAGTAGAGGGTTTGTGGGGAAGGGAGAGCCGCGCACCTTAATCCGAACCGCTGCGCTATGTTTTTTTTTTAATCATGTATGTACGCGTTTTGAGGGTTAAGTTGTTTAGTAATCTCATAATCCTGACAAAATTGATCAGTGTAAATCTTGGGAACACGCTTCCCACCTGAGAAGGCCGAAGACATTGTGCTTTAGACGTCACCGTGGCACTAGCACGTATACCGAACTTCCTGGGTGGACTCTGACTGAGGTATATGTCTAACTATTCAACCATTCAACCATTCAGCCTTCCGAATCGCCCACCTACCTTTTCACCTATCCGCAGGCTTACCCGTGTATGAATCGACCCATTCATCCGTCTGTCTATACATCCTACGGTTAATAAATCAATGTGTCTTCCCTCCATTCCGCCACCTATCTTTTCATTTCTCTATCTGTCTTGCCACCTATTTATCAATATATGAATCCATCCATTCACTTGTCTAACAAATGATTTGTGAATACATCTGTCAGCTAAGCATCTATTCCACCCGATGTTTATTCGCTCCACCTGCCTGTCAGCCTATACGCCCATCTAAAAATCATTCACTTTCCGACCTTAGTCACCCATTTATCACTCAATCCACCCTTCATCCACCTGCACCAATCTATTCATATGTCCGTCGGCCATACCATGAGATCAGCGTGTAAATCCACCCTTCCACCGGGCCCGCCTGCCCATGTGTCCACGCACGCAACTTTCACCTTTCACCATCCCTCTAATATCAAACCTTCAGCTCCCATGCCACGCACCTCTCTGTGCCAAGCCGTGCAACACATCTTCCTGATGAGAACCTTCCCTTTCCTAGTCCAGCAAGTAGTAACTCAATTAGGTGGATTTATGGGAGATATATATTTTTTGCAGTTTTTTTTATATAGCGCGAACTCGACCCAAAGGTATTGGAGCGCTTTACATGAGCACCAGTTACACTACACAGGGATACATTCTGATTTTTAGGCACAGGGAGATTAAGTGATTTGTCAAGAATCACAGGATGTTGCAGCAAAGCCGATCGGCAGCTCTGGCCACAATATGAAATGCCTTTTTTCATTAAAACACAATCCGTCAATGCCCCAGGTACCTTCTCTTTCAAAATGGCAACCAAGGCACTGGAAGTGTAGAGTGCTTTGCTCCAGATCACACAGTTCCATCGCTTGAGAAAGAAACCCAAGATTATAGCCCAGGCCTGCCATGTCCTACTGATATCAGTTATGATGATTTATGTTTCAACGTCCTTACCAGAAAATCCATAATCTGCAGATGTAATTAATATTAATATTAAAAACGCAACAACACATGCTGCTGCGCAGTGAATAGCTCTTTACAAAGATTGACTGGTGACCTTTCAGTTGCTTATTGGTGTGCTTGGGGTTACACTTAAAAAGGTGAATCTTTTGGCCATACTTAGGGGCCCATTAGGATGTCGGGCGGAAGCACTACCGCCGTGCTGTCGGAGGCAAAACCCACCAGTTACCGTCCGCCCGCCGCGGCCCACACGCCCGCCCAATTAGGATGTGCAAAATCAGCCAAACACCGCCCGTAAGCCCGCGACGCCAGCCGCCATCAAAGTGTGCCCGTACACGTAGCGGCACCAGCCAATGGAGGCACACCGTCCGACGAAATCACGTACCGCCCGGCGTACAAATTAGGATGCCGCAAACAAACAGCTCCCCCGGCTAAGAGACACCGCACGAGATTCCAAGGCGGAAACTCGACCGCTCGAGTACAGACACCAAAAAGGCGGCCCACCCCGACATGAATCCTGCACTCCAGGCCATCCCCATGCTGTACCTGATGCAGCACCTAGGAGTCAACGCGCCACGGCGACGCAGGTAGGCAGACACACAACAAGGGCACGCAAGCACCGCACACAGTGCAAGGGTGGAAAAACTGTACATGGCCCCCCCCCAGACACCCCTGTGTGGACAGGACACATCCACCACTGCACCCACAAATGTCACACCGGGCAAAATGAAACAACTCGCAACAACTGGGCACACACTACCCGGGACCAGGAACTGGCGTCCCCGTCACGGCAACGCAGTGCAGCGGCGATGACGCAGCTACACATGCGCACAACGCAGAGGCCAACTACAGCGCCATGCATGGGCCGCACACAAATAACACAGGCACACAACTACACACACCACACACCAGCCCCACCCTGAACGCACATGTCACGTGGCATTCCTGCATCAGTCATGTCCCCAACCGGCAACTCACAGGTGCCAACATGACGCCACACAAGTGTACCCAACAGGGCAGTGACGTCACGCCAAAATAGGACACACCCTTGTGTGCATAACATGGCGAAGCACACAGCGGCTGCGACATCACGCCGCAGAATATGTACCTCATCCGCAAAAGGCACGCCAGTACCATACAAAAATACTAATACCATCCTGCACCCAATACCAATACATGCAATACGTAACATGAAAAAACCCGGGTGCCTGACAACAGGTGTTACCAATTACAACACACACACACAAGGCCCAACGTATAGCGGAAACGCAGCGTGCCGCCCACACACGGGAAAGCAGATAGCACTGAATGGCCTTCCATTCCCACTCTGAAACCACATTTCGACAAAACAAGCCATTGTCCCAACAACAAGCCAAACAGAGGCATGCAGAGGAAACAGTCCAATGTGCAGATAGCGCACAACATGAAAGAAATCTCTGACCACAAAAAAGAAATAAGACCACTCCTCCATGTGGTTCACATGCAAGTAATCTGGAAGGAGTCAGACACCACTGACCTTGACCATTCATAGAAGCATGTGGGATGAGGACCTGTGTCCTCCGCACAAGCTACTATAACCCAAACCCTGCCTCCGTACGACTATTCCAGATTTCCCAGCATTGTCGGAGGGTGCACTCTGCTGACTGCACAGCCGGCTGGAGCATGCCATAACATCGCCCTGTAGCAAAATGGCAGTCGCACCACACCTACCCAACTACGCCGGACAGATGCAGCTCTACATGGACAGCCTGCTACAGATAGTGGGCTGTGAAAACCTGGCCATGCTGAACGTAAGTTACTGAGTAACTTACCGCATCGCAATGTTCAGCTGCGTCATCCCCGTCTTCTACTGTCGGAGGTGTCCCTTCCACTGTCCTGTGGATTTATGTCTCTCCAACCCGGCATGTCCAAAGGCGGACCTGGTACAACTGTTCGCCCCCTGGACGCACACGACATGATCTGTTCAGTCTATGGGGGCATGGCGTATGTGGCTGCAATCGGACACACACTGCAATGGGACATGTGTGCCTCCACACAACGGATTCTGGATCACAGTTTCATCGAATGTCATCCAACATGTCCCATCAGGCTCCTACAAGGGACAACTTATGATGAACACATTGACAGCCACCATCCGCTTCATTGGATGGCATCCATGTATAACACCAATGCCATGGAAGCCCTGCTGGAAGGTATCGCATACCTGACAACTTGTCAATTCGTCGGGCCCCAACGCAATACCCCCAATTGAACAATGATGTTCAACATCGTACCTATGCTTGGCTTTCGCACGGACTGGGCAGTTACCTGTACAACAACTATACCATACAACCTGCAACAAACACCACACTATCAACTCCACTGCCATGACATCTGACATTTTCGGGACATTCTCTCTGTTCCTCACCACATCCAATATCTCTGCATGAACAGGGGGAGGCAGAGGTATGGGACTTGTGTACAGTAACCACATGGACAATACTGCATGAACAACCATGCTATAATATGTATCCTGCGCACATGAACATATGCACCGGTCAGTGCACACTAATCTGTCAGCTGTATCACGTGAGAACTGTCACCTCACCTTTGTCTGTACTTCTGTGCCAGGACTTTTGCATGGACAACAAATGCATCCCCCAACAACATGACCCCAGTGAATGTGACATGTTCAGTAGCCACCACATGGCAACAACTAGTGACACGCTGCTGCATGCATGTAGGCTCATGCTCTGATGTCATCCCTCACGCACGTGTGTCGGAGTAACTACTGTAGTAAACCTGTACCATGGAACTGAGATGTACTGTACCTATGATGTCAAGCTGTCTCGTAGGCAAAATGATTACTGTCTGTGTCAAAGTCGAGAGCTCCTCAGTAACTAGCAAATGTACATTAGCATAGCAAGGGCAAGGCAGTTGTAACTCTGAAGTCCTCATTCCACAGTCAACAACTAATCACATCTACCCCTAACCCCTTTTGTATGTGTAATCATGCTAAGTAGATCCTCCACATGCATTTCGCTGCCAGTAGTGTCCACTATACTGCATCACAGAGGACGTAAGTCCAAATACATGGCTTGAAGCAAAAATGTGACTCCGCTGAATCATTTCACAAACACAAGTACGAATGAGAGAGGATGAGAGCGTGTGAAGTACATGACAGTCGTGAGATGACCATGTAGTCCACTGTCACTGGATGTCAACGCAAATGAGTAGCCGCAACAGTGGCCACAGTGCAATACCACAGCTCCTGGAGCAGGACTTGTCAGACTCTGAAGGTGCCCGAAAGATCATCACATCAACACTGATGGCCTGGTCAATACAAAGCACAGTCCTACACATGTCTACAATTTCCCACACAGTCTGACCACACACTCAGCAACCAAAAGTAGGAGCCACGCAAAAGCATGCCACAGCAATGCCTGTCAAAACACACACACAACATCAGTTTGGGTGGGCAGCACTGCACAATGAGTAAGAACTGCAGAAAATCTGACATGCACAATTGAACTAGGCACAATCTTGACAGTGACACACCCTGCACACACACAACGTCTGAACCATAACAAGTAGGAGTCATCCTGAACTGCAAGGACACACCCACACACTGCATTCCGTGCAACATACAACACACACATCTCATCATATACACAGACCTCAACACAGTTACAAACATCCACCATGGGCCTGGGAAACATATGTGTGTAGTCGACATGGCCACAACACACACACACACCAACGCCACCCCAAACTCACACCACCCACACCACCCACCACCACCTCCCAAATGCACACATTGAGAGTAGGCCATGTGCCCAGGCACAATGCACATCACAAGACTAACATACACCTACACCGCTGGCCACACATCAAGTAAGCTCACACATGCCCGCATACTCAGCGCATGCTGCCAGTCCACCTGTGGCTAGACTCACACCCTGTGCATTGCATGCACGCAAACATGACACGGTCACAGATTACATCGACAGGCGGCATAACTCATCAACCCCAGGGACAGTGCCCAGTTCGATGTGCCGAGTAGTGACACGTAGTGCCGCGGATGCAATGTGTGTTAGTGTGCCCTGCCATGGCCAGCCAACACTGCCATGGCAGTCACAATATCCATCACAGCCACCACTGTGTCAGAAGGAGATGTGTGAGTGTGCCTACCAATCTAACAGGATGCCAGTACGACTCGGTGCTGTGTGTGTGCTACGGGACAGTTGCAGGCCCGGCCCTGAGAGAGTAGCACAACTGTGGAAGACACACATGTGTCATGTGAAGCGGGAGTTACGCTTGGCCCAGGTGGGTGGGTGTGACAGGTAGGTGCGCACATGCAATGTTGAAACACTGTGTTGGGAGGATTCGGGAGCACTAGTTTACCGCTGTCTTGGGCATTTGTAAAGACCACCTGTCTGGGGATGAATGTGAGCACGTGTGTGCACAACAGGCGGCCACACGAAAGATGCTGCATCAGGTGTAGACGTCAGCCCACCCTCTGGGGACATGCTGGATACTGCTGTGCGTCCGCCAGGCCCTTGCCAAGGCACGCACATCCCCTGTCGACCAGGTGTACCCCCAACATTGTCCACCTGCACGGGCTATCCAGGGCACGGGATGGCAGTGGAGCATGGTGGGTGAGAGGTCATGGCGCGCTCCTCCTGGTCACATCACGCAGGCAACACATCCTCATTGTGCAGCATGGCACAAGTCAAATATAAGTAGTGGGGGGACGCACACATCGCACCCGGGAGTGAAATCCCGGAAGGTGGCTCGCACCATCGCACTCATTGCCTATTTCCCCACACACGTTACATGCCATTGCAACAGAGAAGCCAGCGCGTGCAAAGCAGCTCCAAGCTCGCCCCAGAGAGGTCAAAGAGTGAATGTGTGGGTCCATCAGCTCCAGTTGGACGCGGCCTGGGCCGCTAGGGCAGCTACAGCCTCTGTGTGTTGCAGGTGGTGTATCCGGACTGCGGAGCCTGTCATGCATTGTCAATGTTGTCCAGGTCTCGAGTCTGGGTACCACGCAGGTGGACGGCGTCCCGCCACTGATTATACCGCGAGACAGACAACTCGTTCAAATGGACCCACACATACACTCTTTGGCCTCTCTGGTGAGAGCTCGGAGCTGCCTGTGCACGCGCTGGCTTCTCAGATGCAAACGCATATTGGGGTGAGCGAGGGGAGGCCATAAGTCTGACGGTGCAAGCCACCTTCCAACATGTCACATCCGGTCGGTACGTCAGCGTCCCCCACTCCTCCGATTTAGGACTCGTGCACTGCTGCCGTCAGATGTGCCACCCCCAGGGGGTGGGGAAAGGGTCAGGAATGTCAGTCTGAGATTGGCGCAGTTGAAGGCACACCTTCACTGGGGGTGACAACCATTGGACGGTCTGGTGTAGTCCACCCACGCGTACATGTGGGCCCTCCTTCATCCATGTGTCCTGTGGCTAAGTGATGTCATGGGCAATGACGTAAGTGAGGAGAGCTGTCTGCCCCACGCACAGATGGCGCATCAGCTCAACAGACCCAGCACTGAGGGCAGCAGGGGTCACATGTGCAGGGGCAGCTGTGCCTGGTGTGAAGGACACCCTATCCTTCATCCCTGTGCCGACACGTGTTGCACCAGTGGAAGTGGATGGGAGGGCGGTCATTGGCCTCCGCGTGGCTGTGCCACTATCTCTCACACACATCCCTATCACGAGGCATGGTGTGACAATCGACAGTGCTGAGTTGGCGCTTTTCCGGAGGGTCCTGAACAGAAGACACGTGTAACCCACTGGGCGTCTGTGTTGTCACCTACTGGCATTGTGCAGTCAATGTGCAGCCCAGGCCTGCTGGGCCTGAGAAGGGCAGCATGGCCCCAGCCTGCCATTCTCACGAGCAACAAGTGCTCTGAGACCTGCATTGCCAATTGGCTGTGTCACTGGATGTCTGACATGAAGTTGCCATGTACCACCACTCGGGAGGGACAGACATGGCAAAGCGCCCGAGAGCTCACATACCCCTGCCACCTGCAGTAAGCATGGTGAGCAGTGCATGTTGGAACCCCACAGGCTCTGACTCATGGTGCTGCGGATCAATGACATGTGTGTCCCCCACATGCACTCCCACACACACTGTGGTTGTCTCACACACACAACTTTAGCAAGGGATAGCCATTTGCAGTGTGCGTGGAGCTCGGAATCCAGGATCTCCAGCTCCTCGCTGGTGAGTGGACCTGGACATATCTTCAGCGTCATCGACGTTAAGGTGGACAGGTGGCAGCAGCAGGTGTTGTTGAGGGATGCCAGGCTGCAGTCCCTGGTAGCTGTGGTAATGCCGGTCTCACTCCCACAGTCATATAGCCCCCTGGGGCAGTTTCAGTGGGTCCAAGCCGCTGCAATTGGTGTACCGTGTCTGCCTGCTTAAATTGCAGATGATGGCCTTCTTCCAGCTGGCCTGTGACGCTTTCCTCCATTGCGGGACACGCAGGGTGCAACCGCGAGGGCCATTGGAGTTGGCCGTAAGGGCCTGGCCCATGGCGGGTACAGTCCGCTGATGCCATGTGCACTACACAGTATGATGTGCGCAATGCATCTGCAGGTGTGGCCATGACTTGTGTGTGGGAGCAGGTCCACACTGGACAGGGCCACAACATGCTGTGCGCATGGGCAGGGATGGCCAGTGCTCAGCCTCCACATGTCTGTTGGCACATCATCATGTACACATTGGCATGGGAGCATGGGACATGGATATGCACACACATGCCATCTTTCACTATGCACATCTCCCACTTGGCACGTGCTACGTTACGTGTCACTTGTGATGTGTATTTGCAATCACACAGCTGTGTTGTCATGGAGCTGTCAATGTGTACACCTGTCAATGTGTTTTGGAGGTGTGATCCGTACAGTGCTGTACATAGGGTGAAGTAGAGACATCAATGACTGTCTCATATCCCCTCGTGCAACAGGACCCACTTGTTTTTGCCGCTCAGCCTGTGTCCATTGCGTTGTTGGTGTGTGCCATACTCACCCAGCCTCGGATGCTGTGTCAGGCACAGCAGCTAGTTATATTGCCGTGGTGTTGCCGCTTCCCAAATATGCAGTCTGATATCATCGTCATGCCTTACAAGTTATTAAGGCCTAAATCCCCATGTGCATGCCCATAGCAATGGTTTGTGTCACTGCTCATTGCTATTGGTAAGGGGACCTGTGTAAGTGTATTGTGGCTGTGCTGTCCCTACTTGTCAGCTGTTCTGTGATTCAATTGCTTGGTCAGTCATTTTTGTTTTGTGTTTGTGAAAATGCCATGTGGCGTGTTGCTTTGACATGTGTCCACTTCCATCTTTCCTAGGAGGAGACCAAACATACATCGCCCCTACCAATTGCTGTCAGATATGGAGGACGTGGAGGTAATCCGGAAATTCCGTCTGGACCGACCCACCCTGCATCGCCTATGTGCCTTGTTGGAACCCCACCTCCGTCCTCGCAGGGTGTATCCGACTGCATTTACCCCCACGGCTAAGGTGATGGCTGCACTGCATTTCTTCGCCACTGGGTCATTCCAACACACAGTGGGCAGTGGAAGTGGGATGTCCCAGCCCATGTTCAGCATGGTGCTACGTGATGTACTGTCAGCTATGATGCTGTACAGGAACCGGTACATCCGATTCCCCAGGGCTCGTGAATTGGCGGCAGTGAAGGGTGATTTCTATGCCCTTGGACGGATCACCCACGTTGTTGGTGCAATCGATTGCACCCATGTTGGCCTTGTAGCACCACAGGCCATGGAGCACATATATAGGAATCGGAAGCACTTCCACTCCCTGAATGTGCAAGTGGTGTGCCTTGCGGACATGGTCATTACACACATGTGTGCGAAGTTTCCAGGATCGGCCCATGACTCGCACATCATGCGCAACAGCATCCTACCACGTCTGATGACCAATCTGCAACCGGACCGTGCTTGGATTGTTGGTGAGTATGTGTACTCGTGTAGCGTGAATGGTGTGCGATGCTGTTTTGGGGACAGTTGGAATTGCAACTAATCTCGGTATTCCTCACACCCAGGTGACTCTGCTTATCCGAATGGGCCTTGGCTGCTCAGCCCAATACGTTATCCTCGGACACCAGCTGATGTCTGCTAAAATGAGGCACATGGCAGGGCCAGACGTGTGGTGGAGCGGAATTTTGGCCTCCTGAAGTCCAGATTCAGATGCCTGGACCGCACCGGGGGTGCACTGGCGTACTCCCCACAGGTGTGCCAGATAGTTGTGGCATGCTGCATGCTGCACAATCTGGCTATTCGCAAGCAGATCCCCCTAATAGTGGATGACGGTGATCAGCCCGGGCCCCCGCCTGCAGACCAGGACGGGTCCAGTGATGAGGACAGTGGAGAGGAGGAAGCTGTGAATGTGCGTCAGCAGCTCATCGCCCGCTACTTCACTTGAAGGTGAGTGACCATGTACGACGGCTGATGTAGCTGTAGTTGCGCAGGTGTATGTGTGCATTGTGACGGAGGCCTTTTGTTCACTGAGTGCTGTGTGGCAATGGTCCATGTCCAGGGTAGTATGCCACTGACAGTGGCTGTGGCATTGTGCCCCGTTGCTCTGTGAGATGTGTGTACATTGCATGTAGTTGGTGACAAGTACTGTGTGATGGGTGTGTGACACACTAATTGAATGGACTCTTGTTCTGATTTTCACCCCTAGGTCCCTACAACATCTCCTGGCCTATCTACATGCCACACAGCAGAGGCATTCCTGCTCATGGTGGCGGTTGCACATCGTTGATTAAACCCAGGGCACATGAAGCAGATTGTGATCAAGGTGTATTTATTTACAGCGGTGAAATGTGATTGTGTGCAAGGTGATGACAGAAGTGGTGCATGCTGTGACAATGAGTTGACGGACATGGCTGCGTGATGGTCAAGGTGTACCCATGAAGTTCTATGTCCACAGTCCAACAGACACATGCCATTCACATGGCAGTGTGGGATAGGATCGTAGTCAAAGTCAGTGCAGTAGGTGGTCAGGGTGGCTGGCTGACTCACTGGCGTTTGGAGAGTGAGTAGTCCTCTCTGGACACCTGTTTCCTCTTCGGATGGCCCCTTCCATGTTTGGTAGGGGGTTGTGTTGGTGGGCTGCTGGTGGTGGCTGAGGACTGCTCACTCGCTGTGGACGCAGGGGAACTAGATGTTGCACGACCCTGCGCCACAGCACGTGGTGGCGGCGGTGGTGTGGCTGGCCTTGCTTGGGCCCTCCCCCCCAACACCTGCTGGCCCATGAGGTCCACAAGTTGGTCCATACGGGTCACGAATTGGCCCATATGGGCGTCCATGGACCTCAACACCCCAAGGACCTCCCGCGTGTCGGCAGCCGACCTGGCCCATTGTCCTTGGGCCTCTTCATAGGCCCCAAGGACTCTTGAGATTTGCGGCAGGGCTTGGCTCCCAGGCTTAGATGGCGTTGGCCTGACCCTGCTCCTCCCACCGGTACTGCTGCCACCGACCTGCCCACTCGCCACATTGGTCACCACGGTCCTCTGTCTGGCTCCCAGGGTCGAGCACGACGGGCGTGCCACCCCTTGCGCAGGTGCTGTGGCCAGGGATGGCGTGGTGGTGGTGGTGGTGGTGGTTGTTGCGGCGGTGGTGGTGGCCGCAACGACCGTGGCAGCAGGGGTCTGTGACTGGTCAGCAGCCCTGGGTGATGTGTTGGTGGGTAGGAGGGGCCCTGGTGAGCTGTTGGGCCCTGCCACTCCAGACGGGCCTGCTAGGTGGTACTCGTCCGAAGAGGTGTCCAGGTCTTCTACATCCGTGAGTCCGGGTCGGGGGCTTGCGGACTGGCTGTGCTGGCTGCTGTCTCCCTCTCCAGCATCCAGCTGTTCGGCACCTGTGGGGAGAATGAGATAGGTTATTGTGTTGCACCTTGCAAAGTTTGTATTGGTTGTCTGACATTCACAGTTCGTGCACTGTCGTGCACAGGTTTCCCAGTGGCGTGTGTGTGGATGTACGATGTGTGTATGCGTGGGCAAGGCAATGGAACTGTGTGTTGTGTTCATGTGGCATGGGACGGATTAGCGATGACAATCAGTGTGTGTTGCTGTACTCCTACATTTTGTGGCTTGGGTGTATGCGGGCTCCAGACCCATCGACGCTTTTGAGGTGAAATATGGTTTTGGGGTTCAAATGGAACGCTTAGAAACGCAGATGGCAAAAGGGGGTACAGCCCCCTCAATGCTTTTGAGGTGAAATATGGTTTTGGGGTTCAAATGGAACGCTTAGAAACGCAGATGGCAAAAGGGGGTACAGCCCCCTCAACGCTTTTGAGGTGAAATATGGTTTTGGGGTTCGAATGGAACGCTTAGTAACGCTGATGGCAAAAGGGGGTACAGCCCCCTCAACGCTTTTGAGGAGAAACATGGTTTTGGGGTACATACTGTGACATATGTGTGCAGAACGGGACATGTGTTTTGGCAACATGACAGTGCAGAGACAAAGGTGTGTGTATGTCTGACATCCCCAGCATATCTGCTCACTGTTATCATTTGTGGACATTACACTGCAAGCATTGTAGTGAGTGAGTGATGGTTGTGTGCCACACGACGTATTGCAGATGGGCCAATTCCTTGGTGTGCGTGCTACCCTCGGCCATGTGCAGCAATGCAGTGCTCTTGGGGTGTTGACTATATTATGTATGTTGTAAATCAGTGTGATGTGCGCTTCAGTCACTGCAGACACATTATTTGTGATGGGCAGGTATCTTTGCAGAACTACTGTGTGAGGGCCAGCTGTTCCGATGACATACCTTTCATGACACTGGGGCTGACAGATGAGATGGATGGTATGTTGGATGTGCATTGTGTGGCTGTGTGTTTCATGGGTCCAGTGGTGTTTATGTGCATTACTGGGGTTCCACACTGAGATGTTGTACGTTGTGTGGGGAACAGGCAGTAACGACTACATGGACAGGACTTCGATGGTGTTGCTGATGTGTGTGATGAGTGGCACAGTGCCCGCCGTGTGGGTCAGTACTCCAGTGGGACTTGTGCATGCAGACGTGGCTCTATGGGTGTTGCTGTATTTGTGATGGCTCATGTGGGTTATGACTCTGTAATACATGTCCGTGTGCACATTGGTCACATGATTATGACAGGGAGCAGTGCTGCGTGTTCCTCTGCTACGTGACATTTCCCAAATGTTAGTCGTAATACTGTCCTCATGCCTACAGACACCCCGCCCTGTACAGTACTCTACCTACTTGTTGGTTTGGAGGGCGCAATGCAATGGCTGCCATATGATACTGGGAGGTAGGGGTGCTCCATCTTGCTGGTCTGTGGGAGTGGGGGCGGTGTTGTGTGTTGTGCTGATGGCTTACCAACCACAGAAACCCCTCCATGTACGGTAAGATATCTACCTGTCGGCTGAAGGTGTGCACTGCAGTGGCTGACACATGGGTGTGGGCTGTGCTCCACCTTGCTGTGCTGTAGGACTGGGGGCCTGGTGGGTGTTGTACTTCAGCTGTCCCCCCTCCGACCCACTGACTTTGTGTTCCGGCTACTTACCTGTTACTTGTCGGTTAGTGCAGCTATGGCTGACACATGAGTGTGGGTGTGGGGAGTGCTCCTTCTGGCGCATCTGGAGTACAAGGGGAGCTGGTGGGAGTTGCGGTGCTGGCTGACTGTACACATGCCCCCATGGTTTTGTTAGTTAGTCTGTTGCATGTGTGAGTGATGTCTTGTGTATTGTGTACTGGACATGGGGGTGTTTGTCCCTCGGAGCTATGGCATAGTGGTAGTGCATGTGAGTACATAGCGGTGTGCTGGTATACATTTGTTTGTACTTACCAGCCTCCACTCCCCCTGGTATTCCGGTGAGACTCTCCGGATGTAGGATGCCTCGCACCTTCTCCTCCCACGCCTTGAAGGTCTTAATTAGCGCGGGATTTCCTCCGCCAGTCCTGTGAGCCAGCTGCCAATTCTTGGCCTCCTTCTTTTTGACCACTCTTTTAATGTCGTGCCACCTCTTGGTGATTTCGGCTCTGTTGCGTGGCACGTTCCCGACTGCATTGACCTGGTCTACGATCCTGCTCCACAACCGGTTTCTGGTGGCTAGTGGTGTCTGTTGGACCTGGTTCCCATAGATTTGTGGGTGCACCTTGATGATCTCGTTGACCATGACCGTCAGCTCAGTGGAAGTGAACTTGGGCATTCTCTGTGCTGCCATGGTGTGTGGTTTTGTGTTTGTGGTGCTGGTGCGGTGTGTGTGTGTGATGTGCAGGGGGTTTGTGGGGCCGGTGTTTGGTGGTGGTGGTGGTGATGGGTGCGTGTCTGTGGTGTGCTGCTGTCCTTTCTGTCTCGCTGTGTTCTGTGCTCTCGTCCTCAGTTTGTAGTGTTGCAAGGGATTGTGGTCTGTGAAGGGGCTGCATTTGTACTTACCTATGTGGGTGTGTCATGATGTGCTGTTGTTTTCAGGTGTGTTGTGGCTGGTGTTCTGGGATTTGTAGTTTATTTGTTTGTCCAGGGGGGATGTGTTTTCGGGTTGTGTACTGTATTTGGGTATTTGTGCGTTGCTTGCTGTGTGGACTTGTTGGCCATGTTGTGTGTGTTTCTTTGGTCCGCGGATGGTTTCTGTGCAGGGACGTGGCCGCCAGGGCTTCCGCCGTGTCCATTTTCATCACTGTTGTTTGCGATGGCGGGCGGTGTATTTGTGGATTTGCCGCGCTCATGTCGGGAAGATCCTAATTTCACGGCCGGTGTCTCGGTAGTCAGGGCGGGCGGTTTTGGGTTGTCGTGCGGGTTTGCGTCCGTGGCGGACGGATGGACTTCGACTCGGACATAGACGGGCGTTATTTTGTGGTTTTTTTCCGCCGCGGGCGGTGTTCGCTTCGCGACATCGTGATTGCTCGGTCGGTATTCAGAGGGTGTAGGCGGGCGGTTTTTTACCGCTATGGTAGATGGCGGATTTTATTCCGCCCGGTATCGTAATGGACACCTTAGTACCTTAAATGGAAATATAGGAGCGCAGGTACTCACTATTTAGGGTATAGAGTCATAATATCGATGTTTAAATATCAATATGCCATAATATCGATGTTTAAATATCGATGTGACACAATATCGACCTGCAAGAATATCGTCGACCAGAATATTGACATGCAGGTAAGAAATATCGTTTTTGTTAATATCGAAGTTAGTAATATCGTTAGTCAAAATATTGTTGTTAATAATATCGAAATGTATTTTAGTGTTCTGTATTTTAGTATATGTGTTAAAAGTATAGTTTATTTTTCTAATGTATGTTTGAAATATTTAGAAGTAATTCATTTTATGTTAAGTAATTTTTGCGTATTTTAGTTCCGTAGCGGGTTGTGGGTTTATAGGGGAATAGGTTGGGAAGTAATTTAATTATAATATATTTATTAATACATTTTTAGAAATTATTAATTTTTTAAGAAATTAAATATTGCGTTTTAGTTCCGTAGCGGGTTGTGGGTTTATAGGGGAATAGGGTGGGAAGTAATTTACTTAAAAGTAATTAATTAATAATGTTAACTAATTAATATTTTTGTATTTAATAATTTATATTGTTAATTGTGTTAATTAATTTGTTATTAATTCGTTATTAATTGGTTATTAATTATTAATAATTAATTGGTAAATATGTTAATTGTGTCATTTTTTTAGGAGCGGGTTGTGGGTTTATAGGGGAGTAGGGTGGGCGTAATTTAATTATAATTAATTAATTGATAATTTTACTAATTCATATTTATGTATTTAATATTTTATGTTGTTAATTGTGTTAAATATTTTGTTATTAATTAGTTATTAATTGGATATTAATTATTAATAATTAATTGGTAAATATCTTAATTGTCTTATTTTTTTAAGAGCGGGTTGTGGGTTTATAGGGGAGAAGGGTGGGAAGTAATTTAATTATAATTCATTCATTATTAATTTTAATTAATTAATATTTGGGTATTTAATCATTCATATTGTTAATCGTGTTAAATAATTTGTTATTTATTAATTATTAATTGGTTATTAATCATTAATAATTAATTGGTAAATATGTTAATTGTGTAATTTTTTTAGGAGCGGGTTGTGGGTTTAGAGGAGAGTAGTGTGACAAGTAATTTTTAATTTTTTCAGATAATATTTATTTATTGTTATTTTATAGTCTTAATAGTATGAATTAATTTATTACTCATTGTTTTTAATTTTATTGTTCATTGTTATTAGTTAATTAATTAATTGTTAAGCCATTATGTTAATTGTGTCATGTTTTACAATAGTGGTTGTGTTATTTATAGGGGTATTTGGTGAGAGGTAAATTATTTTTTATTATTTAAGTATTTGTTAATTAATGTTTATTATTTTGCAGGAGTGGGAATAGTAAATTATTCACCTCCGCTATCCAACACTTTCCCTACTGTTGCAATTGTTGGAGTGGGAATAGTAATTTTATCCCCTCCACTATCCAACACTTTCCCTACTGTTGCACTCTGTGGAGTGGGAATAGTAAATTATTCCCCTCCGCTATCCAATACTTTCCCTACTGTTGCACTTGCTGGAGTGGGAATAGTAAATTATTCCCCTCTGCTATCCAACACTTTCCCTACTGTTGCATTCGTTGGAGTGGGAATAGTAATTTTATACCCTACACTATCCAACACTTTCACTACTGTTGCACTCTGTGGAATGGGAATAGTAAATTATTCCCCTCCGCTATCCAACATCTTCCCTACTGTTGCACTTGCTGGAGTGGGAATAGTAAATTATTCCCCTCCGCTATCCAACACTTTTCCTACTGTTGCAATTGTTGGAGTGGGAATAGTAATTTTATCCCCTCCGCTATCCAATACTTTCTCTACTGTTGCACTTGTTGGAGTGGGAATAGTAATTTTATCTCCTACGCTATCCAACACTTTCCTTAATGTTGCACTCTGTGGACTGGGAATAGTAAATTATTCCCCTACGCTATCCAACACTTTCACTACTATTGCACTTGCTGGAGTGGGAATAGTACATTATTCCCCTCCACTATCCAACACTTTTCCTACTGTTGCAATTGTTGGAGTGGGAAAAGACATTTTATCCCCTCCGCTATCCAATACTTTCCCTACTGTTACACTCCCTGGAGTTGGAATAGTAAATTATTCCCCTCCGCTATCCAACACTTTCCCTACTGTTGCACTTGCTGGAGTGGGAATAGTAATTTTATCCCCTCCACTATCCAACAGTTTCCCTAGTGTTGCATTAGTTGGAGTGGGAATAGTAATTTTATCCCCTCCGCTATCCAACACTTTCCCTACTGTTGCAATTGCTGGAGAGGGAATAGTAAATTATTCCCCTCTGCTATCCAACACTTTTCCTACTGTTTCATTTGCTGGAGTGGGAATAGTAAATTATTCCCCTCCGCTATCCAACACTTTCCCTATTGTTGCTGGAAGGGGAATAGTAAATTATTCCCCTCCGCTATCAAACACTTTCCCTACTGTTGCACTCCCTGGAGTGGGAATAGTAAATTATTTCCATCCCCTATCCAACACTTTTCCTACTGTTGCACTGGCTGGAGTGGGAATAGTAAATTATTCCCGTCCGCTATCCAACACTTTCCCTACTGTTGCACTCGCTGGAGTGGGAATAGTAAATTATTCCTCTCCGCTATCCAACACTTTACCTACTGTTGCACTCCTTGGAGTCGGAATAGTAATTTTATGCCCTACGCTATCCAATATTTTCCCTACTGTTTTAGTTAATGTAGTGTAAAATGTTGTTTTAAAGATAAATATTTATTTTAATATTTTATCTTATTATATATATATATAATTTATTTTTATATTTATCTTACAGGTTTATGTATATATATATATATATATGTATTTATAATTTTTATTGTTTGTAACGTCTTATAATAAAAAAAAAAAATATTTATTAATATTATTAAGTAAATATATATATAAACATTTTTATATATATATGTTTAATTTATTTTTATATTACATTTATTATTTATAATTTTTAACATTTTTAAATAATTCTAACTATGGGGCCCATTGCGATGGCGGGAGGACAAAAGTCCGCCTGCCACCGTAACGGTAAACGGTAAGCGATGCCGCCATGGAAAGGCCTACACCGCCAGGCATCCTAATATGGATGGCGGTGTCTTCAAGACACCGCCACCATATTAGGCCCGAGATCCACCCGGCAGACAATTGGAACGATTGCCTGCCTGCGGAAATGCGGCGGACGGTCCGCTGTCCCCCCCCGCCATTGTAATATGGCGGGGGGTAAATGGAGGGTGGGCGGGGAAAGATGTTGGGCGGATCGCCACCGCCGGTCGGGCGGTGGCGATCCGCCCGACATCATAATGACCCCTATGTTTTTATTAATTATATTTATTATTTAATTTATTTAATATTATTTTTAAGACATTTTAAAAAAACGATATTTTGAACAACGATATTTTAAACAACGATATTTTGGTTTTGATATTCTTGTACTTACCTTTGTAGAGATAGGATGTCGATATTTTGTCCATCGATGTTCTTGACACAATATTCTGCTAGGTCGATATTGTTGTCGTCAATATTATGTCAGTGATCCACTATTTAGGGGTCGATTCCGATTCGGGCCGGAAAACGTACCGACCGACTCGGAGCCGGAATTAATTCCGACCGACACGTACCGGTGCAGCCCGACCCGCAAAGTACGATGAGAAGCGTGCAAAACCCGACCGACTCGTACGGAACACAAGCCGAACGACCGAGCCGCACAGAAAACAGCAATCCGGCCAGAAAAACACGCGAATCGAACCGACCGACACGCACCCGGAACAATCCCGAACGAAACGTACCCGCGAACTCCTACCCGCCAAGTACGATGCAACGCGTGGAAAACACGACCGAGTCGCACAGAGGACAAGCCGTACGACCGACACGCATAGAAAACTGCGAGCCGAAGCAACCCAAAACACCGCGACCGACGCGTACGCAGCATAGAAAACAGCACAAACACAGCGTGAACGAATCGGAGAAGCCCGTACGAGACAACTGCAGGGTCCGACTCGGTCACAAGAACGTCTCCTACATGCACAAAAAGTACAAAGGGAAAATACACAAAAAAGGCCAAACAAGCAATTACAAAGCCAATAAATACTGGGGGGGCAGGGAACAAAGACACACCCACAACTCCACCCATATAAAGGACACAAATCCCTACCATGATCCTTTGCAAATTCAAATTACCTGCCAGCACTCAACAGACAGCAACCACACACCCACAGCTCATCCATCACACAAGCCACACACCATCAGCACCCCAACAAATAGCAACCTCACATACACCCAGCAAAACACACACTCACACACCTTCACCTGCACACCAACACACACATCACTCACCATCACCATGCCCCCAAAGAAGAATCATAAGTTCCTAGATAGTGAATTGGAAGTCCTGGTAGATGAGATCCTCAGGGTAGAGCCACAGCTGTTTGGTACACTGGTCCAACAGACACCCATGTCGCAGAAAACCAAGATGTGGGAGAGGATCGTCGACAGGGTGAACGCACAATCACCATGTTTGCGCACAAAGATAGACATCCAGAACAGGTGGTATGACGTGCGCAGGAGGGTCAGGGAGCTGTTGAAGAAGGACTACCTCTTGAGCCAACACACCGGCAGTGGCCCTCCTGCCAAGCCAGTATACCTCAGGCCCTGGGAGGAGAAGGTGCGGGCCATCCTACCACCAGTGAGCGTATATGGACTAGAAAACATCCCAGAGCCTGGTGAGTACACAACAAATGTACACAATATTGTGCCACAATACACACACATCACTGTCAAGGGGAGAGTCAAACCATGCACCCTTAGCAAATACACACCAACCAGAACAGAACCATCCCAAAATGTGTATGTCAGTCAGATAAACACAACACATGCCATCTCATAGTGACATGTAACTGTGTCATCACATGTACAAACACAACTACAACTACAGCTGGGCAGTGGCACAAATATAACTAACAAACACATCCAGACATGTAGCCACCACTACAACACCACCACACAGTGAAGCCCACTGAAAGGAAGGAATACTGTGTATGCTGGGCAAGTCAGTGTAGCCAATAGCATCATGGGAGTCGTAGTCACAGATATTGCCCACCCTCACAATGCGCACATCAACACCACCATGAACCATGCTCACATCACAGGGAGTGGAAAACAACTGACAAGATGGCTGACACTGGCTACTGCTGTGGGGAGCACAAGGTCCTGCTGGCAACTGTGCACCAACCAACAGCAGGACACCACTGACTGACATCTTGCCATTGCTCTCACACTCACACACAGTGAAGTCCACCCAAAAGCAAGTAAGTATGGGCATGCTGGGAAGTGGGGTGGAGGCAATAGCATGATGGGAGTGGTAGTCACAGATATTGGTCACCCCCACAACTGTCCCATCAACACCACCCTGAACCATGCGCACATCACAGGGAGTGGAAAACAACTGACAAGATGGCTGACACTGGCTACTGCTGTGGGGAGCACAAGGCCCTGCTGGCAACTGTGCACCAACCAACAGCAGGATACCATTGACTGACATCCTGAAAGACAACTTGCACTCCCTGCAATGGAAGCACGTTCCATGGTGGGATATCTGGCTGGGTGGGAAGGTGGACACACAGCCCTGACCATAGTTACCAGCAGCGTTTCTCACACACACCCCTAACACAAACTCCACATAACTCACCTGGGAGAATGCATTGCCTCACACTCCAATCAAATATCCCACAAAGAACCACAACCCTGGGTCATGCTGAGTGAAGCACAGGGACACACATGGGACTTGTAGCAAAACTAACCCCAGGATAACACTGTCAGCCATCTTGTCAGCACAGGCACACAACCCCACAGGGAAGCAGAGTCAAAGGGAAGGAAGCATGGGCATGCTGGGAAGGGGGGTGGAGGCAATAGCATGATGGGAGTGGTAGTCACAGCTCAACATCCCCCACCCACATGGCCCAGCAAGCTCACACTCAAGCATGCACACCCCACAGAGAGTGGAAAGCCCCATCAAAGATGTCTGACACTGGTGCTCTGTTGTGGGGAGCACAAGGCCATGCTGGGAACTGGCCACCAACTAACAGTAGGACACCACTGTCAGCCATCTTGCCATTGCTCTCTGTTGGACTTGGCCCTTTTTCCCAGAAATTTTTCGTTTTTCCCCTAGCCGTTTTACCATGTGTGAAACTCACTCAAGATGGCTGCCACAGGCCCCTGCTACTGCAGAGGGGCCTTACACGCATACACACTAGTAGCCAGGGTCAGGCTGGGACATAGGGATACAGTATCCATTCCGTCCCCGCCTCTGGGCCACATAGCCAGGCATGTAGAAGGTTCCAGAACCTTCCGGGCTGTGGGAGGAGTTATGTTTTGCCGCCTGTGGGAGAGTCACCTGACCTAGGAGTATAAAAGGCTTGGAGGGAAAACATTTAGTCAGTTGGAGTCAGTTGATGAGGCACCACTGATCCTGGGAGAACCTCCGCCGGAGTATAGGCTTTAGGGCCTAGGGGGGAGACCTACACTACTGCTGCTGACAGGGCTGAGGCCCTGCTGTAGTAAGATAGCTGAGGAACGCCCACCACCCACTGACCTTGCCCAGTGTGAGGGGACCCAGGGAACCACCTTCAGCGTGCGGGGAGGAACATCAAGCACTCCCAGACCACCAACTCATTCCCCCCCCCTCATAAGAAGAAACTTCTGACAAGAAACTTTGACAAGAAACTTATAATAAGGAACTTCTGACAAGAAACTCCTGACAAGAAGCACCTAAGAAGCAACCAAGCTGGAGCAGTCGCCAGACACCTTAATTTGAGAAGGCCTGACCGTCCAGCAAGGCCTGAAGCCTAAACTGCCCAACTGGGGATCACCAGGTAAAGCGCCGTACCCTGAAGCGCTAGACCTTCACCCCTATTCATTTCTGCCTGCTGCTGGGCTGCCCCCAAGTACTTTTCCAGTCAGCCCTGCCCACAGGCTGCTGGTGCGCCCTGCTTTCTGCCACCCCTCAGGTCACTGACCTTGTGTGGAGATCACCGCCGCGGCCGCCGCCGCCTGAGGAGAAGTGCCGTGTGGTGAGGTGCGCCGTCGCGCCCTCACCGAAGGGAGCGCTGAGGTGAGGGAAGCCCCTCAAGTATATGTGGTGAGGTGCGCCGTCCGCGCCCTCACCGAAGCCTCTACCAATTATCCCCAAATTATTGCCACCGTGCCCAGGGCCCCTCCGCCGCCGTCGCGGCCGAAGAAATCACCCCCGCCGCCGTCGCGGCCGAAGAACTCACCCCTGCCGCCGTTGCGGCCGAAGAAATCGCCATCGCGGCCCAGCGCGACCAGCGAGGCCTCCAGGCCCCGCCGACGCCATCTCCAAGCAACCGGGGATGCCGGCCACGCCCCCAGGAAGGCCACGCAACGATTGGGCACCGGCTTCGGTCACGCCCCCAGCGCCGACGGAGGCCCAGGAAGAGCCCCGACCGTGCAGAGGGAGACGGGGAGCCGGCCGAAGAGGACTGCTGGCTCCCGCTCCCCATCCTGAAGTCCCTGAACCCGCGCAACTTCACTTACCTGATCCCGGGGGCCGGAGAAAGGTGATTCCGGCCCCCGCAACGTGCGCACAGTCATTTCCCTGATCCCGGGGGCCAGAGGAAGGTGATACCGGCCCCGCAACGTCCAGTCAGTCCGGCCTGAAGGCCGAGGTACCCCGACCGGGCCCCGCCCTCCAGAACACGGGCCGGGCCTGGGGAGTGCCAGTCGCTAGAGAAGCGCGACCAACGAACAAGCACCAGGTGAGCCCAGGAGGCCCCTAGGGCCCACAAAACGCCACTGGGGGCCGGGGGCCACCATTAACCCCTAAGTTAACAGTGTACCTTTCCCCATGAGGCGAGGCCCCGGGGAGGAGTGGGCCTAGCCTGGAGTTAACCCCTAAAGGTCATAGAAGCCCCAGGATACAGGACATGTTGAGGGGTTCCCTACAGTATTTATTAATTTATTGCAGATGCCTATTGTAATTACTGCCTAGGCCATGCTTTTAACTACTAAGTCTTTACCACAGGGGGAAAGTGTTTAATTGAATTGAGCTGAAGTGTACACCGCCAAGAGTTGAAGTGTTTTATGTTACAGGTGTACTGGAATTGCGACGCCCACTGTACTGAATGTGGGCGCGCCTAGATTAATGCAGGCCTATTTAAATGTAACGTGAAAAGCCTTCTTTTAAGTAATTGAATATGCTAAAGTGACCTGCATGTTTAGGCCCATGTTTTATTAACGTACCTTGAGATCATTATTAAGTGCTACGTTTAGGAGATAATTCCTGCGGCCTCTTAGTGGCCTACAATGTTGATGAGCTAGGATGCTTTATTTAAAATGTGCACCAGTTGAGTAATGCAATGAATTTGAATGTAGATCTGAATTAATCTGCCTCATCTGATGCCAACTTAATTTATATATAAAAGATCTTGATTTTAAATACACAAGCCTGGTGTGGTGTCATGTTATTGCGTTCGCATTTCTGAGTCAAAGTAAGAGTGTGCTGCACAACTGCCTTACACATTGCCTTCGCGTGCTTTCCCGCTTCGCGCCATGCTACCGTGGCGGACTCGGTAAACCCGGTTCCAACATTTGGTGTTCAGCGGTTGGATAAGGACTGGTGTTTGTGCAGCACCCTACAGTGACTCAGTGTGCGCCGCAATTAGACACCTATTGTAATGCAAGTGCTAGGAATTCTTTTGTAATTGCCGATTGTGTACATTCCTGCGTTAGACCTGCTACCTACAGTCTAGAACCCTTTCCTTAAATTGTCTGGGACCCCACCTAGGAGGATGGAGTTTGAGTTAGCCAACCTAGAAAGGTATACGGTGACACAGCTCAAGGATTTCTGCCTAGAGAGGGGGGCGGCCGTCAAGCGAGGCGCCAGGAAGGAGGTGCTTCAGAAAGCTTTGAGGGCATGGGTAATGGCCCACCCGGAGGGAAGAGGGGACGAGGAGCAGGGGAGGCAGACAACCCAGGAGAACTGGACCTACTGCACATTGATGTTAGCGAGAATGTGTTGCCAGGAAGACGTTCCAGGGCAGGCAGTAGGGCGTCAGGGGGAGGTTGTCGGCAGAGGAATTTGAGGACAGAAGGAAGCAGAGGCGATTAACATTAGAACTTGCTAGGATGGAAAGGGAGCGAGAACAGGCAAGGCTAGCCATGGAGGAAAGGAAGCTTGCACATGAGCTTAGCCTGAAGGAACTAGAGCTCCGAGCCTTGCAGATGGAGATGCAGGGCAAAGTGAATGGTGGCAGCGTACCTGCTGGGGTTCCACAGGAGCCCACATTTTATCTACCAAGAGAGGTGATAGCCAGTTTGGGGAGTGCTCCTGAAGGGAGTGGTGCAGGGATCTTCCAACCCAGCGAGGTGGGAGAGGTGGAGAATAGCCCAGCTAGGTCCCAGGATAGTGAGCGGGTTGTAGGGCCTCACATCCTATCCATAGGAAGGAGTGAGACGGGGAGGTGTCCCGAGGTGCCCTAACCGCAGTCTCAGGGCCTGGAGAGTTCCATAAGGGAACCCCAGGTTGGGAGCCTAGGCTGTCCCCATGGGCCATCCATGGTAGGGGATCCCCCAGTGACAGGAGAACCCGGGGCGTATGTATTCAGAGCTCCAGGGGTTCTGGGGTCTGCCCAGCCACAGGATTTAGATCCTGGGCTGGGGTGCCAGGTTCAGGGGCTGCCTGACCTGGCGGGAGGGACGTCTGTAAGCAGTGTCCCTCCGGAGCTGACTCCCAGGGGTGCTTCTCCAGGTGGGAGGGTGCTGAACTCTGGGAGGGGGTGCAGAGGAAGGGAGGACTCGCCTCTGGCACCGTGGCAACCTAAGGGTTTAGACCCTGGGTTGGTGGATCGGATGCAGGGTCACGGCCCTGGAAGAGTGAGAGAGGGGTGGTCTGAGGGTGCCCCGCATAGGAGGAGAGGGCGGAACCCCAGAAGGAGAGGTAGGGGAGGAGAGCCTCGCCCCTGACTGCTGGTCAGCCTGAGGGTGGGGACCCCAGGTGGGTGGACCAGTGGCAGTTTGGAACTGCAAGGAGGAGAAGGAGAGTGGCCAACGGGCCTGGGGCTACTGCCCCCGCTCTGTGAGACCGCAAGGGCCAGAGACATCTGGACGGCCTAGCGCCTGGTCCTGGCCGCGGACAACTAGGGAGCACCAGTGGGGTGGCTTCGTTGGTCCAGGGAGGTGAGAGAGGGAACCACCGGGTTCCAGAGTGGAGAAGGACCTGCAGGACCTTCCTGCAGCTGGGAAAAAGGCCTGCGTCCAAGTTTTCTCGCCCGAAGCAGGGAAGCCCATCAAGGCATTGATCGGTCTACCCTGGCTTTTGGCTGGGAGGGGGTTGTGTTGGACTTGGCCCTTTTTCCCAGAAATTTTTCGTTTTTCCCCTAGCCGTTTTACCTTGTGTGAAACTCACTCAAGATGGCTGCCACAGGCCCCTGCTACTGCAGAGGGGCCTTACACGCATACACACTAGTAGCCAGGGTCAGGCTGGGACATAGGGATACAGTATCCATTCCGTCCCCGCCTCTGGGCCACATAGCCAGGCATGTAGAAGGTTCCAGAACCTTCCGGGCTGTGGGAGGAGTTATGTTTTGCCGCCTGTGGGAGAGTCACCTGACCTAGGAGTATAAAAGGCTTGGAGGGAAAACTTTTAGTCAGTTGGAGTCAGTTGATGAGGCACCACTGATCCTGGGAGAACCTCCGCCGGAGTATAGGCTTTAGGGCCTAGGGGGGAGACCTACACTACTGCTGCTGACAGGGCTGAGGCCCTGCTGTAGTAAGATAGCTGAGGAACGCCCACCACCCACTGACCTTGCCCAGTGTGAGGGGACCCAGGGAACCACCTTCAGCGTGCGGGGAGGAACATCAAGCACTCCCAGACCACCAACTCATTCCCCCTCATAAGAAGAAACTTCTGACAAGAAACTTTGACAAGAAACTTATAATAAGGAACTTCTGACAAGAAACTCCTGACAAGAAGCGCCTAAGAAGCAACCAAGCTGGAGCAGTCGCCAGACACCTTAATTTGAGAAGGCCTGACCGTCCAGCAAGGCCTGAAGCCTAAACTGCCCAACTGGGGATCACCAGGTAAAGCGCCGTACCCTGAAGCGCTAGACCTTCACCCCCTATTCATTTCTGCCTGCTGCTGGGCTGCCCCCAAGTACTTTTCCAGTCAGCCCTGCCCACAGGCTGCTGGTGCACCCTGCTTTCTGCCACCCCTCAGGTCACTGACCTTGTGTGGAGATCACCGCCGCGGCAGCCGCCGCCTGAGGAGAAGTGCCGTGTGGTGAGGTGCGCCGTCGCGCCCTCACCGAAGGGAGCGCTGAGGTGAGAGAAGCCCCTCAAGTATATGTGGTGAGGTGCGCCGTCCGCGCCCTCACCGAAGCCTCTACCAATGATCCCCAAATTATTGCCACCGGGCCCAGGGCCCCTCCGCCGCCGTCGCGGCCGAAGAAATCACCCCCGCCACCGTCGCGGCCGAAGAACTCACCCCCGCCGCCGTCGCGGCCGAAGAAATCGCCATCGCGGCCTAGCGCGACCAGCGAGGCCTCCAGGCCCCGCCGACGCCGTCTCCAAGCACCCGGGGACGCCGGCCGCGCCCCCAGGAAGGCCGCGCAACGATTGGGCGCCGGCTCCGGTCACGCCCCCAGCGCCGACGGAGGCCCAGGAAGAGCCCCGGCCGTGCAGAGGGAGACGGGGAGCCGGCCGAAGAGGACTGCTGGCTCCCGCTCCCCATCCTGAAGTCCCTGAACCCACGCAACTTCACTTACCTGATCCCGGGGGCCGGAGGAAGGTGATTCCGGCCCCCGCAACGTGCGCACAGTCATTTCCCTGATCCCGGGGGCCGGAGGAAGGTGATACCGGACCCCGCAACGTCCAGTCAGTCCGGCCTGAAGGCCGAGGTACCCCGACCGGGCCCCGCCCTCCAGAACACGGGCCGGGCCTGGGGAGTGCCAGTCGCTAGAGAAGCGCGACCAACGAACAAGCACCAGGTGAGCCCAGGAGGCCCCTAGGGCCCACAAAACGCCACTGGGGGCCGGGGGCCACCATTAACCCCTAAGTTAACAGTGTACCTTTCCCCATGAGGCGAGGCCCCGGAGAGGAGTGGGCCTAGCCTGGAGTTAACCCCTAAGGGTCATAGAAGCCCCAGGATACAGGACATGTTGAGGGGTTCCCTACAGTATTTATTAATTTATTGCAGATGCCTATTGTAATTACTGCCTAGGCCATGCTTTTAACTGCTAAGTCTTTACCACAGGGGGAAAGTGTTTAATTGAATTGAGCTGAAGTGTACACCGCCAAGAGTTGAAGTGTTTTATGTTACAGGTGTACTGGAATTGCGACGCCCACTGTACTGAATGTGGGCGCGCCTAGATTAATGCAGGCCTATTTAAATGTAACGTGAAAAGCCTTCTTTTAAGTAATTGAATATGCTAAAGTGACCTGCATGTTTAGGCCCATGTTTTATTAACGTACCTTGAGATCATTATTAAGTGCTACGTTTAGGAGATAATTCCTGCGGCCTCTTAGTGGCCTACAATGTTGATGAGCTAGGATGCTTTATTTAAAATGTGCACCAGTTGAGTAATGCAATGAATTTGAATGTAGATCTGAATTAATTTGCCTCATCTGATGCCAACTTAATTTATATATAAAAGATCTTGATTTTAAATACACAAGCCTGGTGTGGTGTCATGTTATTGCGTTTGCATTTCTGAGTCAAAGTAAGAGTGTGCTGCACAACTGCCTTACACATTGCCTTCGCGTGCTTTCCCGCTTCGCGCCATGCTACCGTGGCGGACTCGGTAAACCCGGTTCCAACACTCTCACACTCACACACAGTGAAGTCCACCCAAAAGCAAGTAAGTATGGGCATGCTGGGAAGTGGGGTGGAGGCTATAGCATGATGGGAGTGGTAGTCACAGCTCAACATCCCCCACCCACATGGCCCAGCAAGCTCACACTCAAGCATGCACACCCCACAGAGAGTGGAAAGCCCCATCAAAGATGTCTGACACTGGTGCTCTGTTGTGGGGAGCACAAGGCCATGCTGGGAACTGGCCACCAACTAACAGCAGGACACCACTGTCAGCCATCTTGCCATTGCTCTCACACTCACACACAGTGAAGTCCACCCAAAAGCAAGTAAGTATGGGCATGCTGGGAAGTGGGGTGGAGGCAATAGCATGATGGGAGTGGTAGTCACAGATATTGGTCACCCCCACAACTGTCCCATCAACACCACCCTGAACCATGCGCACATCACAGGGAGTGGAAAACAACTGACAAGATGGCTGACACTGGCTACTGCTGTGGGGAGCACAAGGCCCTGCTGGCAACTGTGCACCAACCAACAGCAGGACACCACTGACTGACATCCTGAAAGACAACTTGCACTCCCTGCACTGGAAGCACGTTCCATAGTGGGATATCTGGCTGGGTGGGAAGGAGGACTCACAGCCCTGACCATAGTTACCAGCAGCGTTTCTCACACACACCCCTAACACAAACTCCACAAAACTCACCTGGGAGAATGCATTGCCTCACACTCCAATCAAATATCCCACAGAGAACCACAACCCTGGGTCATGCTGAGTGAAGCACAGGGACACACATGGGACTTGTAGCAAAACTAAACCCAGGATAACACTGTCAGCCATCTTGTCAGCACAGGCACACAACCCCACAGGGAAGCAGAGTCAAGGGAAGGAAGCATGGGCATGCTGGGAAGGGGGTGGAGGCAATAGCATGATGGGAGTGGTAGTCACAGATATTGGTCACCCCCACAACTGTCCCATCAACACCACCCTGAACCATGCACACATCACAGGGAGTGGAAAACAACTCACAAGATGGCTGACACTGGCTACTGCTGTGGGGAGCACAAGGCCCTGCTGGCAACTATGCACCAACCAACAGCAGGACACCACTGACTGACATCCTGAAAGACAACTTGCACTCCCTGCAATGGAAGCACATTCCATGGTGGAATATCTGGCTGGGTGGGAAGGAGGGCCGGATGTCAACCAAATACAACCAATGCAGACCATGTACACACCCCAACATTCACATAGAAATGCCCAAATAATGCAGGACAATGTGCTACACCAATATCAACCCCTGACTGTGACAACTTAGGACAATGCAATGTACAGGCCCGCATCCAGAGGCACAGTCACAACTGTCAGGTGTGTGAACCATTGATGCCTGCAGAAACATAACATACATTGTGTGTGTCTCCCAAAAACAGGTGATGATGGGGACACAGCAGCAGACGCTGAGGAGTCCCCGTCCCAGGCTCAAGAGGATACGGAGCTCACTGGTGTGGAACAGCCTCTGCCCTCCTCGGATGAAGAAGACCCACCTGGCACCT
The DNA here is from genome assembly GCA_963921515.1 of Calotriton arnoldi. Taxonomy (NCBI): domain Eukaryota; kingdom Metazoa; phylum Chordata; class Amphibia; order Caudata; family Salamandridae; genus Calotriton; species Calotriton arnoldi. The sequence continues at coordinate 102,518 of CAWUFW010003201.1, read as the reverse complement.
CCGGAGCAAGTCATCATGCAGCACCAGCAGGACCACCAGCTGCACCCCCTGCACCCACCCCTCCAACGACTGTCAACACACATACCACCCCTGCCGACATGGACAGACCAAGGAGCACCACCACCACCAGCACAGGGACCCTGGACCAACGTGGGGCCATGGACACCAACACCACCAACAACCCCCAAGGGGGCTGAGGGTCACCTGTGCGTGCCACCTCAGGTACTGCACGTGTCGCCAGGGGTGGTGGGAGGGGTGGGAGACATAGGTCGCTGCTCGCAGAGGGGTCTGGACTGCATGATGATGACCCACAACTGGCACACATAGCCGATGCGTACCAGTCCAGCACCGGAGAGCTCAGCCAGGTAGTGGGGCTCCTCAAGGACATTAAACAGCAGCAGGCTGCCCATCATGCCCGCTTGGACTCACACATGTCCCGCGTGGAGTCCAAGTGGGACACACTGCAAGAGATGACGGCGGTGCATAGGGACATATTACAATGCCTCCGCCAGATGAGCAGCAACCAGTCAACACCTCCCTGTGTGCCCACAACATCTGGTGCTGAAACAACTGCAACTGCCACAGGGAGGCAGGATGACTCTGGCGGAGAGTCCCCTGCACCGCAGCAGCCTGCACTTGAGGGTCCCCCCAAAGAAGAGGGGTCGTCCGAGGAAGGACAACTGAGAGGCTGATGGCCATGCACAACCCCCAGGAAGCCAACACCTGTTCTGGATAATCACCTTTGTGCGCAAACTGTTCACCCTGTTGACTGCAACACAACTCCCCCACATGACATGGGGAGTACAAGTTGGACCAATGTCTCAGATGACTGTGGACTTGATACAGGACATTTCTGCTACCAGGACTTCCAATTCATCTAGGAACTTTGGATTGCAATCAAAATGTACAACACTCACCATCCTGTGCACTATTCACACACATGTATGACAATAAACACACTAATACACCATACCTGCCTCTGTCGTGATTCCAACGTGGTTTCTGTCATGGAGATGATGACCAGCGAAATTACACTGTGCATGCTAACTGCTACAGCAAGTACAACACAGGCATGTGAGTCATGGCAACGTGACACATATGAGGGAGACACACCACCAGGGCTACACAACAAATACACACCTAGGCCATCTGACTCATTGCCTACACTGATGTTGCCAGGAAATACGGTGCAATGCACAGACACAACACCTATTCACAGTCTTTGTCAACTAGCCCACTGGTGCAGTAAGCAAATGTCAGTCAAATGTGTGACCACAGACAACGCACATCACAAAGTGAAGCACAGGTTTATTACACATTTGCAACATGTTGTAACCACTACAGATGCAAGGTAATCCCACCTGGCAGCGGGCACACAGTCAACAAGTGAGGAAGGAAGGAAGTCCATGGGTGTGGCGCACATCACCTGTAGGGACACAACAGCTACCACCCTGGAAGTCGAATCACGGTGTCGGGGATCACAGTTGACCAAACGACTCTGAAAGTACCCTGTGAAGGACAGAAATGACACACAGTCAAAAGCACTGAAGAACAGGACAGAACTGCAATACTCATGCCCAATACATGTCACATGATACCCACCCAGAACCAAGTTAGCATGTCAACACTGTTGGGGAGTACAGACTACCTGTAAGGACACATCGCTACACGCATACAGTCATGTAGCCCATGGACACACTCAAACAGCACCAGAGCACCACCAACACATATCATGCAAACTCACATCATTGACATGACATCTCTGGATACTCACATTCAGCTGAAGAAGTTGGTGATGAGCTGTGTGCGGACATCACCATCATCATCATCATCATCACTGGCATCGTGGTCCAGGCCAGGATCCTCCACAGGTGGCGGACGTTGGTCATCGTCATCCAGGATGAGAGGCAACTCCTTCCGCACTGCCAGGTTGTGTAGCATGCAGCAGACGATGACAATCTTGCACACCTTTGCTGGGGCATATGGGAGGGACCCTCCTGTCTTGTCCAGGCAGCGGAAGCGGCTCTTCAGGAGACCAAATGTCCGCTCAATCACTCTCCTGGTCCGACCATGTGCCTCATTGTAGCGCATCTGGGCTGGTGTCACAGGGTTCCTGAGGGGCGTCAGCAACCACGGCATGTTGGGGTATCCGGAGTCACCTACATACAGACAATTGCACATTAGCTGAGTTGGAAAAGAGGGTGGAACACTACATTGCAGAACACACACAATGGTACAAAGTCAGTACACACCAACAAGCCAGGCACGCTGGTTCGGCATCTGTGACATCATCCTCGGGATGCGACTACTCCTCATCACGTAGGCATCGTGTGCAGAACCGGGGAAACGGGCACACACGTGTGAGATGCTCATATATGCAAGACAGACCACCAGTGCATTGACCGAATGGTAGTGTTTGCGGTTCCTGTATGCCTGCTCTTGGGCCTGTGGTGGTACCAAAGCCACATGTGTCCCATCAATGGAGCCAATGACATGCGGCATCCTCCCCAGGGCATAGAAGTCACTCTTCACGTCAGTGAGTTGTTGGAGTCTAGGGAAATAGATGTACTGGTTCAGGTATATCAACATAGCCTCCAAAACATCGCGGAGCACACGGTTGAACATGGTCTGTGACATCCCACCAGCAGTCGCCAGAGTGTGTTGAAAGGTACCGGTGGCAAAGAAGTGTAGGGCTGCCATCACCTTCACCTTGGGGGTCAGCGCTGTAGGGTACGGCCGGCCAGGTTGCAAATGTGGTGCCAAGCGCACTGCCAAATCCTCAATCAGCTGCCTGGTGAAGCGGTACCGTCGGATGCTGTCACGTTCCACCATCGTTGCCAGGTCAGGGAATGGTCTATGGACAGCTGGTGCCCTGCAGTGCATAGGTGAAGAAAGAAAGATTGTCAGTCACCCCACATATGTGGCATTGAACACACTCAATATCACATGATACATCATTATGAGGCACAAGTACATGATGTGTGCAGTTCCGTAAGGACATGTATGGCACATACATGGCCAACATCTAACATCACAGTTCAACAAGTGGCATCAATAAGTCCCAGGTTGTGCCATTGGATATCATGAGGCCGTGTCACAGTTCCCATCTCCTGCTGCCACGTTACAAACACACCCCACAGTGACATGTGAGGACAGATGTGCCCCAGGCATCACAGCTCAACGACAGGTAGATTCCCAGGGACCCTGTATTGCCACATGGACACTGGCATGACATGGTGTATCATGTATACACCACAGCAAAACAACCATGACCCCCACAGGTAGTGGTCCCTGTTGCCTCGGCAGGACAGACATGGACGTCTGTGACACACACATGCACAACATCAAAGTCCATGCACAAACAACGTGGATGTGGAGACTGTCTCCCATTGTGCACATGAAATCAGAGACATTGTAAACACAACATGCACACAGACTGTGGAGGACCACCACTATTGTGCCAATGGGTCACCCTGGGTTAAACATACCGTCCCACATGGGACTCAGGGGGTATGTGACTTGACATACACATACACCACCGTGAAATGTGACCATGCCACATGCTCAGATATGAACAGTTGCACATCACAGTGGTCATGTACACGAAACACCAAGGATCCTGTCCCCATGAACACGTGCACAGCCTGGGGGTGGCTGCCCCCAAGTGACACCCACAGAACAACATGTTAACCCCCATACACGGAATAGGTAATGCAGCCTTACATGCCTTAGGATACAGTTTGGACAGGCTGTGGTGTTGTAGGTGTGCCCCTTACTCCCTGGGAAGTATATGTGGCTGGCATATGTTCACCTGTGACAGGCATGGTGACATATGCAGTGACTTGTACAGGGACGCGCTGGACAGCAATGGACCGATCGGTGCGCACACATTGGCCATTGCATTCAATGTGTGCTGGTACGCGTTGTATTCGCAATACGCGTTGGACAGCAATGGACCGATCTGTGGGCACACATTGGCCATTGCATTCAATGTGTGCTGGTACGCGTTGTATTCGCAATATGCGTTGGACAGCAATGGACTGATCTGTGCGCACACATTGGCCATTGCATTCAATGTGTGCTGCTACGCGTTGTATTCGCAATACGCATTGGACAGCAATGGACCGATCGGTGCGCACACATTGGCCATTGCATTCAATGTGTGCTGGTACGCGTTGTATCCTGGGTACGCGTTGAACAGCAATGGACCGATCGGTGTGCCCGGCCGGCCCATTGCATTCAATGTGTGCGGGTACGCATTGTAACCTGGGTACGCGTTGAACAGCAATGGACCGATCGGTGTGCCCGGCCGGCCCATTGCATTCAATGTGTGCGGGTACCCGTTGTAACCTGGGTACGCGTTGAACAGCAATGGACCGATCGGTGTGCCCGGCCGGCCCATTGCATTCAATGTGTGCGGGTACGCGTTGTATCCTGGGTACGCGTTGAACAGCAATGGACCGATCGGTGTGCCCGGCCGGCCCATTGCATTCAATGTGTGCGGGTACGCGTTGTATCCTGGGTACGCGTTGAACAGCAATGGACCGATCGGTGTGCCCGGCCGGCCTATTGCATTCAATGTGTGCGGGTACGCGTTGTATCCTGGGTACGCGTTGAACAGCAATGGACCGATCGGTGTGCCCGGCCGGCCCATTGCATTCAATGTGTGCGGGTACGCGTTGTAACCTGGGTACGCGTTGAACAGCAATGGACCGATCGGTGTGCCCGGCCGGCCCATTGCATTCAATGTGTGCGGGTATGCATTGTAACCTGGGTACGCGTTGAACAGCAATGGACCGATCGGTGTGCCCGGCCGGCCCATTGCATTCAATGTGTGCGGGTACGCGTTGTAACCTGGGTATGCGTTGAACAGCAATGGACCGATTGGTGCGCATCCATTGGCTATGGCCTGGCCTGGCAACGGACTCGTTTTCAAATTTTGAACGAGTCTGATGCTGTAAATTCAGTTGGTCACCCACAACAATGTTGCAAATTCATGGGTGTCATGAAGTTGAACTTTTGAAGGATGCTGTGGGCGTGTGTAAGTGGTGCAATTCCATGGATTGGCCAGATTCAGAAGATGCAAACGACTTGGACCTATCACTTTGGACAAATGGGACAGTATCTGCCTCTGTAGCACACATATAATGCTGGCTGTTCCCCTGAGAGCTCACTTGCCTGCACTACATGCTCCAGGACGACATCTGCCACCACCACAGCTGCTGTATCTGCACCCTCTGGACCCTGCAATGGCACGTACTGTGGAGAGAGCCCCAGCCTTCAGCACTGAGGAGAACCAGGCCCTGCTGGACAGCCTCCTTCCACAGTACAGCAAGCTGTATGGGAAAGCAGGGGAGCAGGTGAGTGTTCTGTCCACTGCCTTCCTAAATGTGCATGTTGTCTGACTAGCAAGGCTAACAGTCTGCACGCCACTGGCTAGCAGGCTCACTGAGTAGTTGTCACCCCCCATAGTGTGTAGTTACATGCACTGGACAGGTATAGTGCAGTGACAGTGCATTTAAACAAGGTATTACTTCCCAGGCAATGATACCATGTAGTAACTGCTGGCATACTGTCCATGGCCATCGTTGCACTGCCTGTGTACATCATGTGCCCCTGTGATTGAGACATGTATATCCAACTGTGTAATGCACGGATATGTTGCATGTGTAGTAATGGCATTCTCACTTTGTCATCCTCACAGGTTGATGCCCACCAGAAGCAGCAGATATGGCTTACCATCGTCCGGGCAGTGAGATCCGCGGGGGTCTACAAGCGCCGGATCCGCAACTGCCAGAAGAGGTGGCAGGACCTTAGGGGCTGGAACCGGAGGATCGCACGGGTCCAGCTGAAGCTGTCGCCTCCTCGCAGGAGGGGGGACACCGGACCCTGACCCCCCACATTCTCAGGATCCTGGCGGTGGTCTTCCCTGATCTGGATGGGCAGCTGAAGGCCAGTGAGCAGCAAGGAGGGGGTGAGTCCATGACTGCATTGTGAACTATGTCTGCCATGCTATGTGCCGTCCTCTGGCCTGGTTAAACTCCCACAGTACATCAGTCATGTGGTCCAGGACCCATGTCCCTCTATTGTGCACTGCCCACTCCTCATCTGATACCCAGGTGTGGCCCTTACAGTCAGGGAATTGTGTCACTTGGGTACTGTGTCCTTGCAGTTTGCTTGACTCAAGGTGGGGGACAGCATCTGTTTCCCTAACTCTGTGGTGGGCATCATGGGTGGGTCCATTGCTTACACAATGCCTGTGTTCTGACATGTAATCTGCGTGTTACTTTGATATGTGGTCCAATTGCTGAGCTGATCCACCACATGTGCCTGGGGTATCTGGCACACACCCATGCTGCGGGTGGGAACAATGTTTGGGCCCCAGGAGTGTGTATATAACGTGTGTCACACATACTTAGCCAGCTGCCTACTGTCCAGGGCTCATCCCTCATTCATGTGGGGCAGGACAGTCATGCCTACTCCAGGCCATACAATACACTCTGTACTCCCACTCCCGTGTATCAGCTGACACGTTGTGCTCAGTGAATTGTCCCCTCAGGTGTCTGCCTCTGTGTCAGTGTGCTGTGGCTTCGTTGTCAGGACTGCTGGGGTGTTTCTCGGTTGGGGCTCAGCATGCCACCGGAGATGTGACCATAGGAGACGATACTTGTGTGACACATAGGTGTTTGATCACCTGACCGTGCAGACTGGGGTATGCGAATGTGAAGTTCAGGCAGCTGTCTCCCATTCACAGCAGATTGTGAGGTGCTCAGGTTCAGAGGGTTGTGTTACAGGTCTCCCATATGTCCAATCGGTATGACCTGGACAGATAAGGGTTCAGATGATGTGGTGTGTGGGGGATGTACAGGTGCACTTGTTCAGCTCCAGGACTTGCATTCCCCATGACCTACTATTGTGACACAGTGCAGAGTGTTGTTGTCTGGCTGCCCTGCCCATGTGACTGGAGACAGTGATGTATGACTTAGCAGGCATGCCTGTGCCATGGCATGTGACTTCCTATTAGTGATCCTGCAGGGGAGTGACATGTGCTACATGCACACCATTGTGGCAATGGCTATCAGGACATGGGTGCATCATGGTGTCTGTCGCTGGTATGCATCACATGCATTTCCTATTTGACTCTGGGCATCCCTTTCATCCGGACACCTGTACTGACTCAGTGGTAAGAGTTGTGATGTGTGCATGTTCACATGCTTAACCGGGTTCTCTGCACTGTCCAACTACTGTGTAGGTGGTGCATGTGTCCACACTGGGGTATTACCATCCAACAGACACCAGACAGATGGGTGCAAGGCCAGGTGGGATGTGAATGCCATGGTTGACCATCAGACTGACAATTGGCTTCTCCTGTTCTGTTTGGGCACTTTTAGAAATGTTCAACTAAGGATGCCAGGGCTTGCTCTGTAATGTGCTGTACTAACTGTGGTGTGTGCGTTCGGTGCAGGTGACTGATGTCTGTCTGTTTCCCTATTGATTGCAGATACATCCACGGCCACAGGAGGGGACAGCTCCACGGACCAGGAGGAGCTGCAGAGCCAGACTGGGTCAGCAGCCGAGGAGTGGTCGGAGGGACCCAGTGGCACGGAGGGCGAGGGGAGCCACACCGAGGAGTCCTCAGCACCATCCACCTCAGCTGAGGACCACAGCAGCTCGGAGGATGACTCCCTTATGGAGGCGGGTGTCAGCAGCCACCACACCCCAGCTAGTGTTGCTGTCCCCGCCACCACCACCACCGCCCTCCCATCGGCTCCCATTCCCGAGGTCCGTGGAGGCTCCCATGTTCGGGAGCTTGTCTCCTTCGGGCCAGGCACCGCACCCCCTGCCCCTGTGTCCCCTGCTGCCCTGAGTGAGGAGTCTGTGTACCTCCTTCGCCAGCTCCATGTAGGGCAGACAGCGATGCTGAGTGTCCTCCATGCCCACACCACTCTGTTGACTCAGCTGGTGTCGTTCATGGAGGGCATCTCATCGGGCATGTCTGCCCTACAGAGGGGCAATAGGTCCATGGACTCCTCCCTGACGGCAGCAGTGTCCCTCCTCCGACAGTCCCTCACCCCTCACCCCTCCTGCCTCTGCCCCATCCACACTCCCCAGCACCTTACCTGTCCCAAGCACACACACACACCGGCACAGGCACACACCAGCACAGACACGAGCAGCACACAGACACACACGCCACAAACAAGACGCACACGCACGCACAGTCAGGGGACTGAAACCACACTTACAGGGGATGGGGCCCAGGCACACACACACGCATCCACGAGCACTGCGCAGTCCTCAGTTGCCTCTCCCTCCAAAGCCCCCTCCCTTGCCTCACCTGCAACCCCAAAGACACAGCGGCTCTTCCTCAGTGACCTCGGCCTCTTCCCCTCCGATCCAGCTGATACAGCATTGAGGGGGAAGAGGAAGCCCACCCACACGGAGCGGAGTGCCCCTCGCCCCCGGACACCCTCCCCCAGGCGCAGACCGACTGACGCCCCTACCCGCAAGTCCCCCCGGACCCGGAAGAGCAAGACCCCGCCACCTCCCTGCAGCTCAGGCACCAAGGGCCTGATTCACAGAACTAACTTACGTCAAAAACGTAAAGTTAGTACTTTTGGTATTCACAGAATACACTTACTCATTTTGGTATTCACAGAATGAACTTACTCATTTCGGTATTCACAGAAGTTAGTAGTCCTAACTTTAGGACTCCTAAATGCCTTCTGTGAATACCGAAAGTCTTAAAGTTAGGATTTTCTCAGTTTAGGAGTAGTAAAGTTAGGAGTCCTAACTTACTACTCCTAAACTGAGAAAATCCTAACTTCAAGACTTTCGGTAGTCACAGAAGGCATTTAGGAGTCCTAAAGTTAGGAGTCCTAACTTTACGACTCCTAAACTGAGAAAATCCTAACTTCAAGACTTTTGGTATTCACAGAAAGCATTTAGGAGTCCTGAAGTTAGGAGTCCTAACTTACTACTCCTAAACTGAGAAAAATCCTAACTTCAAGACTTTCGGTATTCACAGAAGGCATTTAGGAGTCCTAAAGTTAGGAGTCCTAACTTACGACTCCTAAACTGAGAAAAATCCTAACTTCAAGACTTTTGGTATTCACAGAAGGCATTTAGGAGTCCTGAAGTTAGGAGTCCTAACTTTACTACTCCTAAACTGAGAAAAATCCTAACTTCAAGACTTTCGGTATTCACAGAAGGCATTTAGGAGTCCTAAAGTTAGGAGTCCTAACTTACGACTCCTAAACTGAGAAAAATCCTAACTTCAAGACTTTTGGTATTCACAGAAGGCATTTAGGAGTCCTGAAGTTAGGAGTCCTAACTTTACTACTCCTAAACTGAGAAAAATCCTAACTTTAAGACTTTCGGTATTCACAGAAGGCATTTAGGAGTCCTAAAGTTAGGACTACTAACTTCTGTGAATACCGAAATGAGTAAATTCATTCTGTGAATACCAAAAGTACTAACTTTACGTTTTTGACGTAAGTTAGTTCTGTGAATCAGGCCCAATGTCTCCTTCCTCCATCCCTCAGGCCCCCACTCCACAGGTGCCCCCACCACACCCTGCCCCAAGTTCCCCCACCCACAGATACACCATCCCCAAAAGGATCAGGCCTTCTCCCCCTGCCACTTGCTCTTCCGGCCCCACACCCGCCGCTGCGCTTGTCTGTGCCACTGGTGTGGTGACGGTGTCCTCCCCCTCTGTCCTGCCCACCTTACCTGATCCCCATTCTCCTCCCCTGGAGGTAGGCACTGCAGTGGAGGCCACTACCACCCTGTCTGACTTGGGCACTGCAGTGGTGAACCTGTCCACTCCATCTGCACGGTCCACTGCAGTCGTGACGGCGCCCACACCATCTGAGTCATGCCCCCAGTTGTGCCGGCACACACCATGTCAGACACCTCCACTGCAGTTGTCAGTGGCTCTCCAGCACCCACCACCCCTTCCCTGCCTCCTTCTGGTGAGCCCTGATCCTGTCCCTGCGGTGCCTGGCCTGCCCCCCGTATGCCCCTCCGAGGGGATTGTCCCTGGTTTTCATCAGTGCAGGCATGCGTAGGGTGACATCTGCCACTGTCACCCTGTTTTGACTTTGATGATGGACTGGCCATTGGCCTTTGTTTATTTTTTACATGACTTCAACTTTTGAACCCACATATGCTGAATAAAGCAACTTTCTGTTCTCTAGTGCTTTTGCTTCTGATGTACATGATGTTGATGATGCTAACCATGCCCTTGCTGCAGTGATGGTGATATTTGGTCTCATGAATATGTAGTGTTACTGTGCAGGAACCCATGTGGTCCAGGGGACTGTGTCCTATCCTGTGGTGTATCCATGTCATCCTTAGCAGCATCTGAGGGTGTTATGTTTTCAATATTTGGCAATGGGATTTCCTACTTACATTAGCAATGTCACATCTGTGGCTTCCACCCCTGCACATCTGTTGTGCTTGCCATTGTTCAATTAGTCTACTTCCCTGACCGTGTGGCCATCTCCACTGGACGTGCAGGTTTGGGCATCAATGGGGAAGGACTCATCTGTGTTGTCAGTGCAACTTGCTATACATGTGTGTTGGATCTGTGCTGATGATTTCGTTGACACTCCCATGACCAGGCTGATGTGACAGGAGCCTTCATTTGGTGCTAATTGTTGACTGTGTGACCAAGTGTTCTGCTGACATGATGGAGCCCTACTGAGGCGACATATGGCACAGCTTTCCTCACACAGGAGTGGAGTCCCCTCATGGCAGTGTGTGCTCCTGTGACATCGCCTGCGCCCAAGGTGTGTGTTGTATGTGCATGTCTGTGTGTTCACTTCCATTTTGCTGTGCATGCTGGGATCCCTAGTGATGTTCCTGTTTGTGATGCTTGCTGAGTTGACCTATGTTCCCCCAAAGTCTTCTCCCTGGGTTCTCTGTGATGTGGGTGCATGGCACATTACTGGTCATCAGGGTGTCACCCATAGGTGTGTTTGCTGTCAGGGCTGAGTTTGTGGGCAGACGCTGATGGGTCACAGTCAGGATTCCCATTGGCACTTGTTGTTTACACCTGTCATGTGATTTCTGGTTTGTGTTAGCTTTCATTGGTTGTGACACGTTGTGTGTGTGACTGCTGGCACTCCTTAGGGTCAGGGCTGCAATGTTGGTAGTTGTCTATGTGTGTTCTTTGTGGGTGGCCTTGGCTTCTTCATTGGTGTGTGACTGTGGCTGGGATCCCATTGGTTGGTGTGGTATTGCCGTCATGTCCATGTACAGCGTAGTGTGCAGTGTGTCAGACATTCAGGAGTCTTGTTGAGTGGCCATGTGTGATGTGTTTCTGCACCTTGGTTCCCGCCAACCCCCTGGGATTGTCATGGGTGCATGTGCAATGTCACCAGTGCATGTGAGCTTCACTGCTGCACATTGTTGGAGGTCGAGGTGTGTGGTGTTGAGTGTGTGCAGATGAGAGTTGTTGCCCGGCTAGACCCCTGCCTCCATGTTGGCCTTGGCTTACTGGCCATGCTGATTGATTTGTGCTTGTGTAGGTGTGATGGTAGTTTGTTGCTCAGGACACATGCCTGTGGTTCACAGTGTGAACGACATCTAGCTTTGTCATCACAGTGGGATTGTAATGCAGCCTAGGGTCACCACATTGTGGGGGCCCTGGGGGTAGTGCTGTGGTGTCTCTGTGTCTTGCTGTGTCAGTTGCTGTTCCTACATGCTTGTGTGACATGTGTGATTAGTGCTCCCTCTCATCTGACAATGCCTGATTGCCCACATAGGGGATTTGGATCCATGAGTTACCTTTGTGTGGCACTGTATGCACATCTGTGTAATTGGTATTCAGGCCTCCTCATGTGTTGTGTGGTTGCCTGGGGACAGTGGTACCCCCCCCCTCACCTGTTGTGTTTGATGTGCAGTGTGGGTCTGCCTGTTTGTGTTTGTGCATCTGCACCACTGCATTGGCATATCTTTAGTGTGCCATTGGCTGTATGTTGTTTGGTGTGTTTCCCCTGCTGTCCCTGGGACTCCTAGGTCATCAGTCAGCACAATGATCATTGTTTGTGTGTCCCATTGCTGCCATGGTATGGTATCTGTTCACCTCACATCTACAGTCTCCACAGGGTATCTGCATTTGTGTGCCCATTGGTGCAAATATGTGGGTCTGCATTCTGATGGTCACTTCTGTCATTGTGTCATTGATGAATGTTGACAGTGTCAGCCCCCATGGGTGATGTTTGTCTGCACATGGCCAAAGGTATGTCTTATTTGCACTGCACTGTTTGCCTCCCCAATCTATGTTGCTATGGGACACAAGCACTACTTTGCCACTGATGTGTTTGTTGTTCTGTGACCAGGAATCATCCATGCAGTTTGGCAGTTGCAGCTTTTTCTTTGTCAACACTTACATATTGGTCACTGTGATGATGATGGGGGTTTGGACCCCATTGCCACAATGTTCAAAATGAGCTTCAGCTATGGTCCCCACACTTACATTTTGGTCACTGTGATGATGGGGGTTTGGACCCCATTGCCACAATGTTCAAGATGTGCTTCAGCTATGGACCCCACACTTACATTTTGGTCACTGTGATGATGGGGGTATGGACCCCATTGCCACAATGTTCAAAATGTGCTTCAGCTATGGTCCCCACACTTACATTTTGGTCACTGTGATGATGGGGGTTTGGACCCCATTGCCACAATGTTCAAGATGTGCTTCAGCTATGGACCCCACACTTACATTTTGGTCACTATGATGATGGGGGTTTGGACCCCATTGCTACAATGTTCAAGATGTGCTTCAGCTATGGACCCCACACTTACATTTTGGTCACTGTGATGATGGGGGTTTGGACCCCATTGCCACAATGGTCATGGCCTGCTTGCATTGTGGGGGCCACACACATTTATGTGTGGCACATGTGATAGGGGGTCACATTGTATGTTCAAAGTCATGTTCAGTGTTGTAGGCATTTGACACAGTCTACACACGCTTGTCATGGTGTTGGGAGGGATGTCTTTATGTTGCATTCTTTATGTTGGTGTGTGCTTGTTGTGTCATGTATTAGCCATCCTGTGAGTGGGGGTGTTGTTGGTGGTAGGCATCCAGCCCCCCATGGGTAGAGGTGGTAGTAGTGGTAGGCATCTGGCACCCCCTGGGTAGAGGTGGTAGTAGTGGTAGGCATCTGTGGTAGGCATCTGGCACCCCCTGGGTAGAGGTGGTAGTAGTGGTAGGCATATGGCACCCCCTGGGTAAGGGTGGTAGTAGTGACAGGCATCCAGCCCCCCATGGGTAGAGGTGGTAGTAGTGGTAGGCATCTGGCACCACCTGGGTAAGGGTGGTAGTAGTGGTAGGCATCCAGCCCCCCATGGGTAAGGGTGGTAGTAGTGACAGGCATCCAGCCCCCATGGGTAGAGGTGGTAGTAGTGGTAGGCATCTGGCACCCCTGGGTAGAGGTGGTAGTAGTGGTAGGCATCTGGCACCCCCTGGGTAGAGGTGGTAGTAGTGGTAGGCATCTGGCACCCCCTGGGTAGAGGTGGTAGTAGTGGTAGGCATCTGGCACCCCTGGGTAAGGGTGGTAGTAGTGACAGGCATCCAGCCCCCATGGGTAGAGATGGTAGTAGTGGTAGGCATCTGGCACCCCCTGGGTAAGGGTGGTAGTAGTGGTAGGCATCCAGCCCCCATGGGTAAGGGTGGTAGTAGTGACAGGCATCCAGCCCCCCATGGGTAGAGGTGGTAGTAGTGGTAGGCATCTGGCACCCCTGGGTAGGGGTGGTAGTAGTGGTAGGCATCTGGCACCCCCTGGGTAGAGGTGGTAGTAGTGGTAGGCATCTGGCACCCCTGGGTAAGGGTGGTAGTAGTGGTAGGCATCTGGCACCCCCTGGGTAAGGGTGGTAGTAGTGACAGGCATCAGGCCCCCATGGGTAGAGGTGGTAGTAGTGGTAGGCATCTGACACCCCCTGGGTAGGGGTGATAGTAATGACAGGCATCTGGCACCTCCTGGGTAAGGGTGGTAGTAGTGGTAGGCATCTGGCACCCCCTGGGTAAGGGTGGTAGTAGTGGTAGGCATCCAGCCCCCATGGGTAGGGGTGGTAGTAGTGGTAGGCATCCAGCCCCCATGGGTAGAGGTGGTAGTAGTGGTAGGCATCTGGCACCCCCTGGGTAGAGGTGGTAGTAGCGGTAGGCATCTGGCACCCCCTGGGTAAGGGTGGTAGTAGTGGTAGGCATCTGGCACCCCCTGGGTAAGGGTGGTAGTAGTGACAGACATCAAGCCCCCCCATGGGTAGAGGTGGTAGTGGTGGTAGGCATCTGACACCCCCTGGGTAGGGGTGGTAGTAGTGACAGGCATCTGGCACCCCCTGGGTAAGGGTGGTAGTAGTGATAGGCATCTGGCACCCCCTGGGTAAGGGTGGTAGTAGTGACAGGCATCCAGCCCCCCATGGGTAGAGGTGGTAGTAGTGGTAGGCATCTGGCACCCCCTGGGTAGAGGTGGTAGTAGTGGTAGGCATCTGGCACCCCCTGGGTAGAGGTGGTAGTAGTGGTAGGCATCTGGCACCCCCTGGGTAAGGGTGGTAGTAGTGCTAGGCATCTGGCACCCCCTGGGTACGGGTGTTAGTAGTGACAGGCATCAGGCCCCCATGGGTAGAGGTGGTAGTAGTGGTAGGCATCTGGCACCCCCTTGGTAGAGGTGGTAGTAGTGGTAGGCATCTGGCACCCCCTGGGTAGAGGTGGTAGTAGTGGTAGGCATCTGACACCCCTGGGTAAGGGTGGTAGTAGTGGTAGGCATCTGGCACCCCTGGGTAAGGGTGGTAGTAGTGACAGGCATCAGGCCCCCATGGGTAGAGGTGGTAGTAGTGGTAGGCATCTGACACCCCCTGGGTAGGGGTGGTAGTAGTGACAGGCATCTGGCACCCCCTGGGTAAGGGTGGTAGTAGTGGTAGGCATCTGGCACCCCCTGGGTAAGGGTGGTAGTAGTGGTAGGCATCCAGCCCCCCATGGGTAAGGGTGGTAGTAGTGGTAGGCATCCAGCCCCCCCTGGGTAAGGGTGGTAGTAGTGGTAGGCATCTGGCACCCCCTGGGTAGGGGTGGTAGTGGTGGTGGGCATCCGGGCCCCTATGTGTTTATGTGGCATTGGTGATGGCCATCCCGCCCCTATGGTGCTGCTGTTGCTGGTGTAAGTAATTTCTGCATCCCTCTGTGTGTGTGTGATATGTCGGGTACGTGTAGTTTGTTTTTGTGGTTGGTGTCTGACTTACCTTCTGCGCCGTACGCGTCCGTGCCTGTTCCGGTAGTAGATGTAGAATATTGGTAGGATCGGCACAATGGGATTCATGGTTGGTTCGTCTCGTTCGTCTTTCTCTTTGCTTCGCCTCGTCCTCGTCGCTGGCGTGTTCGTCTCGTAGCCGTGGATCGTGTTGTGGCGCGAATCGGAGCTTATGTGCGCCTCTCCCAGATGCTTTGACGTGCCGTGCGTAGCGACGGGTTTGGCGCGTACGGGAAGCGCATCGTACTTGTCCGGCCGGACGGGGCTGCATTTTGGCTTACGTGCGACTCGATTCTGTGTTTACGGATCCGGCTCGGTCGGGGAACAGGACCTGGATTGGGTGAGTACGACTGGGTCGGAATCTATGCTGCTGTGCGCATCGTACTTGCTCGTTCGGAATAATGTGTGGGTCGGTCGGGAAACAGGCATTCGCATGGCTTTTTTCCCGACCGAATGATGTTAGGTGCGCCTCCGACCGAGAACGGAATCGGCCCCTAAGAGTATCTGTTTGCTCCTGGGAAGTGCCCATATGCTCCCATTAAATGTATTACAGCAGTGAGGAGAAGTGCCGGTACACTCCTTTTCAAACTAAAGAAGTGCAGGTACTTAGGGGGTCATTTGGATAGCGGGCGGATCGCCACCACCCGTATGGCGGTGGCGATCCGCCCGCTATTTCCCACCGCCCGCACTCTGTTTCCCCCGCCATATTACGATGGCGGGGGACCCCGGAGGACGGAAAGACCGTCCGCCGGTTTACCGCCCGATCGACCAGTCGACCGGGCGGAAAAGGAGCTGGATATGGATGGCGGTGTCTGCTAGACACCGCCATCCATTCCTACCATGGGCAGCGGTGCAGGGCTTTCCATGGCGGAGACTCCGCCATGGAAAACCATGCGGAGTTTGCTTTCGGGGGCCCGTTGCGGGCCCCCAGGATATTGGGGGGGGGGGGGGTGCACATGGGGGGTACCTATGGTACCCCCCTGCATTGTCATGGACATGGTGGCAGGCACCTCGCGGTGCCTGTCACCTTGTGCATGACGATGCACACAGTGCATTCCCAGCATTGTGGCGGGCGGTGCTGTGAGCACCGCCCACCACAATGCTGGGAATGGAGGATGCTACCGCCACGGTGGCGGTGGCATCCTAATCGCCTGTGCGGGACCGCCGCACCACTGGCAGCCGGTCCCAGCACCGCTAGGGTGGCGGGCGGACGAAAGTCCGCCCGTCATCCTAATGGGTCCCTTAGTACCGAACAGTATTTAAAGCACTGCCCATACTGTGTTAACATGAGTAAAAATAACAAAATAATGAAGTATTACTGTCACGAAATTCACATCATCACGATGCATAATTTGTCTTCTCTTGCCGCATAATATAGTCAACTCTGCTACATAAATTGATTCTCCCCCTGTCGCATAATTCCAATGGCCTGCTTATATACAGTCTTTCTGGCAGTTTCAGCAGTGAGGCGCAGGACTGGATGGGCAAGGAATAAGTGCTGTTACCTTAACCAATGATAGCGGGGTGGCTGCTTGGACCAAATTTAACTTTCACGCCTTTACTTTGTCCATACATTGGTGAGCTGAGGCACATGGGCGATTGTTGTGAATGAAGCAACTACTGACAATGAAGCCTGCACATTTTTGCTCACCCTGTTTGTGTGAAAGAATCTTACACTGCTGCTGCCTGTGTTCAGTGTCCGAGGGTTGCTTTCTTTGCTGTTCCTGTTCTGTAGAGTAGAGCTTGCATTGGTGCACAATGTGATTTACATGCCGTGTATCAGATAGACATACACAGATACTGCATGTTTCAGCTGTGAGTGTTAAACAGGGCCAACTGTTTCCAGTGCATTCATTGTTTCGAGTGGAAATGGAGCTTGTACTGCTGCTGTCTTTTGCCCTACATGCCATAGGGATGAAACCTGTACCTGCTCTGCACCTGTGAGGGGAAGCCTGCACTGGTGATGCCCACCATGTCCTTCTTCTGTGTCTATAGGAAGTTTGCAGTGTTAGCTGTTTTATTTTTTGCAATTTTATATAGCGCAAACTCGACCGGAAGGTATCAGAGCACTTTACATGAGCACCAGTGCATTACAGACGTACACATTCATTTTTAGGAATGGGGAGAGTAAGTGATTTTCCCAGAATCACAGGATGATTGAGCCTCCCGCCAGTTCCCCACCTCAAAAGTTGGCCGCTCTAGCCATTAAGCCACATGGATATTTTCTGTGTGCGAGGAACTTTTGTGGCTAGGGCGTCTGCTGCACCCTTTAGGTACATGAAGGAAGCTTGAACGCCTGTTTGCATGTGAAGGAAATTTGCTATGTTGTCTGCTTCATACCTGTCGTGTGCCCAAAGAAGCTTGTGTTGTGTGCCCCAAAGATTAAAGAAGCTTGCACTGCTTCTGCCTGTGATGTACCTGATGTGTGAATGAGAGACACTTTCAATGCTGTTGTTTAAGATGGACCTGTTCCTTGTGCGAGGGAAGCTTGTACCGTTGATATATGTGTGGTTCTTGTGTTCTGTGCAGGAAAGTTGGAATACGACTGCCTACACTGTACTTGTTATGTCTATGAAGGAAGCCTGTACTGACCATGTCCATGCTTCGCTTGTCCTGTGTGCAAGGGAAGCTTTCACTGTTGGTCTCTGTGCTGTATGTGCTAGGTGTATCAAAAACAGAGTAAATTGCTGCCCATTGTACCTGTTTGTGAGTGAGGAATGCCTCAGCTGTACTTGTGGTGTGTGTGTGTAATTGCAGTGGCGGTGCGTCCATAGGGACGCTGGGGCATTGCCCCACTAATGCCACACAGCCCCATTCACTCATAAATTTGTGCAACTTCTAGTTCAAAATAACTTGCTCAATGAACGCTAATTCTACCGGGCCACGCCCGAGGCAAACAGACGCTGAATGGGGTGGGGCTGCGGCAGCACTCAAGGATTTGAGTGACAGACTGTTGTTGAGACAGCGCGGCACTAAGCGCAGCTGCAGCAGCAATAGTGCGCATGTTCGGTTTTGGGCTGGTCATTTTTACGACCAGCCCGAACATGCGCACTGGCCGGCACTAGCCTTCCCCTTAGGAGAGCCAGGGTTGCTTCATGCAGCAGCCCCCGGTCTCCTAATGGGCGGGGAGTATCCCTGCCCTAGCCAATTCTGGCGCTGCTAATGCAGCGTCTGGATTGGCTGAGACACCGTGCAGTCTGAGCCTGAGGGCAGGCATAAAAGCATTGGGTGCTGCGCGTGGGTGGTGGCACTGCCGCACTTGGTGAAAACATATGGCCAATCACTGTGGCTTATGTGAAACCATGCAGACAGTGATTGGCCATTTCGTTCGTGACGTCGTCGCTGCGCAGCAGTCTGTCACTGCGCCACACGACACGACAGACCTTGTGCCGGTGTTCAGTGCCTACTGCTCGTGGCTCATGGTGACGTACTTCGGATCATTCACCTCGCTCAGCCTCTGTAAGTTACAGGCCTAGCAGGAGGTGTTGAAGTTCTGGCGGCGCCTGATCGGCATAGGAGAGACTGCGCAGGCCTGCTGCGCCCAGTTCGTGCTTAGTATCATGAGAAAGACCACAGGTGACGGTGCAAGGGTGGTCGTTGTGCGACAGTCCCTATATAACCCTTGGCCGGCCGTTGTTCAAGATAAGGGGTGTTTAAGTAAGAGTCTGCCCCTCGGCTGGGTGGGCCCTCAGTTTTCCTTGTAGGGTGAATTCCCTGCGCAGTCTCGCCTATACCGCCTATGCATCAGGCGCCGCCAGAACTTCAACACCTCCTGCCAGTGGCAGGAGGTGTTGAAGTTCTGGCGGCGCTGATCGGCAGGCCTGTAAGTTACAGGCCTGGCAGGAGGTGTTGAAGTTCTGGCGGCGCCTGATCGGCATAGGCGAGACTGCGCACAGTGCGCAGGCCTGCGCCCAGTCTGTGCTTAGTATCATGAGAAAGACCACAGGCGACGGTGCAAAGGGTGGTCGTTGTGCGACAGTCCCTATTATAACCCTTGGGACGGCCATTGTTCAAGATAAGGGGTGTTTGCTGTGGCAGGTCCTAAGGTGGATTTGGCATATTTTGCTCCTGGGTTTCACACACCTTAGCGCCTAGAGGAAGGTGGGGTTGGCACAACTTGCTCTTGGTGTCTGGGGGAGAATTAGCTTAGCAGGCCATCCTGTTCATGCCCAGGCCAGGGGAAGACTTCACAGACTGAATCACGGTGTGCTCACGAGTAGGAAGAGTGACGTAACGACACTGATGTCTTTGTCATGCATGCCGCTAACTTCTATATTAGCTGCAGTTATTAATAAACTAACGTATGCTTTAATTAGCACTCTCTCAGTCATCGCCTTCCGTGTGCCGTGTCACCTACTCACAAAACATGTCGTGCAAGTTACAACCTGCTGTGTGAGTGCAGGGAAGTACTCAGCTCCGAAGCACTTCCTCAAGTTATTGGCTGGAAACAACCTGGGGTAACTCGAGGCATTAAGTAATGTTCACTCAGCTTGTCATCCTTGCACACTCAAGCGTTCCATTAAGTTATGATGGCCCTTATTCAGCACTTTTTCTCAAAGTGCTTTAAAAAACCTCTAAAAACAGAACGTGAGACATAAACAATTATGAAACCTGAAATATAAATTGTAATACCTTGTTTTACAGCACTTACTGCAATGGGTTTGCTATTTCATCGCACGTAGCGAAATCAGCGCAGGGACAACAATTTCCCTGGGCATTCCACAGGGACGAACACATAACATCAAGGTCTTGCTTTAGGTTAATGTTATTGCTGTGGTCTTTCCTTCCCCAGTTACCTAACTAAGGAATTTCTTCTACTACTTAAGTAAATGTATTTATTTTTGCGCCAGCATACCTTCATGTATTATTTTAATGCATCTAATATTTTTTCAACTATTATATGGCCTCAGTCAAATATTTTTATAGATTTAAAACACTTGTCACACCTTTGGCCCTTGGTCAAAATTAAAGGTAGATTTGTGATGAAAGTTTTCCATGGAGTTTTTTTATACCAGCAACTCATTCACATAATTTTTGACATGTATCCTTGTCATCATCCTCCAGTGACACCACTCTTCTAAATCAATTGCATATTCAACCTGTCTCTTTTCTAGTGCGTAATTTGAATGTATTATGGTTCTAAAAGCACTCGCTACCACCTTCCTGGCCTCTAGCAATTTTCAGAAACAATAAAAATGTCATGATAACGCTGATGGTTAATGTTTTTCCTAGAGAGAGATCAGAGTTTTGTCTAGTGGAAGTTTTGACTCATAGAAAGGTAGCGCAGAAGGTTAATGATAATGTACCTGCTGCAAAGAACATGTACCTGATGCAAATCACAAAATGCACATGATGTAAATAGGTCAGTGAGTCACTGCTTTTGTCAGAGAGTTCCTTTTGTTACTTGCAGTTTGTAAGCTAAAATCCTAACATACAACAGTGAGCTATTAACTGTCATCTGAGAGCTGCATACAAACTGCAAGGTAAAAATTAGAGTGTTATGTTTTTTTCCCCAGTCTTTGTTTGATTATCCTAATGTTTCAAAAATAAATTGTTATATTTTTATTTTCAGCACCTGGTAAAGCCTGACAACTATTACCTAATTTTTGGGCAAAGAACAAGAGGCCCCAACCTCCTTTGGTGCTCTTTCACCCCGGCTACAACCCAGCAAACACCAGTGTTAAAGATAAGTGTTAGACCTGGCACTGTTGGCGTGGGTCTCCCTTCCATTTTTTGCTGTTGCCTCATGTGTTTTTGCTGGTTATATTTCTTTGGGCACTGTGCCACTGCTATTCAGTGCCACAGTGCAAGTGCTCCCTATGGTAAATTGATGTATGGATTAGTGACTCCATGATTGGCTGGTTTGGTTTACTGGTCAGACCCTAGTACCGTGCACTGAAGTGTGCCCAGGGCTTGTAAACCAAATGCTGCTGATGGGCTTGCAGCACTGGTTGTGCCACCCACAGAAGCAGCCTGTAAAAGTGTGTCTCAGGCTAGCCATTGCAGAGCCTGTGTGCAGTCTGGTACTGCCATGTTGACTGGGCAAGTGCACCCACTTGCCAGTCCCTAAACCTTCCCTTTTCTGCATATTAGTCACCCCTATGGTGGGCCCAAGGGCAGGGTGCATTGTAAGTATAAGGTAGGACATGCCCTGGTGTGTGTGGCATGTCCTAATAGTGAATTACAGCCATTTTTGTTTTTCACTATTACAAGGCTACCTGTTCCCCATAGGCCAGAATGGGCAGTTTGATTATTACATTTTATAATCCTAACTGACCCAGGGAACATGGTAGAAAAACGAATTTAGTATGCCTGAACTCAGAATGATTAAATACATCTTTTAGTGAAGTTGGTTTTAACATTCTGGGGTCGATTCCGATTCGGGCCGGAAATTTCTCCGACCGAGCCGGACCCGGAGAGATTTCCGACCGAATCGGACCCGTGCAGTCCGACCGAACGAGTACGATGCGCACGTATGCCATCGGACCCGAGTCGGTCGGACTCCCATTGAAGTCAATGGGAGCCGGTCGCACAACGCGTACGCGGGCTCCCATTGACTCAATGGGTGCGAGTCGGACAAGTGCGCCCCCTACAGCGGGTACGCGGCGAAGCGATTCGCGCCGTACACGCACAGGTAGGGGGACCCATGGGTCCCCCTGTGTGCGACTCGCGCGGCTACGCGTACAGGGGGTCCGACACGGACCCCCAAAGTACGGCTCCGACAGCTCTTTCGAGCCGGAGTGCGCGGCTCGGTCGGACTGCTCGCGGCGCGCATCGTACTCACCCGGCCGGGGAACGTCTCCATTGCGCGGTGCGAGTCGAGTCCGAGCGAGTCGGTCGGTGCAGTTCGAGCCGGGAACGACTCGGTCGGAGCGGTCGGGACGCCCGGACGAGTCGGTCGGCGAGTCGCATCGTACTCGCTCGGCCGGACCCGCGTACGATTCGGTCGGGAAACAGGGCTCCGGATCGGATCCGGTAAAGCCGAATCCGATTCGGAGCCCTACCGGCCGAGATCGGAATCGGCCCCTCTGTGTTTGGAAATACCACTTTTAGAAAGTAGGTATTTTCTTGCCTAACTATCCAAGCCTGCCTCTGCTAGGTTGTGTATTCCTTGTCTGGTTTGTGAGTGACAGGGGCTGGGGGATTCCAGGAGACAGGGTGAGTCAGCACAGGGCTGAATAGAGAGATCTGCATGGAGATGGGTGGGAGGAGTTGCACCTGGGACCTGAATAGGGCTGTGCCTTCCCTCCACAATGCTGGCGCCACCTCCTGTGGTGTGTCTGATGTCCCTGGCCTACACTGTGAAAGGAAAGAAGGAGTCTTGTCAACAAAGTGCTCCAGGACTGACAAGAACTGGTTTGGACTAGGCAAAGGCCTCTCTGCCTTCAGAGACAAAGGATTTTGGTGTATAAAAGGGGGGACCCAAACCCCAGAACTTTAGATCACTTTGGGAAACAAGAAGAAACCTTTTCTGAGGAGAGGAACCAGAGAAACTGAGGAAGAGACTAACCCTAAGCTGAGTGCTGTTTGGGGGATTGGCCTGCAGTGGTTGCCTGACTGCCAAAGAAAGGAGAGAGGAACTTTGTGTGTACTTTCATCAACTTGTAAACGATCTCCAAGGGCTTGAGAGAAGAGCTTGCCTCCTGCTGAAGTCTCAGGGACAACAGACTTCACCAACCAGCTCCCCAAGATTCTTTCTGGAAAGTGCCTGCTGCTGTGCTGGACTTTCTGAGGGACTGTGTGTCGCAAGGAGCTGGAAGCGCGACTCACGAAGAAGAAGCGTCGCCGCTGAAGCACCTCGCATCGCCAAAGAAAAGGATCGACGTTGCATCAGACACCGCCGCATCAACGGAGAAGAGTGTCTCCGCCGCTGCCGCATCGTTGCCGAAGCGCCTCGCATCGCCGGAGAAGAGGATCGACGTCGCATAAGACACCACCGCATCACCGGGAGGCGTGTTTCAGGGCCTGTCGCGGCTCAGAAGAATCATTGAGTCGCTGCACGGCCGTCACATCGTTGCCGAAGCACCTCGCATCGCCGGAGAAGAGGATCGACGTCGCATCAGACGGTGCCGCATCTCCGGGAAGCGTGTCGCAGGGCCTGTCGCGGCTCAGAAGAATCGTTGAGTCGCCGCACAGCCGTCGGGCGTGCACGCATCATGTCACATCAAGAAGAAGACGCCATCTTTGTTTCATTGCACCGGATCTTCATCGCATCAAGGCGTTGCTGGTCGCATCGCCACGGAAGCGCAGTAAGAAACCGATGAATCACCTCCCCACGCCGAGAAGAACCGACGCATCCCCTACGCATCAGTAGGGACCCGACGCATCACCGTTCTTGCGTGTAAGGAACCAACGCATCACCTTCCCTGCAACACTTTCGTTGTATAGCGTTACGCATCCTAAGGTACATTGAACTCAAAGTGTCGCATTTTACCATCTTAAGAGAACTAAGCAAATTCTACCATTTTTGAAGTACAGTATTGTGGATTTTTGTCATTTGTGGTCTTGTGTTAAATCTATATAGAGAATACTTATTTTTAATATACAACTGGTGTGGTGTCCATCTGTAGTGTTGTCACTTGATTACTGTATGTGTTCACAAATGCTTTACACACTGCCTCT
The DNA here is from genome assembly GCA_963921515.1 of Calotriton arnoldi. Classification (NCBI taxonomy): domain Eukaryota; kingdom Metazoa; phylum Chordata; class Amphibia; order Caudata; family Salamandridae; genus Calotriton; species Calotriton arnoldi. Next base: position 78,639 of record CAWUFW010003201.1, on the reverse strand, counting down.
GAGATAAGCCTGCCTGCTCGTGCCAAGCTACCAATGGGGTGAGCAGGGGTTATTTTAGGAGTATACCCCCTTACCCTGACTAGACGCAAGGGTCCCTATTTGGTCAAAGGTACCTACCTCTGCCAACTAGAGACCCCCAAATCTAACATTGGTGGTCAGCAGTGAGGATTCTGGACTTGCATTTGTGACTCATGTACAGTGATTGGTGAACACTACTAGTGAGTGCAGACCAAAACGCGACCACATACTTTTGGTAGATTGTTTTTCTGGGATTTTCTATTTTTGCAAAGACCTGCCAAGTTTAACCACCATGGATAAAGCAGCATCCATAGCATCTGTTGATTATGAGTGGGAAGAGGAGAAACTAGAATGCTACAATGTGAAGCAGCTGAAGCACTTCTGCAGAAAATGTAAAGTTGCAATGACCGGTCTCACCAAGAAGGATGAGTTCCAAAAGGCGCTGAGGGCCTGGGTCGAAGCAAGGAATACCCCTGAGAATGAGGAAGGGGTTGAGAATGCAGATGAGCAGCTGGAGGGGCCATTGGGTCCAGAGGGGAGGAGAGCAACTTCCCCAGTAGGTAGCAGTGTTTCTGCCAAAGGCCTGTCCCCAGAGGAGTTGGCGGACAGGAAGGAAAACAGGATGCACACATTGGAGCTTGCCAAGCTCAAGTTGGGTGGACAACTGGAGTTAGAAAATAGGAGATTGGCCCTGGAAGAAAAGAGAATGCAGTTGGAGCATGAGAAAAGTTTGAGGGAGTTAGAGTTGAAAGCTAGAAGCTTAGAGATTAGTCCCTCTGGTGGCAGCACACCATCCATGCCTGTTGAAGCTAGGGTGTATATTTCTAAAGATGTGGTGAGAGTTTTATAAGAATGATGATATTGGGCAGTGGTTCAAAGCCTATGAGGTAGCCATGTCTTCCCACCGGGTCCCTGAGAAGGATTGGGGAGCGGGGTTGTGGGGGCAGTTCCTTAGTGAGGGGTGGGACACACTGTTAGACTTGCCTTCTGAAGTCCATAATTCTTATTGCCACATGAAAGATGCATTGATGTCCAGGTATGGGTTGACTCCTGAATTGTATAGACAGAGGTTTAGAAATTGCAAGAAGGTGGAGTCAGGTACATGGGTAGAGTATGTAACTTTCTTTTGCAGAGCATTGGATGGTTGGGTGAAGGGTAGCAAAGTTAATGATTTTGAGGGGCTCTTTGATTTAATTGCATGGGAGCACTTGTCAAGTAATTGTTTTCCAGAGCTACGCCAGCACCTTATTGATAGCAGGCTGACTAACCCTATGAAGCTTGCTGAGGAGGCGGACCGCTGGGTGAGCACCCGGGTCCACAAGGGTCACGTGGGAGACTCCGCCAAGAGTGGGCAGGGTCCCCAGCAGAAGAGTGGGGGGACAAGGGTAAACAGAGGGAGTTCCAGAAAGTGCCCCAAAGTAATTCCCAAGGGAACCAAGGGAAAGGTTCCCAGCCTCCCCCTGAGAAGAAGCACAGGGCCCCGACAGGTAGGCCTGTTCCCAGGAAACCCCTGAGGTGCTAAAAGTGTGGTGAAGTGGGCCATAAGTCTAAGGATCCCCAGTGCCCACAGTTTGGAAAGACAGCACCCACTGGTGCTCCACCCCGGCAGATGGCGAGTGTACCCTTGGGGGAGGAGAGGGGTGTCCAAGGTGGGTGGGGTCCCGCAGAAATGTCCCTTGTCTCTTTAGGAGACTGTGAGGTGGTCCCCAGGACCCAACTGCCTGATAACACTAAAAGTATAGGCAGTGGGTGACCATCAATGGCCATAGAGCGGAGGCTCTTCGAGACACAGGAGCCAGTGTGACAGCTGTCAAGTGTCACCTGGTGTCTGAAGAGCAGGTTGTCCCCAATGCATTTTACCCAGTTGTTGCCGCTGACAACACAGAGAGCCACTGCAAGGTGGCTCAGGTTCCCTTTGAGTGGGGGGGTCTCTGGTACTCTTCAAGTAGCTGTGAGGCCAGCCATGCCTGTTGACTGTTTGTTGGGGAACGATTTGGAGAGCTCACCTTGGGCTAAGGTGGAGCGAAGTGCTCATTTGGAGATGTTGGGTCTGCCTGACTGGGCGTGTGTGACCACACGGTCCATGGCAGCCAGTAAGGGTGTTCAAGAGGACCTGGAGCCTGAGAGGGGGGGCCAGGTGCCTGCCTTAAAGAAAAGAGGCAGGGGGCACGGGAAACCGGCCCCCGAAGTTCCCACGGTCCAGGAGGAGGTAGACCCTGAGGGGGATGCCCTGGAGATTACAGGGGAACAGGTAGCTGAACTGGGGGACCTGCCTGAGCTGACCCATTGGCAGCAGGAAGGAGGACCCTCCAGGGAAGAGTTCTGCACGGAGCAGAAGGAGTGCCCTTCTCTTGTGGGTTTGCGGCAGAAGGCTGCAGACCAGGCAGCAGGTGATCAGTCTGGATCACATTGGATCTACTGGGAGAATGACCTCCTGTATACTGAGCCTAAGGTTGCTGAGCCTGGGTCAGCCCATGTGCTGGTGGTACCCCAGCGCTTCAGAGCCTTCCTACTGGGGCTGGCTCATGATGTGCCGTTAGCAGGACATTTGGGGCAGGACAAGTCCTTTGAGAGGCTTGTCACCCACTTTTATTGGCCCCAAATGCGCAAGAGTTCAGATACTCACTGCAGGACCTGTCAGACTTGCCAGGCAAGTGGAAAGAGTGGGAGGAAGCAGAAGGCTCCTCTCCAGCCATTCCCTGTGGTCAGCACCCCCTTTGAATGGGTGGGTATTGACATTGTGGGGCCACTGGACCCCAAGACAGTCATGGGCAACAGGTTCATTCCTGGTCTTGGTGGACCATGCCACCCAGTACCCGGAAGCCATACCTCTGAGGACAGTGACGGCCCCCGTGGTGGGATGGGCACTGATGGGAATTTTCTCCCAAGTGGGATTCCCTAGAGGTACAAACTTCATTTCCAAGTATATGAAGTCCCTGTGGCAGGAGTGTGGGGTAACGTATAAGTTCACCACTCCTTACCACCCCCAAGGAAATGGGTTGGTTGAGAGGTTCAACCGAACCCTAAAAGGCATGATTATGGGTCTTGAGGAACCTATGAGGCATAAGTGGGACGTCCTCTTACCATGCCTGCTCTTTGCATACCGTGAGGTGCCACAGAAATCTCTAGGGTTCAGTCCCTTTGAGGTTCTCTATGGTCACCCAGTGAGAGGACCTCTGAGTCTGGTCAAGGAAGGCTGGGAGCAATCTCCCAGGATACCTCCCCAGGATGTATATAGCTACATGCTGGCCTTCAGGAACCAGACTAGGCGCTTCAGGCAACTCGCTGAGGCGAATCTGGAAGCCAGCCAGGAGGAGATGAAGCGGTGGTACGACCAGAATGCCACTCTGGTAGAGCTTCAGCCTGGTCAGAAAGTGTGGGTCATGGCCCCAGTGGAGCCTTGTGCACTCCAGGATAAGTGGACCGGACCATTTGAGGTGGTGGAGCGCAAGAGTCCTGTTACCTACTTGGTGGACTTGCGGTGTCCCAGGAACCCCTTGCGGGTCCTGCATGTCAACCGCCTGAAGCCCCACTTGGAGAGGTCCGAAGTGGGCATGCTCTTAGCGACAGATGCTGGAATGGAGGAGGAGACCGAGCCTCTTCCTGACCTCCTGTCGGCGAAAGAGCGAGATGGGTCAGTGGATGGTGTGAACCTCTCCTCCACCCTGACCCCTGAGCAACAGAATGACTGCCACCAGTTGCTGGGACAGTTTTCTGATCTGTTCTCCCTTATTCCCAGTGTCACTGATTGGTGCGTCCATGATGTGGACACTGGAGACAGTCCTCCTGTAAAGCACAAAACTTACAGGGTAACTGACAGGGTGAGAGCTTGCATCAAGGAGGAGGTCTCCAAGATGCTTGCGTTAGGGGTGATTGAGTCCTCTAACAGTCCTTGGGCCAGCCCAGTGGTCTTGGTCCCAAAGGCTGCCGCACCGGGTGCCACGCCAGAACTCCGGTTCTGTGTGGAATACCAAGGGCTCAATTCAGTCACGAGGACTGACGCGCACCCCATCCCCAGAGCTGATGAGCTCATCGATCGGTTAGGGGCTGCCCGGTACCTCAGCACGTTTGATCTAACGTCTGGGTACTGGCAGATCACCTTGACTGATGGGGCAAGAGAAAGGTCAGCCTTCTCCACACCAGATGGGCACTACCAGTTCCGGGTTGTGCCCTTTGGGATGAAGAATGCCCCTGCCACCTTTCAGAGGTTGGTCAAACAGGTGTTGGCTGGACTTGAAGAGTTCAGTGCCGCCTACCTGGATTACATTGCAGTGTTCAGCGCTGTTAGACCTGGCATCATTGGCGCGGGTCTCCCTTCCTCTTTTTTCTTCTGACCTTTTATGTTGGCTGGATTTAGATGCTCTGGGCGCTGTGCCACTGCCAATCAGTGACACAGCGCGAATGCTCCCTGTGTAAAGATAACTGTACGAATTGGAATAATCATAATTGGCTCGTTTGGTTTACCTGTCAGTCCCTAGTATCAGTGCACTGCATGTGCCCAGGGCTGATAGACCAAATACTGCTGGTGGGCCGGCAGCGCTGATTTGCGCTACCCACCGAAGCAGCTTTGAAAGTATGTCTGTGTAGCATGTTCTAATAGCGAGTTACCCTCCATTTCACTGTTCACTATGGCGAGGCCACCCGTTCTCATAGGCCAGAATGTGCAGGCTGAGTATTGCATGCCTTAATGCTCCCTGCCCCCAGGAACCTGATAGGAACGTCGAATTTGATATGTGTAAGCTCAGAACATGGAGACACATCTTTTAGTAAGGATTATTAGAGTAGCCAGTGTTCGAAAATGCCTCTACTAGAAACGAGGTATTTTCTGGTCTGAAGCTTTCCTGTAGGCTTTTGCTAGCGTGTGTATTGGCCGTCTGGTTTTGGAGCAACAGGGCCAGCTGGGTCAGACCTGGCTGGAGAGAGAGATCGGCATTTAGAGTATGTGGAGGGGTGACTCTTTGATCCGAGCAGGGCCGTGCCTGGCAAGGTGAATGATGGCTCCATCTCCCACTGGGCGTCTGATAGCAGACCCCCAGATTCCCAAAGGGCAGGATGTCATCTCGTAAACCAAGTGCTCCCCGACCCCACCGAACTGGTTCTGACTGGATGCAGTGATTTGTGACTGCAGAGAACAAAGACTTTCGAGGTATAAAGCGCTGCGCTGAATCCTGTTTGTGGTGTGTTCCTTCTGGATGTCAAGACGAAACTCTGCCCGAGCGGACAGAGGAAAGGACTTTGAAACTTTCACCAAGCTTGCTGAAGAAACTACCCAAGGGCCTGAATTGAGAGCGCCTCCTGCTGAAGTCTCAGGGACATTAGACTTCACCCCATCAGCCGCCCGAATTCCTTCGCTAGGAATTCTACTTGCAGGTGAGGCCTCCGTCGGGTAATCCGGAACCTCTAGTTCTACTGTGAGGAACGCGGACTGGTAACCTTTGCGAACTCTGTGTGTGGGCCGCCGCAGCTAAGAGAGAGCTGCCGCCGCTGAGTGCCTGCCTTAATTTGAATCTGCAGAACCTGCGCTGAAACTGTGTGGGCCGCCGCAGCTAAGAGAGAGCTGCCGCCGCTGAGTGCCCGCCTTAATTTGAATCTGCAGAACCTGCGTTGAAACTGTGTGCGCCGCCGCAGCTAAGAGAGAGCTGCCGCCGCTGAGTGCCCGCCTTAATTTGAATCTGCAGAACCTGCGCTGAAACTGTGTGAGCCGCCGCAGCTAAGAGAGAGCTGCCGCCGCTGAGTGCTCACACCCTTGCTAACTGTGCATCATCGTGATTTGACCTGTGAGCCGCCGCAGCTAAGAGAGAGCTGCCGCCGCTGAGTGCTCGCACCCTTGCTAACTGTGCATCATCGTAATTTGACCTGTGAGCCGCCGCAGCCAAGAGAGAGCTGCCGCCGCTGAGGGCTCGCACCCTTGCTAATTGTGCATCATCGTGATTTGACCTGGGAGCCGCCGCAGCTAAGAGAGAGCTGCCGCCACTGAGGGCTCACACCCTTGCTAACTGTGCATCATCGTAATTTGACCTGGGAGCCGCCACAGCTAAGAGAGAGCTGACGCTGCGGAGTGCTCGCACCCTTGCTAACTGTGCATCATCGTGATTTGACCTGTGAGCCGCCGCAGCTAAGAGAGAGCTGCCGCCGCGGAGTGCTCGCACCCTTGCTAACTTTGCATCATTGGGATTTGTCCTGTGGGCCGCCGCAGCTAAGAGAGAGCTGCTGCCGCTGAGTGCCCACGTCTTTGTCAACCTTGCACCATCGCGAATCGTCCTGTGGGCCGCCGCAGCTAGGAGAGCGCTGCTGCTGCCGTGAGCCCACCACGGAGCTGCACGACGAGAGTCATCGTCACCACCAGCCCGGGCCGCCACAGCCGCGTGCTGCTGCCGCTGAGGGCCCGCCTGTCCCGGAGTGCCTGAATCGCTGCAAGTGCACTTTGCGGACCACTGCCATCGAGAACTGTGGTCGCTGGGAGTCCGCCTGCCACCGTCTCCGCTTCTTCGAGAAGCTACGTGCTGGGTCCCCGTCCAACGGCAGGTATCTGGTGCGCAACGGGTCGCGTAGACCCAGGCCTTGAACTCAGTCAGTGCCACGTTCTGGTGAACACGTATTGCCTTTTAAGTCCCTAATGATTTACATGCCTGATGTCTGGTTAAAACGCTTCTGAGAGTCTCGTACCAAACCTTAGATAAAGATACTATTTTTTCTATACCTACTTGAGTTGTGTCCTTTTGTGGTGTCGTTACTGCCTTATTGTGCATGGTCATAAATGCTTCACACACTGCCTCTGAGATAGGCCTAGCTGCTCGTGCTACGTTACCACAGGGTTGAGCAGGGGTTATCAAAGGGGTAGCCCACTTGCCCTGACTTGGGGAGAAGGGTCCCTATTTGGACAGTGGCGCCAGCCATTGCCAACTAGAGACCCCCATTTCCAACATTGGTGGCAGCGGTGGGATCAGAACTTGCATTTATGATCCACGTACAATAACTGGTAGACACTACTAGTGAGTACAGACCAAAGCGCAGACATGCGCGGATTTTTTTTTTCTCTCTCCGAATTTTTTTTAGTTGGTTCTTTAGTATTGAATTGTTGATCGCAGCCATGAGTACTGCTAACATGGGAAAGCCAACCTCTAATGCTTCAGAGGATCTCGCCTTTGAGGAGGGAAGATTAGATACGTATACTGCCAAACAGCTGAAGTCATTTTGTAAGCACTTCGCAGTCCCCGTGATAGGTCTCTCTAGGAAGGAGGAGTACCACAAGGCGCTGAAGGCCTGGTGGGAAGCGAGAGAGTCCTCTGTGGATGAGGAAGAGAATGCTGGAGGGCAGCCGGATGACGCAGTAGAGGGGGGGAGATAGAACACCCTCCAATCCAGGTACTAGTGTATCCCAAAGGAGCCTGACCCCAGAAGAGCTGGAGGACAGGGAGAGAGATAGGAGGCATAGTTTGGAGATGGCTAAATTGGAAGGTCAGAAGGACCTTGAGAGTAAGAAGTTAGACATTGAGAAAAATCGATTGTCATTTGAACTTGAGAAAATGAGAATGGAACATGAGAGAATGTTGAGGGAGATAGAGATCAGGGCGAGGAGTGTCCTGGTCTCCCCCTCTGGTGGCAGCATACCGTTAGTAACTCCTGAGAGTAGAGTTTATATTCCTAAGGATGTCATTAAGGATTTTCACAAGAATGAGGATATTGGGCAATGGTTTGCCGCATATGAGATAGCAATGGTGTCCCACCGGGTCCCTGAGCAGGTTTGGGGAGCGGGATTGTGGGGGTGCTTTGTGAGTGATGTTAGGGATACCCTGTTGGACCTGCCTGAGGAGAGCAGGATGGTGTATGCCCATATGAAAGAAGCTTTGATGACCCGTTATGGTTTGACCCCAGAAATGTACAGGCAGAGGTTTAGGACCTGTAAGAAGTTAGAGGGTACCACGTGGGTTGAATATGTGTCTTTTTTCTGCAGAGCAATGGATCGCTGGGTAAAAGGTAGCAAAGTGGAAACTTTCGAGCAATTGTATGATTTGTTTGCGTGGGAGCATTTGTCCAGTAACTGTTTTCCAGAGCTACGACAGCACCTGATTGATAGCAAGCTGACTAACCCTAGGAAGCTTGCTGAGGAGGCGGACCGCTGGGTGAGCACCAGGGTCCGCAAAGGTTTTGTGGGAGACTTCGCCCGAGGTGGGCAGGGTCCCCAGCCAAAAAGTGGGGGGACAAGGGTAAACAGAGGGAGTTCCAGAGAGGGCCCCAAAGTAATTCCCAAGGGAACCAAGCAGTGGTGTCCCAGCCTCCCCCTGAGAAGAAGCCAGTGTCCCCGACAGGTAGGCCTGTTCATAGGGGGCCCCTTACTTGTTTCAAGTGTGGTCAAGTGGGCCACCGGTATTATGATCCCCAGTGTCCCCAGAGGGACCCCAATGCATCCCCTCATGCACCACCCCGTGCACCATCCCGCCAGATTGCCAGTGTAGCCCTGGGGGGGGGAGGAAATGGAGGTCCAAGGTGGATCCCGTAGAGTTAACCCTTGTCTCGCTAGGGGACTTCGAGAAGGTCCCTAACCCCACACTGCCGACCAACACTCAGAAGTACCGGCAGTGGGTGACCATCAATGGCCATAGGGTGGAGGCTCTCAGGGACACCGGAGCTAGTGTGACTGCTGTCAGCTCCCGGTTGGTGTCCAAAGAGCAAGTTGTCCCCCATGCATTCTGCCCCATAGTGTCAGCAGACAACTCAGAGAGCCAGTGTGAAGTGGCTCAGGTTTCCTTCGAGTGGGGGGGGGGTCACAGGAACTCTTCAAGTGGCTGTGAGGGCCGCCATGCCTGTAGACTGTCTGTTGGGCAATGATCTGGAGAACTCCCCGTGGGCTACGGTGGAGAGAAAGTCTCATTTGGAAATGTTGGGGTTGCCTCAGTGGGCGTGTGTGACCACTCGGTCCATGACAGCTCAGAAGGATGTTCTGGAGGGTCTGGAGCCTGAAAGAATGGCCCAGGCCCCTGCCTCACAGAGAAGGGGTAGGGGGCGCGGGAAACCGGCTCCCACAGTTCCCACAGTCCCGGAGGGAGCAGACCTTGAGGGGGATGCCCTGGGACCTACAGGGGAACAAGTGGCCGAACTGGGGGACCTACCGGAGCTGACCCATTGGCAGCAGGAAGGGGGGCCCTCCAGGTAGGAATTTTGTGAGCAGCAGAGAACCTGCCCTTCTCTTGAGGGGGTGCGGCGACAGGCCGCCGCCCAGGCAGTAGGTGACCAGACAGGGTCACATTGGATCTATTGGGAGCACAACCTCCTTTACAGCGAGCCTAAGGTTGCTGAGCCTGGGTCAGCCCGTGTGCTGGTGGTACCCCAGCGCTTCAGGACCTTCCTACCGGGGTTGGCTCATGATGTGCCACCGGCCGGACATTTGGGGCAGACCAAGACCTTTGATAGGCTGGTCACCCACTTCTATTGGCCCCAGCTGCGCAGGAGCTCCGATGCTCACTGCAGAACGTGTGAGACTTGCCAGGCAAGTGGGAAGAGTGGGGGGAAGATTAAGGCCCCACTACAGCCCTTTCCCGTGGTGAGCACCCCATTCGAAAGAGTGGGCATTGATATTGTGGGGCCTCTGGATCTCAAGACAGCCATGGGCAACAGGTTCATCCTGGTCTTGGTGGACCATGCCACCCGGTACCCTGAGGCCATCCCACTCAGGACAGTGACGGCCCCCGTGGTGGGACGGGCACTGATGGGGATTTTCTCCCATGTGGGATTCCCCAGAGAGGTGATGTCCGATAGGGGAACTAACTTCATCTCCAAGTACATTAAGTCTCTGTGGGAGGAGTGTGGGGTAACGTATAAGTTCACCACTCCTTACCACCCCCAGGGTAATGGGCTGGTTGAGAGATTCAACCGGACCCTTAAGGGCATGATTATGGGCCTAGGTGAGCCCATGCGGCGTAAGTGGGATGTCCTCTTACCATGCCTGTTGTTTGCTTACCGTGAGGTGCCACAGAAGTCCTTAGGGTTCAGTCCCTTTGAGCTGCTCTATGGTCACCGGGTAAGAGTGCCTCTGAGCCTGGTCAAGGAAGGCTGGGAGCAATCTCCCAGGAAACCTCCCCAGGATGTGTTTAGTTACATACTGGCCTTCAGGAACCAGACTCGGCGTTTCAGGAAACTTGCTGAGGCTAACCTGGAAACCAGCCAGGAAGAGATGAAACGCTGGCACGATCAGAATGCCACTCTGATCGAGTTTCAGCCTGGACAGAAGGTTTGGGTCTGGGCCCCGGTGGAGCCCTGAGCGCTCCAGGATAAGTGGACCGGCCCCTTTGAGGTGGTGGAGCGTAAGAGTCCTGTTACCTACGTGGTGGACTTGCAGTCTCCCAGGAACCCCTTGCGGGTCCTGCATGTTAACCGCCTGAAGCCCCACTTTGAGAGGTCTGAAGTGGGCATGCTTCTGGCCACAGATGCTGGGATGGAGGAGGAGAGCGAGCCCCTTCCTGACCTCCTGTGTGCAGGGGAGCGAGATGGGTCAGTGGAGGGTGTGGTCCTCTCAACCACACTGACTCCTGAGCAGCAGGGTGATTGTCGCCACCTGGTGGGGCAATTCAGTGATCTGTTCTCCCTGGTACCTAGTGTCACTGATTGGTGTGTCCATGATGTGGACACCGGGGACAGTCCTAACATTAAGCACAATGCTTACCGAGTGACTGACCGGGTAAGGGCCTACATTAAGGATGAGGTTACCAAAATGTTTGCCCTTGGGGTGATTGAGTCCTCTAGCAGTCCTTGGTCCAGCCCAGTGGTCCTGGTACCAAAAGCTGCAGCGCCTGGTACCACCCCCGAACTTCGGTTCTGCGTGGACTATCGGGGCATCAATTCAGTCACGAAGACTAACGCGCACCCCATCCCCAGAGCTGATGAGCTCATAGATCGGTTAGGGGCTGCCAAATACCTCAGCACATTTGATTTGACGTCTGGGTATTGGCAGATCGCCTTGACCGAGGGGGCAAAGGAGAGGTCAGCCTTCTCCACACCCGATGGGCACTACCAGTTCCGGGTGATGCCCTTTGGAATGAAGAATGCCCCTGCCACCTTTCATAGGCTGGTCAACAGGGTGTTGGTTGGGCTGGAAGACTTCAGTGCCGCCTACCTGGATGACATTGCGTTGTTTAGCTCCTCTTGGGAGGAACACCTGCGCCACCTCTGGGAGGTATTGATGGCACTGCGGAAGGCAGGCCTCACAATCAAAGCCAGTAAGTGCCAGATTGGGCAGGGTTCTGTAGTGTATTTGGGGCACCAGGTAGGGAGTGGCCAGGTGGCACCCCTTCAGCCCAAGATTGAAACTATCCTGGCATGGGAACCCTCCAAGACTCAGACGCAGGTGAGAGCCTTCTTAGGACTCACGGGGTACTACAGGAGGTTTGTCAAAGGATATGGCAACATTGTTGCACCCTTGACTGAGCTGACTTCTAAGAAGCAGCCCAAGAAGGTAAACTGGACTGACATCTGTCAGAACGCTTTTGACGCCCTGAAGACTGCCATGTGCACTGCACCCGTGCTTCAGGCGCCCGACTTTTCAAAGGAATTTGTTGTCCAGACAGACGCCTCAGAGCATGGTATAGGGGCTGTTCTGTCACAGATCAATGAGGAGGGACTAGACCAACCGGTAGCCTTCCTAAGCAGGAGGTTACTTCCCCGGGAACAGAGGTGGAGTGCAATTGAGCGTGAGGCATTTGCTGTGGTCTGGGCGCTGAAGAAGCTGAGGCCATATTTGTTTGGGACTCACTTCCGGGTTCAGACAGACCACAGGCCCCTTAGATGGTTGATGCATATGAGGGGTGAGAATCCCAAGTTGTTGAGGTGGTCCATTTCCCTACAAGGTATGGATTTCACGGTGGAACACCGCCCTGGTACAGAGCACGCCAATGCTGACGGTCTGTCCAGGTTTTTCCGCCTTAGTGATGAGAACTCCCAAGGGAATGGTTAGTTCTTCCCACATTTCAGCTGGAGGGGACGTGTGTTAGACCTGGCATCATTGGCGCGGGTCTCCCTTCCATTTTTTGCTGTTGCCTCATGTGTGTTTGCTGGTTATAGATGCTTTGGGCACTGTGCCACTGCTATTCAGTGCCACAGTGCAAGTGCTCCCTATGGTAAATTGATGTATGGATTAGTGACTCCATGATTGGCTGGTTTGGTTTACTGGTCAGACCCTAGTACCGTGCACTGAAGTGTGCCCAGGGCTTGTAAACCAAATGCTGCTGGTGGGCTTGCAGCACTGGTTGTGCCACCAACAGAAGCAGCCTGTAAAAGTGTGTCTCAGGTCTGCCATTGCAGAGCCTGTGTGCAGTCTGGTACTGCCATGTTGACTGGGCAAGTGCACCCACTTGCCAGTCCCTAAACCTTCCCTTTTCTGCATATTAGTCACCCCTATGGTAGGCCCAAGGGCAGGGTGCATTGAAAGTATAAGGTAGGACATGCCCTGGTGTGTGCGACATGTCCTAATAGTGAATTACAGCCATTTTCGTTTTTCACTATTGCAAGGCTACCTGTTCCCCATAGGCCAGAATGGGCAGTTTGATTATTACATCTTATAATCCTAACTGACCCAGGGAACATGGTAGAAAAACGAATTTAGTATGCCTGAACTCAGAATGATAAAATACATCTTTTAGTGAAGTTGGTTTTAACATTCTGTGTTTGGAAATACCACTTTTAGAAAGTAGGTATTTTCTTGCCTAACTATCCAAGCCTGCCTCTGCTAGGTTGTGTATTCCTTGTCTGGTTTGTGAGTGACAGGGGCTGGGGGATTCCAGGAGACAGGGTGAGTCAGCACAGGGCTGAATAGAGAGATCTGCATGGAGATGGGTGAGAGGAGTTGCACCTGGGACCTGAATAGGGCTGTGCCTTCCCTCCACAATGCTGGATCCACCTCCTGTGGTGTGTCTGATGTCCCTGGCCTACACTGTGAAAGGAAAGAAGGAGACTTGTCAACAAAGTGCTCCAGGACTGACCAGAACTGGTTTGGACTAGGCAAAGGCCTTTCTGCCTTCAGAGACAAAGGATTTTGGTGTATAAAAGAGGGGACCCAGACCCCAGAACTTTAGATCACTTTGGGAAACAAGAAGAAACCTTTGCTGAGGAGAGGAACCAGAGAAACTGAGGAAGATACTATCCCTAAGCTGAGTGCTGTTTGGGGGATTGGCCTGAAGTGGTTGCCTGACTGCCAAAGAAAGGAGAGAGGAACTTTGTGTGTACTTTCATCAACTTGTAAAAGATCTCCAAGGGCTTGAGAGAAGAGCTTGCCTCCTGCTGAAGTCTCAGGGACAACAGACTAACCAACCAGCTCCCCAAGAGTCTTTCTGGAAAGTTGCCTGCTGCTGTGCTGGACTTTCTGAGGGACTGCGTGTCGCAAGGAGCTGGAAGCGTGACTCACGAAGAAGAAGCCTCGCCGCCGAAGCGCCTCGCATCGCCGAAGAAAAGGATCAACGTCGCATCAGACGCCGCCGCATCAACGGAGAAGAGTGTCGCCGCCGCTGCCGCTGTCGCATCGTTGCCGAAGCGCCTCGCATCGCCGGAGAAGAGGATCAACGTCACATCAGACGCCGCCGCATCACCGGGAAGCATGTCGCAGGGCCTGTCGCGGCTCAGAAGAATCGTTGAGTCGCCGCACGGCCGTCGGGCGTGCACGCATCGTGTCGCATCAAGAAGAAGACGCCATCTTTGTTTCATTGCACCGGATCTTCATCGCATCACGGCGTTGCTGGTCGCATCACCACGGAAGCTCAGTAAGAAACCGACGCATCACCTCCCCACGCCAAGAAGAACCGACGCATCCCCTACGCATCAGTAGGGACCCAACGCATCACCGGTCTTGCGTGTAAGGAACCAACGCATCACCTTCCCTGCAACACTTTCGTTGTATAGCGTTACGCACCCTAAGGTACATTGAACTCAAAGTGTCGCATTTTACCATCTTAAGAGAACTAAGCTAATTCTACCATTTTTGAAGTACAGTATTGTGGATTTTTGTCGTTTGTGGTCTTGTGTTAAATCTATATAAAGAGTACTTATTTTTAATATACAACTGGTGTGGTGTCCATCTGTAGTGTTGTCACTTGATTACTGTATGTGTTCACAAATGCTTTACACACTGCCTCTGAGATAAGCCTGCCTGCTCGTGCCAAGCTACCAATGGGGTGAACAGGGTTTATTTTAGGAGTGTACCCCCTTACCCTGACTAGACGCAAGGGTCCCTATTTGGTCAAAGGTACCTACCACTGCCAACTAGAGACCCCCAAATCTAACAGTAAGGAAACTGATGCTATATTTTTTTAGATTGGAGTTAGGGCTATGTATGTGGTCACTCTACATGGTGGTTGGGGTGGGTGCACATTTTGAACATTGTACCCTCAGTGGATGGAATTTACTAATAGCCTTAGCCCTGTGCTTTGGGCAATAACGGTTGTTAAAGGCACTATCTATCCCTTGCCTTGGTAAAGGCCCTCAAGCAGTGTCTGTTTCAGTGCCTTCAGCAACCAGTATGGCACACAGAGGCAGCAGGCAGTAAGGCTGTATTTATAGCAGTCATGTTGTGCAAAGGGGAGCTGTTGGAGATATATTGCAATAATGCACATGATATATGTATTTATACTGAAATTTGATATTATTGCACCAAACCTTATACGTTGTACTTTGATTATTGACAGGTTTCTTTAATATTGGTAAGGCCAGCATCGGCATGAATACAGTAGAACAGCTAATTGCAAGGCCATTCTTTGGACGGACACGTGAAGAGAAACTAAATATAAAGCAATTAGGCCTGATCGGCCTGACCTAAAACTACAACAAACTTCCCAGGACAGAAGAAAAACTTACAAACGTACATTCTCAAACGCCTGGTACACAAAAGCTGATTGGGTTACAGGGTGCGCATCAAAAAATTCTCTGTTCTGCTTCCCTTGCTTGCTGTTTGGTGGTGACATGTCTTGGACAAAACAAGGAGTAATAGACTTGAAGCATTTGTCTGACAAAATAAAGAAGCATGCACACACAAGAAACCATATGGAAAATCTGACGAGACTGGGAATGTTGGGAGACACACCCATTGAGCACCACATAAACGATGCATACCGCAAAACAATACAGAAACACAATGAAGCAGTTGATAGGAATAGACACATACTATAAAAAATAATTGATTGCATTCGTTTCTGTGGTGCTTTCGAACTGGCATTGCGAGGCCATGATGAATCTGAAAGTTCCTCAAATCCTGGAATATTCAGAGGCCTTGTGGATTTAATAGCAAGCATAGACAAGGAAATGGAAGCACATTTAGCAAGTGCTACAGTCTTTAAGGGCACCTCTAAAACGATACAAAATGAACTCCTTGAGTGTATGCTAGAAATTATGAGAAGCCATATTGTCCAAGAGGTGCAAAACACAGACTTTGTGGCTATTCAGGCTGATGACACCACTGATGTGGCCACAAAAACACAGTCCGTATTAGTCTTTCGGTACCTTGACAAAGACAGTAAAGTTGTGGAGAGGTTCTATGGTTTCACACATTTAAGAGACTCTAGTGCAGAAACCATTGCTTCAGCTATACTGCGTCAACTAAACTTCATTTTTCCAGAGCTGCCTCAAAAAAAAAAACTTATCGCACAAAGCTATGATGGTGCATCCATAATGAGTGGAAGCCTTGGTGGAGTACAGAAAAGAATTGAAGATGTGTACCCTAATGCTCATTATGTGCACTGTTACGCCCACCAACTTAATCTTATTATGCAACAAGCAGTATCAAAGATCTCCGAGACACAAATTTTCTTTCAGGATGTAGGAGGCATGGCAGCATTCTTCTCACGTTCCCCCAAAAGAACGGAAGCACTTCAGGAGATTATGGACAAAAGGCTTCCAAGGGGATCCTAAACTCGTTGGAACTTTAACATACGTACAGTCAACCTAATATATAAACATAGGGAGGACCTTGAGAAATGTTTTGACGCCATAGAAGACAATGAAGACTTTGATTACAGAAGTCAGAATGAAGCCTGTGGCTTTGCTAGAACACTACAAGACAGAGAGTTTCAGTTCTTTCGGTTTTTATTTCATGACATAATGTTTTTTGTCGACATATTATACAACCAGTTACAAGCACGAGCCATAGATACTGTCTCTGTGCAAAGAGATACCAGTATGTTTGTCACCAACATGAGCAAAGTGAGAGATGGGGTTGACAATTTAGACAGCAAACTGCCAGAGGATTCTACTTTTTCAAACCGCAGGAAAAACAGCAGCAGTCTGGTCCGAATTGCAAAGGAGATATGTGACATTATAATTGTGCATGCACAAGAACGTTTTTCTTTCACAAAACATTTGGTGAGTGCCGCATTATTGCAAAGTGAACACTTTGCAAAATATGATCAATCCTTCCCTGAGCAAGCTCTGAATGACGCTGTGGAAGCTTTTCCTATGCTCAACAAAGAGGACCTGAAAACTGAGTTGAGTGTACTGTACGGAATGAGTGTATACCGGAAGGCCACTGGTGCCATTTCTTTGCTGGCTTTAATTCAGAAACTTAATATGGAAAAGTCACTTACAGAGACAGTGGCTTTACTAAAAATTGTCATTACCACTCCTATGACAACAGCAGAGTCGGAACGATGTTTTTCCACCTTAAACAGAATTAAGACATTCCTGAGGAACACAATGATTCAGGAAATACTGAATGCTTTAGCAATGCTCTCTATAGAGAGCGACCTAGTTAAAAGAATCCCAGGGCCCGATTCACAGATCTAACTTAAGACAAAATCCTAAACTTACTACCATTTTGGTATTCACAGAAGGTACTTACTCATTTTGGTATTCACAGAAGGCACTTACTTACTCATTTTGAGTAACTTACTCATTTTGGTATTCACAGAAGGCACTTACTTACTCATTTTGAGTAACTTACTCATTTTGTGTAACTTACTCATTTTGGTATTCACAGAAGGCACTTACTCATTGATGAGTAAGTGCCTTCTGTGAATACCAAAATGAGTAAGTTACACAAAATGAGTAAGTTACTCAAAATGAGTAAGTTACTCATTTTGGTATTCACAGAAAGCACTTACTCATCAATGAGTAAGTGCCTTCTGTGAATACCAAAATGAGTAAGTTACACAAAATGAGTAAGTTACTCACAATGAGTAAGTTACTCACAATGAGTAAGTTACTCAAAATGAGTAAGTAAGTGCCTTCTGTGAATACCAAAATGAGTAAGTGCCTTCTGTGAATACCAAAATGGTATTAAGTTTAGGATTTTGTCTTAAGTTAGTTCTGTGAATCGGGCCCCCAGACTTTAACGTTCAAGTTATTGAAAAGTTTGCTGCTCTTAAAGACAGACGTGCTGATTGTATCTACAAAAAGTGAACAATATGTTGAATGCTGCTAGTTTGCAACCTGTTTAGTTGTTTGTTAAATAAAAAACATCTGTGAGGTACTCAGAAATGCATTGTATCTCGAAGTCTGTTATGAAGCTCTGTGGTTATACTGAAGAAGCAGCTACCTATGTTATATGACATCTCTTTATTAATGTAATAACTGCACTTTCAAAATTGCTTTATTAACCTTCCTGCTTTCTCAAATTTGCTTGAAAATGCACCATTTGTCCACTCTTTTTTCAAAATTTTCTCGGGGATGGAACCCCACCGAAACCCCGTTAGGTTGTTCGGGCACGCTCGCTTGCTCGCTACGGTGCAGTATGAAAATCATTTTATGCGCACCACTTTCAAATGTCACCAGCCGACACTGTGTAATTGAAGCTTGCAGTGCGGCTGCCTTTAATGTACCCGCTCGGCGCCAGGGAAAGTTGCATGACTGCTGGCGGACCAGTGCCCAATCCATGTCTGGAATGCCTTTTTAATGATGTTTGCTTACAGTACTGCGTCTGTTCTATATTTAGGAAGTTGATTGAACCCAACTCAGCAACGTCTTTAAATGATCTCTAAGTGAGGAAAGCAGACACTGCTCTGGTTTTACATGAGCTGTGCGCGGGTGAAGCTTGCACTGATATTCCCTGTACTGTACTTGTCCTCTGTGTGGAAGAGCAGGCAGTGCTGAATATAAAGCTATTTGTGAGTGAAGCTGGCACTGCTTGCCTCTGCTGTACTTGTTCTCTGTGTGGAGGAGCAGGCAGTGCTGAATTTAAAGCTGTACCGTTCTGTTTATGAGTGAAGCTTACACAGCTGCTGCCTATACGGTACTTGTCCTCTGTGTGGAGGAGCAAACATGCTGAATCTAAAGCTGTTTGTGAGTGAAGTTTGCACTGCTGCCTGTGCTCCACTTGTCCTCTGTATGAATGACTGGCTGTGCTGAATCTAAAGCTGTTTGTTAGTGAAGCTTGCACTGCTGCTGCCTGTGCTCTACTGGTTGTCTGTGTGAAGGAGCAGGCAGTACTGAATCTAAAGCTGTTTGTGAGTGAAGCTTACACTACTGCCTGTGCTGTACTTGTTCTTTGTGTGGGGGAGTAGGCAGGGCTAAATCTAAAGCTGCTCCTGGGTGAAGCGTGCACTGCTTGTCTGTGCTGTACTTGTTCTCTGTGTGGAGGAGCATGCACTGCTGCATCTAAAGCTGTTTATGAGTGAAGCTTGCACTACTGCCTGTGCTCTACTTGCTCTCTGTGTGGATGGCAGGCAGTGCTGAATCTAAAGCTGTTAGTGAGTGAAGCTTGCACTGCTGTCTGTGCTCTACTTGTTCTCTGTGGATGACAGGGATTGCTGAATCTAAAGCTGTTTATAAGTGAAGCTTGCACTGCTGTTGCCTGTGCTCTACTTGTTCTCTGTGTTGAGGAGCAGGCAGTGCTACATCTAAAGCTGTTTATAGGTGAAGCTTGCACTGCTTGTCTATGCTGTACTTGTTCTCTGTGTGGAGGAGCATGCACTGCTGCATCTAAATCTGTTTATGAGTGAAGCTTGCACTGCTTGTCTGTGCTGTTTGGGGAGCTTGCTGTGCTGAATCTAGAGGTGTAACAGTTCTATTTATGTGTGGAACTTGCACTGCTGCTCCCTGTGCTGGACCTGGTATTATGTGTGTGAGTGAGCTCGTAGTATGGCTGTTGAAGCTGTTCTGTTTATAAGTGAAGTTTAAACTGCTGCTGTTGATGAGTGGAACTTACATTGCTCTTATGGGTACAGCTTAAGCTACTGCTAAAGGTGTATCATTTCTGTTTGAGTGGAGCTTGCGTGGCTGCTGTACTTGTTCTCTGTGTGGGGGGCTTGCAGGGCTGAATCTAAAGCTGTACTTGTTTTGTTTATCAGTGAAGCTTGCACTGTTGTTGCCTAAAGCTGTACCTTTTCTGTTTGAGGGGAGTTTGAATTGCTGTTGTCAGAGCAGAATCTGTTAGGTGTGTGAGGAATCTTGCTCTACTTCTGTTAAAACTGTTCCTGTTCTGTTTATGAGTGGAGCATGTACTCCTGCTTCCTGTTGGTACTATGCCTATGTGTGTAAGGCTGGAGCTTGTGTGTTCCTTCTCCTAAAGTTGCAACAGTTCTGGATGGGAAGGAAGCTTGCACTGCTGCTTTGAAAGCTGTCCTTCTTCTATTTGTCCTAAAAAAAAGTTTGAGAAAACATTGCCACTGTGCAAAAGCCTAAGCTACTGGTTTGTTAATGTTTATCCTCATGGGGATGTACTCAGAATAATAGATACCTGTCTTTTAATACACCACACTGGATATATATTCCAGCCTTGTGCTTGTTTTGACCTACTGCTCTCAAAACACAAACTATGCATTGGTTTATGGCTCTCTCCATATCCCTCTGCTTTCCATGGAAAGTGGATTCTGATAACTTCGGTACACAGTTACCACTGACTGGAACTCTTTAAGGGACAGCCAAAGTTTAGACGCCAATGACAATTTGTCCAGAAGTCAGTGCCACTCATAACTGTCTGATTGATGGTTTTTACTGCTTGTCCTAACCCGCTTGTATATCTATTTAGGAATGAATGTCAGGGCAAAGAGGCTGCTCCACCATGTCCCTTTTGACTTTTTAGGTCGTGCATAGCGGCAGCACACATGTGCTGCTTGCTCTGCGAAGCATGCTATTAGAGTATGCACTGGAAGCCTCACCCACTCTCCACCCATATTTGTCATTGGCTTGTGTCACTGCCCTTTGTAAATGCTGGCTTCTAATTCATAAATAGGCTGTTAGTCCCTCCTTGGTAGTGCCTTGTCTGCATTTGTTACCGCCCATAACAACTGGACCTTTTACTTGGCTTGTTACACGGTCTGCTTTATCTAGTGGGTGAGCACTATTTTGCTCATTTACACTGATGGGGACAATGGCAACCGCCGCTTTTCTTATAGAGCGCTATGCCGCTCTAACTTGCATGCTTGCTTTGGGGACACCGCACTCAGTGTAAAACATTTTTTTTAAACTTTGTAGTTGAGTGCGGCGCCTGCCCCAGGGACACCGTGCTCGGTTTAATTAAAAAAAAAAAAACTTTAATAATGAGCGCTGCGCCCGCTTCACGGACACCGCGCTCAGCAATACAATAGGTATTGCTTTTGCAAAACTTTGAATTATTGGTATTGTAAATGATAATGCCTTTCAATATTATAAAAGGTATTGCCATTTACAATGCCAATAGCTCAAAAACTCACAACTGCGAGACCTATTGCATTGTAAATGCTTGTTTTATTACTGTATTGTGGATTTTTGTCATTTGGTTTAGATAAAGATTACTTATTTTTCTAAACTGGTGTGGTGTCCATTTGTAGTGTTTTCACTGTATTACTGTATGTGTTCACAAATGCTTTACACACTGTCTCTGAGATAAGCCTGTCTGCTCGAGCCAAGCTACCAAGGGGGTGAGCAGGGGTTATTTTAGGAGTGTATCCCCCTTACCCTGACTAGAAGTAAGGGTCCCTATTTGGACAAAGGTACCTACCTCTGCCAACTAGAGACCCCTAATCCTAACATTGGTAGTCAGCGGTGAGGATCTGGACTTGCATTTGTGTCTTACATACAGTGATTGGTGTACACTACTATTATAGTGCAGACCATTACGCAACCACATACTGTTTTTTTCTGTTTCCTGGTGTCCTCCTGGAAGTATTTTTGATACTGAGACTCTGGTTAGTTGTTGCACCTGTGAAGTCATGAGAAAATGGAACTTGACTTCTGGCACATGTTCATCTATACAATGTGGGAGCTACGTGTGTTCTGCAAAGAAAGGGGGCTGCCTGTGAAGAGAAGGTCCAGGGAGGATCTAGAGACAGCCCTATTTCAGTATGAACTACCACTCTGGAGGCTAACTCTACCAGATGAGTCTGAGGAGGAGGAATTCTCTGAAAGTGAGGGAGAAACAGAGAAAGATGAAGGGCTTCTGGCTTGTGAGCAGAGGCTGAGAGAGCTTGATGAGGAGCTCGAGAGGGCTGAGACCAAGAGGGCCTTAGCCCAAGAAAAAGAAATGTGTGTAGCTCAGGAAGTGAGCTTGGCTGGGTTGGAGGTGGAGTCCACCTCAGATGGTGGCAGCAAAATGGTGTTATCTAGTGCTGAGGGAGCAGTACACACACCCAGAGATGTGGCGCCTCACTTGAAGAAGGGGGTTAACATACA
Organism: Calotriton arnoldi; assembly: GCA_963921515.1. Lineage (NCBI taxonomy): Eukaryota > Metazoa > Chordata > Amphibia > Caudata > Salamandridae > Calotriton > Calotriton arnoldi. Next base: position 57,063 of record CAWUFW010003201.1, on the reverse strand, counting down.
CCAGGGGGCTCAAGGATATGAGGTAGCTCCAGTGGTGCGCAGTGTCCCTGAGGTAGATTGGGGAACTGGCACAAGGGTTCATAGTCCTAGTGGTAGGAGGGGCACTCTACTGACTCTAGATGAGAGGTGCAGGGAGAGGGGTTCCCCCATGGTAGAAGTCCTGGTGTGTGAGTGTGGAGACCACCCAGAAGAGTGTGGGTTGAGTGACAGAGACAGTCAGACACTGTCTTGCCAATCTCAGGAGAGTGTTGTGGGGTACATGTGCGAGGCACTGGATGGTGAGGCAAAGGGTAGCTTGGTTAACACCTGTGTGGGGCTGTATGATTAAATTGGTGGAGAGCATATTTTAAGTCCCTGTTTTCCAGAGCTATGCCAACACCTGGTGGAGTGTGAGTTCTCTGACCCCAGGGAGCTCACACTGGATGCAGACCTTTTGGTGCATTCCAGAGGGTCTGAAGAGGCATCTGGGGGTGATCCTGAGAGGAGGCTCAGGTATTTCCCAACCAAGAGTGGTGGAAAAGGTTCTTAGCAGCCCAGATAGATCCCGGGGTAGTGGGAGGGGTGTAGGGACTCCCGCCCTGCCTCCGCGGAGAAGGAGTGAGAATGGGAAGCGTCCCAAGGTACCCGAAACCCAGTCTCAGGGCCTGGAGGGTTCCCTAAGGGAACACCAGGTGGGGAGCCTAGGCTGTACTGGTAGGCCATCTATTGAGGGGGATCTCCTAGTGTCAGGAGAACTTGGAGCATCTGTAAGCAGAGCTCCACCAGTTCTGGTGTCTGGCGGTGCCGCTCCTGAGTGGAGGGTGCAGAAGTCCAGATGGAAGGGTGAGAGGGGGTTGCGGTCCCCAGTGGGAGAACCAGTGGGTCAGGGGCCAGCCTTAAGGGCTGAACCTTCTAGGAGTGACTATGGTGACACCACTTCTGTTTTGGGGGGTCTTCACGCACCGTCAGATAGGCAGGGGTCGGGAGATCAGCGCCAGGCATACTGTCACGCAGCACATGAGATATGTGTTACCCTTGGGGGGCATACATGCTCCCCAGGAAGTCCTGGTGTGCCAGGCAGGTGCTCAGCCGCAAGGGGTAGTCCCTAGGTTGGGAGGCCAGGTTCATGAGGTTATCCCTGACCTGGGGGAAGGACATCTGTAAGCAGTGTCCCTACTGTTTTGTCTTCTGGGGGCACCGCTCCCGGTGGGAGAGTGCAGGGCCCCAGTAAAGGGGGCGGGGAGAGGAAAGCCTCACCCCTGACCTCTGCCCAGTCAAAGGGTACAGACCCTAGGCTGGGATCCCAGTTGCAGGATAGAACCCCTGAACTGGTGGGCGAATTGTGCAGGACACCTGCCACAGGTGCCCTGACAATTCTGGAAGATGGTACTGCTCCAGATGGGAGGGTGCAGAGCCCCTTGGAGGAGGACCGGGTGTGGGAAAGCCCACCCCCGTCTCCTGTCCAGCTGCCCGGCACAGGCCCGGGCTTGGTGGGTCAGTGTCAGGATGTCATACCTGACCTGACAGGAGGGAGAGTGGACAAAGGGTGCCAGGCGCCTGGGGCTACTGCCCCCCACTCTCTGACACCACAGAGGTTTGAGAGCCCTGAGAGGCATAAGGCCTGGGTTTCATCATTAACAACTGTCAGTGGCCACTTTCGCTTGCTGTCCTGGAGGACAGAGTGCCCCCTGGGTGGGGGGGACAGGAGTCACACCCCGGGGCTGGACTGGGCCACATCACTGTGTTGGCCATGTGGGTACTGTCTGTCTGTTGGGACACACCTGTGAGTAAGCTAAGGTTAGGTGCTGCACATATGGGGTCCACAGGTGAGGAGAAGGGTTCCCCATGGGTTAGCTTAGTGGGCCCTGAGAGTATGGACAGAGAGATCCAAATGGGTTCAGATTGGCCTAGAACTGGAATATGTCCCTGCAGTTGCAGGCCAGGGTCCATGTCCTATTGCCCCAAGCAGGGAAGTCTATCAAGGTATTGATTAGTCTACCCTGGCTTTAGACAGGAAGGGGGTCATGTTGGCCTTGGCCATTTTTGCAGGGTCATCCAAAGACTTTTTGCCTTCCTCCTGCTGATCAGTGCTAAAGTGCATATGCTCTCCCTGTAAAGTGTTGTTATGTATTAGTGATTCCATTATTGGCATATTTGATTTACTAGTCAGACCCTAGTACAGTGCACTATGTGTGCCCAGGGCCTGTAAATCAAATGCTGCTAGTGGGCTGCAGCACTGATTGTGCCACCCACAGAAGCAGCCTGTAAAATGTACCTCTGGCCTGCCATTGCAGAGCCTGTGTGCAGTCTAGTACTGCCATGTCGACTTGGCAAGTGCACCCACTTGCCAGTCCCTAAACCCTCCCTTTTCTACATATTAGTCACCCCTAAGGTAGGCCCAAGGTACCCTTGTGGGCAGGGTGCAATGTATGTGAAAGGTAGGACATGCCCTGATGTGTGTGGCATGTCCTGATAGTGAATTACTGCCAATTTCGTTTTTCACTATTGCAAGGCTACCTGTTCCCACGGGACAGAATGGGAAGTTTGTTTATAACATCTTATAAACATCCCTACCCCTGGGAACAAGGTAGGAAAATCCAGTTTGGTATGCCTGAACTCAGAATGTTAAAATGCATCTTTTAGTGAGGGTGATTTTTACATTCTGTGTTTGAAAATACCACTTTTAGAAAGTAGGTATTTTCTTGCTTAGCCATCCAGTATGCTTCTGCTAGGTTTGTGTATTGCATGTCTGGCTTTGGAGTGTCCGGGGCTGGGGAGGAGCAGTGGCTCCAGAGAGCCTGATGAGTCAGGGCTGGGCTGAATAGGCCTGGTCTGCATTTGGAGTGGTGGGAGGAGTAGCACCTACACCTGAATAGGCCTGTGCCTGCCTTCCAAAATGATGGCTTTTCCCCCCTGTGGTGTGTCTGGAGCCAGGGCTCACACTGACAATGGAGGTTGTTGTGCACTTGCAAAGTGCCCCACAGAACTGGTTTTGGCTGGGTACAGACACTCTGCCTTCAGAGAACAAATTATTTTTGGGTATAAAAAGAGGGGCCCAGACCCCAGACTTTTAGATCACTTCTGGGAAATCAAGAGGAACCTTTGCCAAGGAGAAGAGCCGGAGAAACTAAGGAGAAATACTGCCCCTGTGCTGTTTGCTGTCTGGGGTAGGCCTGCAGTGGCTACTTGCTGCCGAGTAAAGGAGAAAAGGATTTTGCTGTTTGCTGTGTCCCCTGCTTGAGGAAGATCTCCAAGGGCTTGAAACTGAGCTTGCCTCCTGTTCTGAAGTCTCAGGGACACAAAGACTTCACCAGCAGATCCACTGAATTTCCTTGCTGGGAGTTCTGACCTGCAAAGAGGTGCCTGCTGTTGTTTTGGACCTCTTGAGACTGTTTTCTGCTGGGAGCTGGAAGAATCCACGCATCGTCCCGGATCGTCTTATCGCATCGAGGCGCCAAGTTTGTTGCATCGTTGGGGGACGCAGTAAGAACCCGACGCATCACCTCCCCACGCAGTAAGAAACCAACGCATCACCTCCTCTCCGGTGAGGAACCGACGCATCACCTCCCCCGGAGCAAGGAACTGACGCATCACCTTACCTGAGTGTAAGGAACCAACGCATCACCTTCCCTGTGGACCGTTTTATTTGTTTGCGTGACGGAGCCCAGGTACTTTGTGTGAAAAGTGTTGCATCTGCAATTTGCTTTGAACTGAACTATTTCTACCATCTGAAAGTCATATTTTTATTATTGTATTGTGGATTTTTGTCGTTTGGTCTTGTTTGGTTTAGATAAAGATGACTTATTTTTCTAAACTGGTGTGGTGTCCATTTGTAGTGTTTTCACTGTATTACTGTATGTGTTCACAAATGCTTTACACACTGCCTCTGAGATAAGCCTGTCTGCTCGTGCCAAGCTACCAAGGGGGTGAGCAGGGGTTATTTTAGGAGTGTATCCCCTTTACCCTGACTAGAAGCAAGGGTCCCTATTTGGACAAAGGTACCTACCTCTGCCAACTAGAGACCCCCATTTCTAACAGCCACCGTCTGCCAAGATTTAAGGTTTGGGGGGTGGAGTACAGTCCTTTAGGATGCCATTATGTCTGTCACCATGACTGCCTGTGTAGTGTGGCTGAGGAATTGACAACACTGTGTGCAAAGGTGGGCTAGATATAGTAATTTGAAGGTGGTGTGTAAATTATAAATGTAAGGTATAACTATAACCTCAGAATTTCTAATGTTTGCGTAGTTTAAGTTTGGTTTGTATTGAAAGAATAAATAAAGTTAAAATAATTTGGGGGTGTATAAATTATTAATTTAACCTAGAAGTATAAGTTTAGAATGTCTAATGCTTGTGTAGTTTATTTGGTTTGTATAGAAAAAAAGAAAGTTTTCCATACTATAACTAAGCTTTAACCTTTCTTTTTTCTTTGAATTTCAGTGTTTTTTTTACATTTTATTAAAAAAAGTGTTTGAAATCATAGACTGGAGTGCCATCGAGTAGAGTGTTGTTAAGCTGATTGTCATAAAGAACAATAGAGGAGATTGATTAAGAGTCGAGTGCCATACAATAGAGTGCCATAAAGTGGCCTAGAGTGGAGTGGCATAGAGTGGAATACCATAGAGTGAAGTGGTGTACAGTGGCGTAAAGCTGAGTGGCGTAGAGTGGAATGGCATCAAGTGGAGTACAGTGGCGTACAGTGGAGTGGCATAGAGTGGAGTGACATAGAGTGGAGAGGCTTACAGTGGAATAGCATAGAGTGGAGTGGCGTACAGTGGAATAGCATAGAGTGCAGTGGCATAAAGTGGAGTGATGGAAAGTGGAACGCGTAGAGTGGGATAGTGATTTTTACCTCTCCGCTATCCAACACTTTCCCTACTGTTGCACTGACTGGAGTTGGAAGAGTAAATGTAATCCCTCCGCTATCCAACACTTTCCCTACTGTTGCACTCATAGGAGTTGGAATAGTAAATTTGACCCTTTCCCTATCCAACATTTTCCCTACTGTTGCACTCATTGGAGAGGAAATAAAAATGCTTTCCCCTCTGCTAGCCAACACTTTCCTTACTGTTGCACTGACTGTATTGGGAAATTTAAGTTTAAATATTTTTAAATAGTTTAATGTTTCAGTTTATATTAGAAATATTTTTTTTAAAATATTTTATGTAGTGATAGTTAGGACCTTGTTTCTTTTGCCAATATCTTTGGCGCCGTTTGACGAATCTTCGTGAAATTTTCAAAACTAATGGTTCACTCAGGTCAGCTCCGGGGTGATTCGTCAAGCGGGGGCCGAGAAAAAAGGGGGGTCCCAAAACACGTTTTTCCCATTTTAATTTCCATAGGAACTTTAGACAAGGCTACAGCCCGAACTGCTGAACGGAATTACACTAAATTTGGCAAAAAGGTAGCTCTTGGTCCACCTTTTTTTTAATGGTGTAAATCCGTTCAGTAGTTGCTGAAAAATTTTAAATTTTTTTTTTATATATCTGAGCACCGAGGAGGAGTCGCGACTCCTCCCGAGCACAAGCTGACTTCTGATTGGCTGCCAACACTCCAAACAAGAATGTGTTGGCAGCCATCTTGTGACTCGGTAACCGAGTCACAAGAAAACAGTAAAAAAGAGATGAAAAACAAGAAAAGGGGGAAGGGTAGAAACACCCTGACCCCCTAGGCCTGCTCAGGGGGTCCCACAAGGACCCCCAGGGCCCAAAAAAGCATTTAAAAAAAAAAAGCGGGCGAATTTGTGCTGGGTGCGCGAATCCGGCAGAGAATTTTTTTTTTAAAAACGAAGCGCGGTCTTCCGCGCTTTGCTTTCTATAAGACCCCTGGTGGGCCAGGTCCTGGGGGCAATCAGAAAATATATAGCGGGGGCCCAAGGGAGCCCCCGCAGCCCCTGGGACCGCCACCTCCCCGGGGCTATGCTAATTATATGCGGGGGCATGCAGCCCCCCCGCAGCCCCGGGGACCGCCACCTCCCTGGGGCTTGTGAAAAAATGCATGGGGGGCTCCTGCCCCCCCACGCTGCCTTGGGGACCGCCACCTCCCCCGGGCATTGTTAATTATATGTGGGGGGCCTCGCGGGCCCCTCCAAGCCCTGGGGACCGCCACCTCCCCGGGGCTTAAATTACAAAAATGAAGGGTGGGGGGGCTCGTGCCCCTCCACACTGTCCCAGGGACCACCACCACCCCGGGGCACTAATTATTTAAATGCGGGGGTCCGTTGCGGACCCTGGGGACCACCACCTCCCCAGGGCTTTAAAAAGTTGGGCGGGGGCCGCGCGGCCCCCCTCCTGGAGCCCTCCTTGGCCCTGGGGACCGCCCTGCCATAGCAAACACTGCTTTGCTTCGTTGAAGCGAGAGCAGGAAACCTGCTCTCGCTTCAACGAAGCAAAGCAGAATTGCTTTTGGGCAAGGGGAGCTGCATGTTAGCAGCTTCCCTTGCCCAAAAGCAATGCCGGCTCCCGCAGGAGGCGGGGAGCCGGCAGGGACCGTGGGGGCATTGGGGCTCCCCCCACGGTCCCCAACGCTGCGGGCCGGTCCCGGGGGATGGGGTCCCCGGGGCCAGAAGTGGCCAAGGGAAGGGGGGCCGTGCAGCCCCCTCCCTAATTAAAAAAATATATAAATAAATAAATAAAAAAAAAAGATCGAGGCACAGCCCCGGGGGGTGGGGTCCCCGGGGCCAATAATGGCCTCAGAAGGGGGGCCGCGCAGCCCACCGCCTTACAAATAATAATTAAAAAAATATGAAATATGTGGCCATGCCCCGGGGGCTAAAATAGGCCATGGGAGGGGGGGGGCCGCGCGGCCCCCCTCCTGTTTTTTAATTTAAAAAAAAAAAATGCTCAGGCCTTGGGGGATGGGGTCTCCTGGGCCCAAAAATAATAAAGGGAAGGGGGGGCCACACAGCCCCCTTCCAAAAACCAAATTTAGAAAAAGCCGGCATATCGCCGGAGGCCCCGCCCCCTACCTGCACCACTCTGAAAACGCGCCCCCTGGCGCCTTCTAAGTTGGGGGATTAAGTCCCCTTCATTCCTAAGGGTCCCTCGGGGCCAACTAGCCCACCAGGTACCTCCAGTAAGCCACACAGAGTGGGATTGCTGAGAGGTGGTCCGAGGCCACGCCCCTTTTTACACCACTCTGCAAATGCGCCTCTTGGCGCACTGCTGGTGGGGCGATGAGGTCCTCTTGTGTCCTGAGGACCTCGGGACACGAGTGGACTTCATCCCCCGAGCAGCAGTTTGCCAGGAGGCGCGTTTGCAGAGTGGTGTAAAAAGGGGGCGTGGCCTCGGACCACTCTCAGCAATCCAGCTGTGTGGGGCTTATTGGAGGTAAGAGGTAGGCTAGTTGACCCCAAAGGACCCCCAGCAGTGAAGGTGACTTCAATCCCCATCCAAGAACACGCCAGGGAGCACGTTTGCAGAGTGGTGGGCAAAGGGGGCGTGGCCTGCTATGAGAACTTAGCAAACCTGCTGTGTGGGGCTTACTGGAGGTAATAGGAGGGGTAGTTGGCCCCCAAGGATGTCCTTGGGGGCCAACTACCCCTCTTGTTACCTCCAGTAAGTCCCACACAGTGGGATTGCTAAGACGTCTTCGGAGACCATGCCCCCTTTCTCCACCACTCTGCAAACGCGCCTTCTGGCAGACTACGGGATAAGGGAAGAAGTCCACTTTATTCCTGAGGGACTTTGGGGGCCAAGAAGCCCTCCTGGTACCTCCTGTAAGTCCTATGCAGCGGAATTCCTGAGCGCTGGTTGGAGGCCCAGCACCCTTTCTCCACCACTCTGCAAACGCGACTACTAGTTAAAGAAGCATTTGCAATGTAATAGGTTTCGCATTCTCGAGAGTTAGAGCTATTGGCGTTGTAAATGTAAAAGTTTTTTACTAATGTTTTTTGGTGTAGAGTGGATGTACATTGTGTGTAGTGGAATTATGTGGTATATTGTGCAGTGAAATTATGTGATTAGAAAGTATGTGGTATTTAGTGTATAGAATTATGTGGAGTGGGATTATGTGTTGTTGAGAGTAATTATGTGGTATTATAGTCTGTGTTGTGGAGTGGTAACCTCAGGTTTAGTCTTCCTCGTTTCCATAGAAGCTAAACTATAAACTCAATGAGGCACAAAAAAAGAAGGAACCACTGAGGAGCACTTCTGGACCTAGTCGGAGGTATGAGCAGGGCCACTGGAATTATGTGACAGTTCGGCTGCACCAATTTTCACATAATTAAACATTTTCAGCATTTGCCAAATATTCCATTATCTGCTGCCTAAACTGCAGATTTGAACAAAAAAAGCCTTGTTTCTAGCTCAAACGGCTCAAATGTTACCAAAAATGCAGCGTCACGTATTACAGCGTGGTGGAAGGCCCTTTGCAAAGCTGGAATGGTCACGTGTAACTTAGTGCAAAATGTGGGTGTTAAACTGGTAGTAATGGTGCACAAACCTTTCTTCTTTCTGTGCCTCTCTTGCCTCTTTCTGCATTACTCTTGCTTCTTACTGTACCTTTCTTCCTCTTTCTGCACCTCACTGTCTTCTTTCTGCACTTCACTTGTCTCTTTCTGCACTTCTCTTGCCTGTGTCTGCACCTCACTTGCCTCTTTCAGCACCACTGTTGCTTTTTTCTGCAGATCTCTTGCCTCTTTCTGTACCTCTCTTGCCTCTTTCTGCACCTCTCCTGCCTCTTTCTGCACCTCACTTGCCTCTTTCTGCACTTCTCTTGCTTCTTTCTACACCTCTCTTGCCTCTTTCTGCTCCTCTCTTGCCTCTTTGTGCATTTCTCTTGCGTGTTTCTGCAGTTCCCTTGCCTCTTTCTGTACCTCTCTTGCCTCTTTCTGCACCTCACTTGCCTCTTTCTGCACCTCACTCTCTTCCTTCTGCACCTCTCTTGCCTCTTTCTGCACTTCTCTTGCCTCTTTCTGCACTTCTCAAGCCTCTTTCTGTACCTCTCTTGCCTCTTTCTGCACCTCTCTTGCCTCTTTCTGTACTTCTCTTGCCTCTTTCTACACTTTTCTTGCCTCTTTCTATACCTCTCTTGCCTCTTTCTGCACCTCACTTGCCACTTTCTGCTCTTCTCTTGCCTCTTTCTGAACCTCACGCTCTTCTTTCTGCACCTCTCTTGCCTCTTTCTGCACCTCACTTGCTTCTTTCTGCATCTCTCTTGCCTCTTCGTGCACTTCTCTTGCCTCTTTCTGCATCCTTCTTGTCTCTTTCAGCACCTTTGTTGCTTCTTTCTGTACTTCTCTTCCTTCTTTCTGCATCCCTCTTGCCTCTTTCTGTACCCCTCTTGCCTCTTTTTGCACCTCTTCTACTTCTTTCTGCACCCCTCTTGCCTCTTTCTGCACCTCTGTTAGTTCTGTCTGCACTGCTCTTGCTTCTTTCTGCACCTCTTTTGCAAATTTCTGCATCCCTTTTGCCTCTTTCTGTACCCCTCTTCCCTCTTTCTGTACCCCTCTTCCCTCTTTCTGCAGTTCTCTTGCCTCCTTCTGCACCTCACTTGCCTCTTTCTGCACTTCTATTGCCTCTTTCTGCACCTCTCTTGCTTCTTTCTGCACCCCTGTTGTCTCTTTCTGCACTCGTCTTTCCTCTTTCTGCACCTCTTTTGCTTCTTTCTGCACTTCTTTTGCTTCTTTCTGCACCTCTCTTCCTTCTTTCTGCACCCTTCTTCCCTTTTTGCATCCCTCTTGCCTCTTTCTGCTGTTCTCTTGCAATTGTCTGTACCTCTCTTGCCTCTTTCAGCACCTCACTTGCCTCTTTCTGCACTTCTCTTGCTTCTTTCCACACCTATGTTGCTTCTTTCAGCAATTATTTTGCCTCTTTCTGCACTTCTCTTGCTTGTTTCTGCACCTCTCTTGCATCTTTCTGCACCTCTGTTGCCTCTTTCTGCACCTCACTTGCTTCTTTCTGCACCCCTCTTGCCTCTTTTTGCACCCCTTTTTTCTCTTTCTGCACTTCTCTTGCGTCTTTCTGCACCCCTGTTCCCTCTTTCTGCACCTTTCCTGCCTGCTGCTGCACCTTTCTTGCCTCTTTCTGTACCTCTGTTGCTTCTTTCTGCACTTCTCTGGCTCTTTCTGCACCCTTCGTGCCTCTTTCAGCACCTCTGTTGTTATTTCTGCACTTCTCTTCCTTCTTTCTGCACCCCTCTTGCCTCTTTCTGTACTTGTCTTGCCTCTTTCTGCACCTCTCCTACTTTTTTCTGCACCCCTCTTGCCTCTTTTTGCAACTCTGTTGCATCTGCTTGTTTCTGCACTTCTCTTGCATCTTTCTGCACCTCTGTTGACTCTTTTTGCACCCTTGTTCCCTCTTTCTGCACCTTTCCTACCTGTTTCTGCACCTCTCTTGCCTCTTTCTGTACCTCTGTTGCTTCTTTCTTTACTTCTCTTGCTCTTTCTGCACCCTTCACGCCTCTTTCAGCACCTCTGTTGCTACTTTCTGCACTTCTCTTCCTTCTTTCAGCACCCCTCCTGCCTCTTTCTGTACTTGTCTTGCCTCTTTGTGCACCTCTCCTACTTATTTCTGCACCTCTATTGCCTCTTTTTGCACCTCTGTTGGTTCTTTCTGCACTGCTCTTGCTTCTTTATGCACCTCTTTTGCAAATTTCTGCATCCCTCTTGCCTCTTTCTGTACCCCTCTTCCCTCTTTGTGCACCTCTCTTGCCTCTGTCTGCATACTTGCTCCCTCTTTCTGCACCCCTTTTGCCTGTTTCTGCAACTCTCTTACCTCTTTCCGCAGTTCTCTTGCCTCCTTCTGCACCTCACTTGCCTCTTTCTGCACTTCTTTTGCTTATTTCTGCACCTCTCTTGCTTCTTTCTGCACCCTGTTGTCTCTTTCTGCACCCCTGTTGCCTCTTTCTGCACCCCTCTTCCCTCTTTCTGCACCTCTCTTGCCTCTTTTTGTACCCTTGTTCCCTCTTTCTGCACCTTTCCTGCCTGTTTCTGCACCTCTCTTGCTTCTTTCTGTACCTCTGTTGCTTCTTTCTGCACTTCTCTTGCCTCTTTCTGAACCCTTTGCGCCTCTTTCAGGACCTCTGCTGCTTCTTTCTGCACTTCTCTTCCTTCTTTCTGTACCCCTCCTGCCTTTTTCTGTACCCCTCTTGCCAATTTGTGCATCTCTCCTACCTCTTTCTGCACCCCTCTTGCCTCTTTTTGCACCCCTGTTAGTTCTTTCTGCACTGCTCTTGCTTCTTTCTGCACCGCTTTTGTAAATGTCTGCATCCCTCATGCCTCTTTCTGCACCCTCTTCCCTATTTCTCTTGCTTCTTTCTGCACTTCTCCTGCTTCTTTCTGCACCTCTCTTGCAAATTTCTGTATCCCTCTTACCTTTTTCTGCACCCCTGTTCCCTCATTCTGTACTTTTCTTGCCTGTTTCTGCACCTCTCTTGCCTCTTTCGGCACCTCTGTTGCTTCTTTCTGCACTTCTCTTGCCTCTTTCTGCACCCCTCTTGCCTCTTTAAGCACCTCTGTTGCTTCTTTCTGCACTTCTCTTGCTTCTTTCTGCACCCCTCTTGCTTTATTCTGTACCCCTTTTGCCTCTTTGTGTACCTCTCTTGCCTCTTCCTGCACCTCTCTTGCCTTTTTCTGCAGTTCTCTTGCCTCTTTCTGCACCTATTTTGCTTCTTTCTGCACTTTTCTTGCCTCTTTCTGTACCCCTCTTGCCTCTTTCTGCACCTCTGTTGGTTTCTTTCTGCACTGCTCTTGCTTCTTACTGCACCTCTGACTTAGAGGTAGTTTTAATCCCCCTGCCCTATTATGTACCAGGACCTTACAGGGGAGGTCATGCCAATCACAGGGGTACCCCAACCCATAGTGTACCCTAGTGTATGTAGGTGTTTTCACTGTATTGTAAATGTCTTTTAGCATAGCACTGGCTCCGGGCCTGGTTAGTCAGAGTCATTTACCACCAGTACCAGTCAGCAAAAAGTTGGGGGCACAGGATAACTTTGCAACAAGGCCTCTTTGTGCACCTCTGTTGGTTCTTTCTGCATATCTCTTGCTTCCTTCTGCACCTTTCTGGACTTCTGTTGCCTCTTTCTGCATTTCTCTTGCTTCTTTCTGCACCTTTCTTCCTCTTTCTGCATATGTCCTACCTATGTAGGCATAGTTAGAAATTAGCATTTAAAAAACCTTAGAAATTCACTGAAAAAACCATAGGTTTCAGGGACGTTATAGTTAGAAATTAGCATTTAAAAAACCTTAGAAATTCACTGAAAAAACCATAGGTTTCAGGGACGTTATAGTTAGAAATTAGCATTTAAGGAGTCGCGCGCACCGTGACCCAAGATGGCCGCCTCATGTCGGAGCTCCGCATCGCGCCGGACTTCATATTTCACCTCGGAGCGGTTCCAGCGCTCGTCTGCACATCATGTTGTCATTTTCCTAAATCGGAATATCTCCTTTTCAAAAGGATGCCTTTTTCCAGCCTCTTCCTCATGGAGAAATAACGAAATTCTGCAGGTGAATATTTCTCACTCTCTAGCGGCCACCATTTTGTTTTTCTCTCAGCCGTTTTTTTTTCCCCTCATCTTTTCTCAAATGGCGCCTTGTTACTCATTTGTACGATGACTCCTGCATCTTTACGCATTTTTCTTAATTGACTCTTGCTTCTCACTGGAGGTCTTCAGTATTTTTTTGCATTTGCTGGTTTTTTATGAGGAACTCTTGCATTTCCTTATGTATGATGCCAGTATTTTCCTGTGCTTTTCATAGCACGCTACATGGGTAGGAGCAAACGTTTACTTCACCTCACCAAAAATCGAAGTTGAACAATCCTACTATTTGTGACACTAACGACATTACCCCTAACAATTTCTCATATCTATCTGATATATCGTCATACGGGGTTTGTCTGCTAGCGCACAGAATCTTACCATGGCATCTAAAGCACAGTTACCTCCATCTACCGGCAAGAGACTTAAACAAGATCCTCCCTCTCCTCCTAAATCTGCCTCTCCGGTTTCCTTGGACATTGTTTTGGAGGAGATACGTGCCCTCCGTCCCTTTATTGAGGAAACCAACTCTCGTCTACAAACCCTGGACAGTAAATGGTCATCTATGGAGTCCCGTCTTACTGTGGTGGAACAACACCTTGACGAGGTTAAAGACTCATCTTCAAAGATTTCCTTCTTGGAGAAGGAAGTTTTGCAATTAAGGAGAGCGACTGAAGATTTGGAAAACAGGAACCGTCGTAACAATCTACGCATTTATGGTCTTCCTGAGGGACTTGAAGGTGACGACCCTGTTGCGTACTTTACTTCCTTCTTGCCGCAGTTTTTGGGTCTTCCTCCTACAGCCTAACTGAATATACAACGAGCACATAGACTGGGCCCACGTCTGTCTTCTTCTGCTGCTCCATCTAATCCTCGTGGAGTAATTATTTTATTCTTACAATTCACTGACCTTCTGCTGGTACTGAATGCCACTAAATCTAAAAAGCAGCTACTCTGGCATGGTACAAAAGTGTTTATCTCCCAGGATGTTTCTTCAATAACTGCCAAACGACGAAAAGAATTTCTGGATCTCCGTCCGGCTCTTCGTTCCTTAGGTGCAAGATATGGTTTGTTCCATCCATGCCTGTTTAAGGTCACCTTTCTCAACAAGACTTCTACTTTTGAAGACCCAGCTGACCTCAGAAGATTTATTCAATCACACTCTATTGCCTCAATGGAGACGTCCCCTCCTCCTTCTGGATCTTGACTGTAGTACTTCTTTTGATCTGCTTTTGTGTTGAATTCGCTGTTGTGGTTTATACTATTTGGACTCCATCGTTCCTTTTGTTTTTATATACATAACTCTTTATTCCTTTTACAGGTTCATTGAAGGTTCACTGTGCTCTTCTCCATGCTCCCGCTCATGACTATTTGATGTTCTGGTGTGGTGTGTTGCCCCTTGGTGGGTGTGCTGTTTTCGTTGTCCGTTGCCGCTCCTCATCCTTCCCTTTTGTCCCCCGTAAGGTGCGTATTACAGTCGTCATTTGACATGTACTGTCTCCTCTTGTTCATATTCTCTCTCCCCTTCCTTTCTTTCCTCTTTTTCGTATTTTTCCTTTCTTTTTTCTTGACTGACTTGCATACCTCTTTCTTTATGTTCCCTTTCTCATGTGCCTTCTCATTTTTTCCCTCTTTTCTCTTTCCCTATCTCTCACCTCATAATTTTATTGTCGCATATATTGTTCTTTATGTATTCTTGATGGTTTTACATTCAGAGTTATTTCCTGGAATGTGAAAGGTTTTATTAGCCCAATTAAGAGACAGAGAATATTATCCCATCTTAGCACTTATAATCCTGGTTTGGTTCTCTTACAAGAAACCCACCTTACAGAACCCGAAGCATTAAAACTAAAAAAAGGTTGGGTAGGTTCAGTTTTAGTCTCCCCTACTTCCAATAAGAAAAATGTTGTTATTATTTTATGCCACAAGCGGCTAAATTGTAAAGTTGTTTCACAAGAGGCTGATACAGAAGGAAGATGGTTGTTAGCGAAGTTGTTAATTAATAACATTCCTTTGACTGTATTCAATGTTTATGGTCCTACCCAACCTGACTGTTCCTTTTGGCCTCTGGTTACACAGAAATGTATTCAGTTTAGAGATGATTTCTTTATACTAGGAGGTGACTGCAATCAAGTCGTTGATCCCTTTCTTGACCGCCAATCTCAGGTTCGCTTTATTCCTAGTAAAACACACAAACACTTTCTAGACACTATCTCCCAAACACACTTAGTGGATGCCTGGAGACTCTCTCACCCCGACGGTCTTGACTTTTCTTTCTTGTCTTCCCCTCATAATTCTCTCTCCCGTTTAGACTATATTTTTCTTTCTCAATCTCTATCTCAAAACCTACTATCCTCCTCTATTGAGCCTATTGTTATTTCTGACCATGCCCCAATTATAGCCGATCTTGATCTGCTCCCTCCACGTCCCAAGTCCTCCCGTTGGCGTTTTAATAACTCTCTCCTACTTGACCCGCTTTTCTCTTTCTCTTTCATTACTTTCGCTAATGAATTCTTCGACCTAAACAGTGATCCCAACTCCCCTCCCCATATATTATGGGATTCCTTTAAGGCTACAGCGAGAGGTTTTATTATAGACTTTGTCTAAAAAAAAAAGAAACGTTTTCTTCAACAACAAAAAGCTACCCTATCACACATTAAAGCCCTACAACACAAATTCTATACCTCCCCGGCGGATTCAGTCTTACCAGCTCTTATCCGTGCTAAATTAGCCTTTAACAAATCCACGACTGATAATGCCTCTTCCATCCTTCTTTGAAGCAGTGCTCGATACTACGGTGGACGTAATGAGTGGGTAAGCTTTTAGCAAATTATCTCAAAACCCGTAAAGACCGTACTCTCATCGATACTATCTACTCCTCAGAAGGTACTCCCATTCATAAAGATCAGGACATTCGTAATGAATTTATGCTATTTTACAAAGACCTCTATACTCCAGAATCTCCCCCGTCCACCTCCCTCATCCAATCTTATCTCGATAAACTCCCAACCCCTTCTAATGATCACCTTAATCTTTCTGATCTTGATATAGATTTATCCCTTAATGAATTATCTACTGCTTTAAATGTTTTAAAGAAAGGGAAGACCCCCGGTCCAGATGGTTTTTCAGTTGAATTTTATTTACATTTTTTTAACCTATTACTCCCTAAACTCTTATCTCTTTTTCATTCATATTTTCTCTCCGGTAAGACAGAAGGCACTTTTCAGGAGGCCACGATTTGTCTCATACACAAGGAAGGCCGGGGTCCTATGTTTTGTAAAAATTATCGGCCGATCTCCAGGGTTAATGTAGACTACAAATTGTTCGCCAAAGTACTTGCTTTACGACTTGATCCTCTCATGCCTCATTTGGTGGGTAAAGAGCAATGTGGCTTTGTCAAGGGCAGATTGACTTCGGATAATTCTCATCTTTTTCTTAACGTTTTGAACAAAATCCCTTCCCTTTCCACATCCTTGGCGGCCATTTCTGTCGATGCTGAAAAAGCATTTGATAGGGTTGATTGGTCCTTTTTATTTGCATCCTTGAAATGGCATGGTTTTGGTCCCAAGTTGATTTCACTTATCTCTTTATTATATTCTGCCCCCAGAGCTTCAGTATTAGTCAATGGTTCTCTTTCTTCTTACGTTTCCCTTCAACGTGGTGTCCGCCAGGGCTGTCCTCTCTCCCCTCTTCTTTTTATCTTAGCTGTCGAACCCTTCCTATCCTCAATTTGCAATAATGATTCTATATCCGGTTTTTCCTCTGGTGAACAATATTTAAAACTCTCCACTTATGCGGATGACATCCTTCTTTTCATTTCCGATCCTGAAACCTCTATCCCTCCTTTATTACATGAATTCACTTCCTTCTCCCTTGTTTCGGGCTATAAAATAAATTCCGATAAAACAGAAATTCTTCTTCTTACAAAATTTTGTCTTCCACATTCCTTCTCTTCCACCGGTTTTGCATGGAATAATTCCAAAATCAAATATTTAGGTATGTGGTTCTCCAATTCCATCGCCTCTTCTGTTAAATTAAATATGATTGAGGTCCTATCTCAGATTGACAAATTATTTTCCTCCTGGAATCCTCTCTTCCTTTCATGGTGGGGTCGGGTAAACTCAATTAAGAGGATGATCACCCCTATATTGATTTATGCTCTTTCCATGCTTCCTGTTCATATTCCTGCCTGCTATTTTAAAAAGATTGATTCTCGTCTTTCTAAATTTCTTTGGAAAAACGAAAAAGCCAGGATTTCCTTATCCTCGCTTCGCAAGCCAAAATCTAATGGGGGTGTGAATTTCCCTGACTTTCGCACTTATCATAAATCCTTTTGTCTCCGTCAAGCTTCGAAATGGCTTTCCGAGCCTTCCCCCTTTACCCCCCTATGGTTTTCCATTGAACAAGCACTGTTATTACCCTTCTCTTTAAAGGAAGTTATGGCCTTCTCTGTCAAAACTCCTCATACTTCTCTCCCCTTGTTTAAACATACTTGTTCCCTGCTGAAACCTTTGACCCAACCAAAATTTGTTTCTAGAGAATCCTTTTTAGAATCCCCAATTTGGCACAACTCCCTTATTACTATTAATAATAGACCCATCTTTTGGAAATCCTGTAGATCAAGGGTGTTAGTTTGGGTTAAGAACTTATTTGATGGCCTGTGTCCGTGCTCATTCCCCCAATTTCAAGCTACTTTCCATTGTCCCCGTTCCTTCCTCCAGAAAATCTCTATCCTAATGGCTGTTATTCTTGATACCTTCTACTCTCTTCCCTCTCTCCCTCCTCTCTCTGACCATAATCCTCTTCTTAAGATTCTCCTCTCTTTACCCAAAGCTTCTCTCATCTATAAATTCTCCTTAGCTCCTAATCCTGATCGTACCAAAACTAAATTGTACATGGGAATCTGACCTGGGATGTGAATGGACTATCATTTTTGGGGACAAAATCTGGTCCCGCTCTCTCAAAATTTCTCGCTCTGCCTCTCTTACTCAATCTATGTTTTTCCTTCACCATAGACTCTACTTTACTCCTATTTCTATAGCTAGGTTTACCCACTCTACTGATACAAACTGCTGGACTTGTGGCTCTTCTAATGCTGATTTCATACACCTTCTTTTTCTTTGCCCTTCAGTATCTCTCTTCTGGGGGAAAATATGGTCCTATATGTCTCGCTTAGTTCACATTCTCAATCCTTATTCTATTCCTCTTCTTTTCTCTGGGAGTTTATCTGACTCCTTAGATCTTCCCACTCATACACATGGTCTTTTTGACCTTATGTTAGCTTTAGCTTTTCAGCACATAACTCTTAATTGGAAAACTCTTACAAAGATCTCTGTCCAACACTGGTGGAATAGTCTCTGCCATTTTCACCGACTTGACATTGCTTTTGCCTCCTCTTGCAAACCAATGGTTAATAGGGAGCTCTTCTGGCTGCCATTCACTACTTATTTAGACAAACTAGCATTAGCAAATGATTCTCGTTTAAATGCGGAAAATTTTAAGCCTCCTTAAACATTGATTTCTCTGTTCTTTTCTTCTAACCCTTGTTGGCTTCTTGTTTTATATTAATCGTATTATAATTCTTGTTCACATTCCTTTGTAGATATGCAATATTATATTTTATCAGTTTGTAAGAGTTGCCCCTTTCCTCCCCTTCCACCATCCTCTCCCCTCCTCCCCTCTCTCCCCCTTACTTCCTTATAAAACTTAAACAGCTTTCTTTTCTCTTCTCCTGCTAGCCATTTTATCGTTTTGTACTCATTTTAATATGTTATTTTCTGTATTGCTGGCCTTTTGTATTCTCTGTTATTATTCAATAAAGCTTTTTAAACAAAAAAAAGAAATTAGCATTTAAAAAACCGTAGAAATTCACTGAAAAAACCACAGGTTTTAGGGACGTTATAGTTAGTTGGACATTTCACTCGTATAAAACCAGAGAAATTCGGCCGTTATAGTTTGTTGAGGTAACTATAGCTCGCACCCCCGCAATGCACTGCTGATGACATCACATATTACATCACTCATGACATGGTCAGTGACATCACTGATGACATCAGTGATAACATCTCAAATGACATCACTGATGACATCACTGATGACATCATCCACTTGATAATCTGATGCACCTCCTCACACCCTAATATAAACTTTGATACACCCACTCTAAAATACAGACTACCATTTTCGAAACCAAAGACACACCAATACCAGTTACTACATGCCCACTCACTGATTCCTAGGTCTACACACACATCTACTCATTCACCCATACAGTCACTCATACATGCAGCCACTCATCAATACAGCACTATCATATGCACTCATACACCTATACAGACACTCACACACCACCACTCACCCATAGAGTTACTCACACACAGTCAGTCATGCAAAGAATCAATCACACTCCCATTTACTCACATACACAATTATTCACACACCACCTCACTTGTTCATACAGATACTAACACGTACTTACTCTCTTATACAATCACTGACACAAGCACACACTCATCCATACAGCCACTCTCACAATCACTCACTCTCACATATAGTCATTTATATAGTCTAACACTCACATATACTGCCTTTCACATATGTAGTTACTCATGTACCACTGAGACATCTACACACTCACCAACACACCCATATACACACTCACCCACCCATACAGCCCTTCACAGACGTACTCTTGAACCCATACACCCAGTGAATCACCCACTCACACATCTATGCACAAAGTCACATACCCCCCACCCACCCACACAGACACTCAGGCACCCATACAGATACTCAGACAATCAATCAATAACCCATATAGACACTCATATAGCTACTCACCAACCCATGCAGCCGCTTACACACCAACTGACAGACTGATACAGACATTCACACAGTTTAGTCACTAACCCATGCATTCAGTAAGACACGTTTAATCACTCACTTATACAGTCAGTCATGCACCTACTAAATCATCCATACAGACACTCATACACCCACTCATTCTTCAATATACCTTGGCATATATATATATATATATATATATATATATATATATATATATATACATATATATATATATATACAAAACATATTTAAACTTTTTAGAAACACTCAGTCACTGGATGATGTCATCAGTGATGTCATTAGTGATGTCATTTGAGATGTCATCAGTGATGTCACTGACCATGTCATGAGTGATGTAATATGTGACGTCATCAGCAGTGCATTGCGGGGGCACGAAATATAGTTACCTCAACTAACTATAACGGCCGAATTTCTCTGGTTTTGTACGAGTGAAATGTCCAACTAACTATAACGTCCCTGAAACCTGTGGTTTTTTCAGTGAATTTCTACGGTTTTTTAAATGCTAATTTTTTTTTTTATGTTTAAAAAGCTTTATTGTATAATAACAGAGAATACAAAAGGCCAGCAATACAGAAAATAACATATTAAAATGAGTAAGTATTGGGAGTCGATTTTTTTGTAGTCTATATTTTTTCATCTCTATTTTTTACATCAATATTTTTGACATTGATGTTGTGTCAGTGAACCAGCACAGTACATGCCGATGACAAAGCAGTATATAATGGATAATGACTGGCTTTGCATAAGTAAAAAGAAGCCAAGTGGTTTAAACACCACTTAATGTGCATTCTGGCTTATAAGTAGAAATATAGTGTACTACTGTATGATAAAGGAATAGTAAGAAAAGAACCATTTTAGGAAAGTCTGTAAATGTAGGGAAAACAAATTTTATTTTTTTATTAAAGTTTACGTAGTACCTCACTACTACCTAGATAGTACCACAGTATTTACAGAAAGATGAAAAATACACTATTGAACACCATAACTGTGAAATACAGTTAGTACAGTGTATTTTTATTTTTTCCTACAATTTTGTTTTTGTTCTTTCGTGGTACTTTCTAGGTAGTATCACGGTACTCTGTAACCTTTTAAAATAAATACACTATAGAGCATCATATTTGTGAAATATGGTGTAGTAGAGTGTTTATTTAATTATTTTACAAATGTATCCTGGGGCAGATTTACGAGCCCCCTGCGCCACCAGTACGTCACTTTTCGTGACGTACTGGTGGCGCAGAGGGCTGCCCCATATTTACAAGGACAGGAAAAGCCACCCTGCGTGACTTTTCCTCTCCTTGTAAATATGGCCCCTTCACACGCAGCACTTTGCGGTGAAGGGGCGTTCCATGGGTGTTGCTGTGGGTGTTCTCACGCAACACTCATGGAACAAGACACATCTCCAGAATTACGAGAAATCGTAACTCTGGAGATGCGTCTAAGCTACGCCACCCGAGAGGTGGCGTAGCGAGGCGCACCGAGGAGAAATGTTTTCATTTCTCCTCGTTTTTCCTCTTTCAATGCGTGCTGCATTCTGCAGCACGCATTGAAAGAGGAAAATGGTTGTAGTGATTGTTTTTGTGCAGGAAGGTTCCCCTTCCTACACAAAAACAATCTCCCCACGACATGGGCATCCTTGCACCATGGTGCAAGGGTGCCTGCGCCAGCGCATGGCTGCAGTTTGTGCGCCAGCGCAGGGGAAGCACAAGGATGCAACATATTCTTGTAAATATGTCGCATCCCTGTGCTTCAAAACTAACGCAGCGCGGCGCAGCAAAATGACTTGCTGTACCCCGCTGCGTTAGTTCAACGTAAATCTGCCCCCTATTTTTAAAAAAGTTTAAGCACTGCGGTACTTTCTAGGTAGTACTTAAGTACTCCGTATCTTTTCTTTAAAATATAAAATCCTACAAAACCACTTACTTTATTCACTTACCAAAAATGCCTTAAGCCTTTCTATGAGGTTGTGAAACAGTAGTACACTATGGGGTATATTTACATGAATTGCCGCTAAGCAAAGTTAAAAATACATTGGTACATGGCGTTAGGATCAGCTCGTGGCAGCGATTGTTGCTGCAAACACTAGCGTCACGGCGATAAAAATATTGACACTAACGTGGAAAAAGTGACGGCAGCCCAATTAGCGGACATAAAACTCACGTTAGTCAGCCGCACATCACTATTCTTTACGCTTCTCAGAAAAAAAAAACACAAAAAGCCCGCAAAAAAAAATAGATACCTGAAAGTAAAATGGAGCAGCTTGGACCCAGTTCAGCAGCAGACAACAATTCCCCTAACCCCCCCCCTAACTGCCAGGATGACCAGCCAGAGTCTCAGGGGTAGAGGAAGAGGAAAATAAGAGTCAGTCAAGAGGAAAATGAGATCCTGATTGCGGAGGTGACGGAGAATCAACACCAGCTCTTCGTCAGCTCCAAGGTGTTATTGGGGACCAAAAATGACATTTGGCAGTCCATTGTGAGCAAGGTGAACGCAGTAGCAGAAGTTAAGAGGACAGTGACCGACTGTAAGAAGCGCTTGTTGGACTTGTCCCTTTTTGCAGGGTCATCCCTGAACTTTTTGCCTTCCTCCTAGCCTTTTTTCTGACATGGTGTTGGTGGTATTAGGACTCTGGGCACTTTAGCACTGCTGTCCAGTGTAAAGTGCGTGTGCTCTCTGTGGTAAACATGGTAAGATTGGTCTACACCTGTTTGGCATATTTAATTTACCTGTCAGTCCCTTGTAAAGTGGTATCTCAGATACCCAGGGCCAGTAAATTAAATGCTACTGGTGGGCTTGCAGCGCTGATTGCGTCACCCACCAAAGTAGCCTTTCAAACCTATCTCAGGCCTCTACCATCGAAGGGCCTGTGCGCGCAGTGTTACTGCCGCTGTGACGTGGCACCCAAAGTGTGTGGACGTCTGTGACCCCCGTTTTACTGCATGTCAGTCACCCCTAAGGTAGGCCCTAGCTAGCCCTTTGGGCTGGGTGCATTGTAGGTAGAAGGTAGGACATGTACCTTAAGTGTGTGACATGT
This sequence comes from Calotriton arnoldi, assembly GCA_963921515.1. NCBI lineage: Eukaryota > Metazoa > Chordata > Amphibia > Caudata > Salamandridae > Calotriton > Calotriton arnoldi. Next base: position 34,707 of record CAWUFW010003201.1, on the reverse strand, counting down.
CCTGGTAGTGACAAACAGCCATTTTGGTTTCTCACTGCTGTGAGGCTGCCCTCCCATAGGAATGCACTGGGGATTCCCTGATAAGTGTTTCAGTGGTAATTCCTGATATGAGAGGAGCAGCGTGGTCAAGTTTGGTATGTTTGGAATAGTGATAATAAATGCTACGCAATGGTGTGCGCAGATTTATTATCACTATTTTAGAAATGCCACTTTTAGAAGTTGGCATTTCTGTGTGCTATGTGTCTGCCTGCTTGATGTGTATTGCATGTCTGGCTCTGGAGTGACAGGGGCTGGTGAGGTGTGTGTGGCTCCAGGGAGGGCAGGGTGAGTCAGCACTAGGCTGAATAGGAGACCTGCATTTGGAGTAGTGGGAGGAGTAGTCCCCTGACCCTGATAGGTCTGTGCCTGCATGGGTGAATGCTGGCTCCGCCCCCTGTGTTGTGTCTGATGACCGAGCCCCCACCTGACAAAGAGGAAGAGGAGCCTGGTAAACAAAGTGCTCCACTACCCCCCAGAACCAGTTGAGACTGGTTCCCAAAGCCCTGTGCCAAGGGCAGAACAAAGGAAAATGCTGTTTAAGTACTGGGGCTGTGACCCCATGTTTGTCTGCTTCCTTTTGCTACTTGGGGACTTGCTGCTGCTGGGCTCCAGGAGGAACTGCCACGAGGGACTGCCTCCCTGCTGGAGGGCCCTGTGAGCTGGCCTGCCTGGGCCCAGCCTTGTGCCCCTGAAACTTTGGACTGAGCGCCTTGAGAGCGCGATATCTCTCTCCCAGGACAGGGGAAGTGCTGGTGCCCTGCAGTGCGAGGCTGCAACCTGTCTGGAGGGAATCCCGGCATGGTGATTCCCCGTGCTTCGAGGTGGAGCGGGAGCCCACCCCACACTTGTGTTTATTTAAAGGCGGGAGCCTACCCCGCATTGTGCGCTCCTTTGGAAGCGGGAGCCCACCCCGCACTGTGGTGTTCGAAAGAGGATAGCGGGAGCCCACCCCGCATTTGCGTGCTGTTGGGAGCAAAGCAGGATCCTACCCCGCATTGTGGGTACTTCTGCAGCAGAGCGGGAGCCCACCCCGCACTGCCGCTGCTTATGGGAGCGGGAGCCCACCCTGCATTAGTGTTTTATCTAAAGGTGGGAGCCTACCTGCACTTTGGTGAGGAGAGAGCTGCCGCTGCAAAGCGACCCGGAAGCCAGGCAAGTGCCGCCTGGTTGTGGGCAGAGCCTCACACAGCCGAGGAGGAAGTCAGACGTCTCGTCCCTGAGCGTGGGCGGGGCTCACATGCACCGTGGAGAGCCCCGCACGCCGGCCAGAGGAGGACAGAGCTTTCCAGATTGCCCCGACACCAGAGAGAGGGACCTGAGCCTCGCGGGCTCCACTTGGCTGATTCCTGCAGCCCCTCCCTCCGTGAGCGGAGCCGACGCGAGGAGAGGAGACGGCCCCGGTGCTAGTGCCCAAAGAGGAAGACCGGAGGAGTCAAGCAGAGCCCCGGTGAGTGGGGCGACCAGTGAGCCTTTTCTTTTGATGCCGTGGGGGGGCGCCAGGAGGAGCCCGGTAACGGGGGCTCAGGAGGCAGGGCAGTGCCAAAGGTGATTCCACAGCTGCACCACAGAAGCGCGGGCAGCTGCCACGTGGAGGCCATTTGGTAGTTAGAAGTTCTGGAGTGGGGATTCCAAGGCACAGTTGGTGCCAGTGCTTGTTGGCTGTCTCAGCTGCACCGCGAGAGCGGGGGCAGCTGCACCGAGGGGGCATGTTCATTTTGAGAGCAAGTAAGGGGTGAGATGCACCCCAAGCCCCCAGCGCATTGCGCACAGTGTTTTCGCTGCCAAGGCAGCCAGAGGGCCAGTGGAAGGCCCTCCAACTAAGAGCCCTGACATTTGGGACAAAGGGCATTGGAGCCCCACAGAAGGCCAGTTGGCCTGGGGCCATTATTGTGTACCGGTAGGGCGCAAGGCCCTAAAAGGAAGGCATAATGCAGTTATGCCCAAGGTGATGTATGCACCTGGGGAGTGTTACTAAGGTGCACTTCAGTAATGTGTTTTATGCCTAATGTGATGCCTATTGCATAATGTGTTTATGCCTAGGATGTTTATGCATAATGTGTTTTATGCCTAATGTGATGCAGACATAATGCGTTTATGTTGCTAATACTAATGCTGAGTACAGTATTTTGCTAGTAGTTACTGGTTGTGTTCTACATTTGCTACTTGCACTTTGTGATGGTTCTGACAGTGGCCCGATTGGCCCTGTCATGTACATAATCCCCTGTGAATTTCTACCTGGTGCCAGTTGGCACAGTGTATATGTATGATTATGATTCTAATGTGTTTTGGATAATACAAAGGCTATTTGTTTTATATAACCTTGTGTGGAGTTTCTTTTGTAGGGTGCCTAGTGTGTTGCTGCTGTGTGTGTGTTGTGCAAACGCTTTACACATTGCCTCTGGGATAAGCCTGACTGCTCGTGCCAAGCTACCAAGGGGGTGAGCAGGGGTTATCTTCAGCGTGTAACTCCCTTGCCCTGACTAAAGTGGTGGTTTCTGCCTGGCTTAGGCGCAAGCCCTAGCCAACCAGAAATCCCATTTCTAACAGCGCTGGCATGATGCCAAGCGCAATACTAAGCAGAAACTGGCCAACAATCGACAGGCAGCACTGCAGACCGGAGGTGGGAGTCCAGCGCCACAGGAGGAGCTAGATGCCTTGGAATAACAGGTGTCTACAGTCATCTGTGAGGAGTCGGTGGTTGGAGTCGAGGGACAAGATAGTGCTGACTATGACCGGCTCGTCAGCAACAGGGTAAGTAACAACCAGGGACATGGGGTAGGGTGTCCCACAATGCTTTGGGTCTTGCAGAATGTTGCTTCTGTCCATCTAAATATGTCTCAGTGCCCACCCACACTGTGCGCAGATCAAATACCAGATACACAGGTACTTGAGGTCTATTAGAAATGCGGGTCTCTAGTTGGCAATGGTTGGCACAGTTGTCCAAGTAGGGACCCTTCTTCCTAGTCAGGGTAAGGGGAATACACTTCTAAAATAACCCCTGCTCATCCCCTTGGTAGCTTGGCACGAGCAGACAGGCTTATCTCAGAGGCAGTGGGTAAGGCATTTGTGCACACATACAGTCTTACAGTAAAAACACTACAAATGGACACCACACCAGTTTAGAAAAATAAGTTATCTTTATCTAAACCAAACAAGACCAAAATGACAAAAATCCACAATACAGTAATAAAAATATGACTTTTAAAAGGTAGAAACAGTTCTGTCCATACCAAACTATAGATGCGACACTTTCAACAAAAAGTACCTTGGATGCGTCAAAATCATAAACAAAAACAGCCGCAGGGAAGGTGATGTGTCGGTTCCTTAAGCGCAGGGAAGGTGATGGGTCGGTTCCTTACTCCAGGGGAGGTGATGCGTCGGTTCCTTACTGCCACGCAGGGGAGGTGATGTGTCAGTTCCTTACAGTGTGGGGAGGTGATGCGTCTGTTTCTTGCTATGTGGGGAGGTGATGCGTCGGTTTCTTAGTGCGACCCCAGCGTTGATGTAGACCTGGTGCCCTGGTGCGATGCATGAGGATCAGGGATGCATTGAGTCTTGATGCAGCGGCGGCAACGGCACTGCGTTGATTTCTTCAGCCACGGTCCCACGATGCATTGGGTCTTGCAGCCGCACAGCAGGGGCTGCGTCGAGTATCGGTGCGGTGAACTTGGATTTCAGAGATCGGTGCACTAGATGCGGCTTGCTGTGATTTCTCGAGACAATGTTAGGTGCTGTGTCGATTTCTTCGGTGATGCGTTGGAAACAGGTACGGATACGTCGCTCTTTTCTTAGTTGCGTTGCTTTTCCAGCTCCCAACAGCAAGAACAACCTCCAGAGGCCCAGAACTGTGACAGGCACCTCTTGGCAGGTCAGAACTCCCAGCAAGGAAGTTCAGGGGAGCTGGGGGTGAAGTCCTTGTATCCCTGAGACTTCAAAACAGGAGGCAAGCTCAACTTCAAGCCCTTGGAGATCTTCCTCAAGCAGGGGACATAGCACACAGCAAAGTCCTTGTCCTTTCCTTGGCAGAAGCAACTACTGCAAGCCAACCCCAGACAGCTCACCGCAAAGGGGCAGTACTTCTCCTCAGTTTCTCCAGCTCTTCTCCTTGGCAAAGGTTCCTCTTGAATCCTAGAAGTAATCTAAAAGTCTGGGGTCTGGGCCCCACTTTTTACAGCACACACTCCTTTGTTCTCTGGTGGCAGAGAAGCTCTTTGCCCAGCCAAAACCAGCTCTGTCCTCTCTGGTGCAGCTTCCTGGCAGGAGGTGGAGACAGTATTGTCCAAGGGAGACCAGGCCAATTCAGGTGTGAAAGAAATCTCCTCCCCTACTCTGAATGCAGCTCAGGTCTAATCAGCCCAGCCCTGACTCACCCTATAAAGGCAGGACACACCTCCCTCCCTCCCAAGAGGCTGTCTGAACAGAATGCACATCCCCAACCCCTGTCACTCCAAAGCCAGACGGCCAATACACAAACCTAGCAGAGGCGCACAGGATGGCTAAGCAAGAAAATACCTACTTTCTAAAAGTAAAACACAGAATGTAAAAATCATCCTCACTAAAAGATGCATCTTTATATTCAGAGTTCAGGCATACTAAACTTTCTCTTCCTATCTTGTCCCAATGAAAAGTTATATGTATAAGATGCTATAAATAAACTCCCATTCTATCCTATGGTTCAGATAGCCTTTCAATAGTGAAAAACGAAATTAGTAGTATTTCAGAACATGCCACACACATCAGGACATGTCCTACCTTTCCCATACACTGCACCCTGCCCACAGGGGTACCCTGGGCCTACCTTAGGGGTGACTCACATGTAAGAAAAGGGGAGGTTAGGGCCTGGCAAGTGTATGCACTTGCCAGGTCTACATGGCAGTACCAAACTGCGCACAGACACTGAAGTGGCAGGTCTGAGTTACATTTACCGGCTGCTTATGTGGGTGGCACAATCAGTGCTGCAGGCCCTCTAGTAGCATTTGATTTACAGGCCCTGGGCACACACAGTGCACTGTACTAGGGACTGACTAGTAAATCAAATATGCCAGTCATAGAATCACCAATCCATATTAACAATTTATAGAGGGAGCACTTGCACTTTGGCACTGAACAGCAGTGCCAAAGTGCCAAAAGCATCTAGACCAGCAAAAACTAAGTCCAACGCACAGTGAAAACACAGGAGGCAAAGGCAAAAATACAGGGGAAACCCACGCCAATGATGCCAGGTCTAAAACATGTCCCCTCCAGCTGAAATGTAGGGAGAACTACACACCCTCTTGGAAGTTCTCTTCACTAAGGTGAAAAATCTGCACAGACCATCAGCATTGGCGTGTTCTGTACCAGGGCGGTGTTCCACCGTGAAGTCCATCCCCTGTAGGGAAATGGACCACCTCAACAACTTTGGGTTCTCACCCCTCATCTGCATCAACTATCTGAGGGGCCTGTGGTCGGTCTGAACCCCAAAGTGAGTCCCAAACAAGTAGGGACTCAGCTTCTTCAGCACCCAGACCACAGCAAAAGCCTCACGCTCAATCACACTCCACCTCTGTTCCAGTGGAAGTAACCCCCTACTAATAAAGGCTACAGGTTGGTCTCTGTAGGACTTGGCCCTTTTTGGCTGAGGTTCCCTAAACTTTTTGCTTTCCCCCTAGACCTTTTTTCTGACGTTATGTTGCCAACTTAGATGCTTTGGACACTTTGCCACTGCTAAACAGTGTCAAAGTGCAAGTGCTCCCTGTGTAAAGTGTAATGGAAATTAGTTGTCCATGATTGGTATGTTTGCCTTACTAGTAAAGTCCCTAGTAGAGTGCACTATGTGTGCCAGGGCTGGTAATGCAAATGCTACTAGTGGGCCTGCAGCACTATTTGTGCCACCCACACAAGAAGCTTTATAAAGGGAACTCAGGCCTGCCATTGCAGGGCATGCGCGCAGTTTGTTAAACTGCCATGTTGTCTGACAAGTGCACTCACTTGCCAGACCTTACCCTTCCCTTTCTATGCATATCAGACAGCCCTATGGTAGGTCTAGGGTACCCCCTGGGCAGGGTGCAGTGCATGTGAAAGGTAGGACATGTACTAAGGTGTGTACCATGTCCTGACAGTGAAATAATCTCCATTTAGTTTTTCACTGTTGAAAGGCCATCTTGCCCATAGGACAGAATGGGGAGGCTGTGTAAATATGTTTTCCAGCCTATCTTCCCAAAGGCTTAAGATGGAAAGGTGAAGTTTAGTATGCCTGAACTCACAATGTAATAACACATCTTTTTATTCAGGTGGTTTTTGCATTGTGTGTTCAGAAGCCACTCTTTTAGAAGTGGCTGAGTTTTTGTGCTCTAACATCTCTGTGTGTCTCTGCCTGGTTGTGGATTGACTGTCTGGATTTGAAAGCGATAGGATCTGGGAAATGTCTTGACCCAGGGGAGGAGGTGAGGCAGCAACAGGCTGACCTGCATTTGGAATGTAGGGGGAGGAGTAGCCCCTAGAGGTGAAGAGGCCTGGGTTGCTGCTATAAAACAATTGTCCCATCTCCTGCTGAGTGATTGAGAATCCAGACCCCCACTAATCAAAGGATAAAGGTGTCACTGGCAGGGAGGCACCCAGAACTAGTTTGAACAGGGGTCAGTGCCCCCTGAATACAAAGACTTCAAAGCCATTGAGGGGTATAACTATGAGAGCTGAAGCCCCTGAACTTTGGAGAATGGCTTGATCAAGTGTGAACAAGACTGGAGCTACTTCGTGGTCAAGAGGACCTTGCCAAGGAAGAAACAACTGAATAGACTGAAGGATAGGACTAACCCTTGCTGTGTGTTCTGGGGCTGGCCTGCAGTTTGCTGTTTTAACCAAGGAAAGGCTAAAGGGACTTTGCTGTGTGCTGTGTCCCCCTGCTTGAAGGACTTTGCTGTGTGCTGTGTCCTGAAGTAACTTATCCCCAAGGGCCCGAGGTGAGCTGGCTCCCTGTTGCGGAAACACAGGAACACAAAAGTTTCCATGAGAGTCTCAGCGGCACTGTGTGTGCATGCTTGTTGCAGCCTGAGACCCTCGTAAGGCGTGCCCTGTGATCGTGGGCACCTGGAGTCCAAGCAAGGATCAGCGTTGATGTGTACGGGTGATTCATGCAGCCTGAACCTCTTGTGCGGATTGTCCAGTATGGTGTGCACCGGAATCCAAGTGAGTCTCATCGCCGCTGTGTGCGTGTGCGTTGGGCACTATGAGACCTTCGTGAGGATTGGCCTTGTTATCGTGTGTACCGGAATCCAAGTGAGTCTCATTGACGCTGTGTGCAGGTGCGTGGGGCACCGTGAGACATTCGTGAGGATTTGCCTTGTCATCGTGTGCACCGGAGTTAAAGTGAGTCTCAACGGCGCTGCGCGCGTGATCTTCGTGCAGCCTGAGACCTGCGTGTGGAGTGCCCAGTGATCATGCACTCGAAGTTCAAGGAAGACTCAGCGGCGCTGTGTGCGTGTGCCCTGGGGCAGCCTGTGATCTTCGTAACTGTAGCGGCTCGGACCGGCAGCCCCGGAGTAGCTGAGCCGCCGGCCCGAGCCCGATGTTGCCAAGGGACAAAGATTGCATTGGAGGCCCAGCTGCTGGATGAGGAGAGTGAGTTTGCGCCCCCCAGGTAACATGTGTCGACTCCTGGGGCAGGGTGCGGGCTCGGAGGGAGACGCTCTCGGCCTCTCTCTCGTTCCGGCAGCGCAAGCCTCTGCTTCGGCTCGTATTGCGGCCCGTATTGCCAAGGGAGTGGCAGTACTGGGGGCCGGAGTGCGGAGCTCAAATTTTTGGTTACATCGTACCTGTGTTGGGGGCAACTGTTGAGAGTCTGACTGCAAGTCAGAAGGAGAGGCGGAGAGACCGCCTACAGCACAGTGATCGGTGCCGGAGTGTATTACGCATTAGTCCATTACTGCATAACGGAGTACCTGACTGTCGTACTACACATTGCATCATTTCTGCATAACGAAGTACTTGATTAGTGTATTACGCATTGCACTGGTTCTGCATAACGAACTACCTGATTAGTGTATGACGCATTGCACTGTTTCTGCATAACGAACTACCTGATTGTCGTATGACGCATTGCATTGTTTCTGCATAACGAACTACCTGATTAGCGTATGAAGCATTGCATTATTCCTGCATAACGGACTACCTGATTAGTGTATTGCGCATTGCCTTACATGTGTATAACGACGTACCTGGTGGTTGTGCTACGCATTGCATTATGTTTACATCGCAAAGTGCCTGATTGTTGCGTACGCAGTGCATTATTTTTACATTGCAGCAGTACCTGATTCTAGCATTACGATCTGCATAACAGGGTGTTAGGATTAGCGTAGGATGTTTAGAAGTGCTCATTAATATCGCCAGAACTGATAAGGGCTGGCTGGCCTAACAACCGGCCAGGAGGAATATTACAAATACGCATATGTTGGATTTATATCGTGTGGTCTGATCGTATATCTTTTTATATAAAATGTATACTCGTTTTTATAAAACTCATGTGGAGTCTATTTGTGTGTCATCATTGGGTTGCTGTGAGCGTGATTGCAAATACTTTACACATTTGCCTTGAAGATAAGCCTGGCTGCTCGTGCCAAGCTACCGAGGGGGTGAGCGGGGCTATCTCAGAAGGTGACCTTCCTTACCCTGACGTTGGACGCGGGTACCTACCTCAGCCAACCAGGGGATTTTAACCCTGGTTCTAGCATCTGGGTGGCAGAGGTAGGGGATTTGAACCCCGGGTCTAACAGTCTCATTTAGTTGTGAGAGCACAGCCCCCACACCATGCTCTGAAGCATCTGTCTGCACCACGAATTCCTTTTAGAAGCTGGGCGCCTTGAGCACGGGCACCGTGCACATGGCAGATTTCAGGGCATCAAAACTTTCTGACAGGCGTCAGTCCAGGTCACCTTCCTGGGCTGCTTCCTGGAAGTCAGCTCAGTCAAGGGGGCAACAATAGTGTCATACCCCTTGACAAATCTCCTGTAATATCCGGCGAGGCCTAAAAAGGCTCTCACCTCTGTCTGGGACTTGGGGGGTTCTCAAGCCAGAATGGTGTCAATCTTAGGCTGTAGGGGCGTCACCTGTCCGCTTCCTACCTGGTATCCTAAGTACACCACTGATCCCTGCCCGATCTGGCACTTGCTATCCTTGACCGTAGGCCTGCCCTCTGCAGGGCCTTCAACACTTCCCAGAGGTGGTGCAGATGCTCCTCCCAAGTGGCACTGAACACTGCAATGTCATCCAGGTAGGCAGCACTGAAATCATCCAGCCCAGCCAACACCTGGTTGACCAACCTCTGAAAGCTGGCAGGGGCATTCTTCAATCCAAAGGGCATCACCCGGAATTGGTAGTGCCCCTCTGGGGTTGAATATGCAGACCTTTCCTTGGCCCCATCAGTTAAGGCAATCTGCTAGTACCCAGACGTTAAGTCAAACGTAATAAGGTACTGGGCAGTTCCCAACCAATCTATGAGCTCATCAGCTCTGGGGATGGGGTGTGCGTCAGTCCTGGTGATGGAATTGAGCCCTTGGTAGTCCACACAGAACCAGAGTTCTGGCGTGGCACCGGGTGTGGCAGCCTTCGGGACCAAGACCACTGGGCTCAATCACCCCGAGAGCTAACATCTTGGAGACCTCCTCCTTGCTGCAAGCTTCGACCCTGTCAGTCACCCTGTAAATTTTGTGCTTCACAGGAGGACTGTCCCCAGTGTCCACATCATGGACACACCACTGAGTGACACCAGGGGTCAGGGAGAACAGAGCAACAAACTGTCCCAACAGTTGGCGGCAGTCACTCTGCTGTTCAGTAGTCAGGGTGGGGGAGAGTGTTACACCGTCCACTGACCCATCATGTTCCTTAGCAGACAGGAGGTCAGGAAGAGGCTCAGTCTCCTCCTCCCATTCCAGCATCTCTCGCTAGGAGCATGCCCACTTCGGACCTCTCCAAGTGGGGCTTAAGGTGGTTCACATGTAGGACCCGTAAAGGGTTCCTTGGAGACTGCAAGTCCACCAGATAGGTGACTTGACTCTTGCGCTCCACCACCTCAAATGGCCCAGTCCACTTGTCCTGGAGCGCACAAGGCTCACCTGGGGCCATGACCCACACTTTCTGGCCAGGCTGAAACTCAATCAGAGTGGCATTGTAATCATACCACCATTTCATCTCTTCGTGGCTGGCTTCCAGATTTGCCTGAGCAAGTTGCCTGAAGCACTTAGTCTGGTTCCTGAAAGCCAGCATGGAGCTATATACATCCTGGGGGTGTTTACTGGGAGCTTTATCCCAGCCTTCTTTGACCAGACTCAGAGGTTCTCTTACAGGATGCCCATACAGGAGTTCAAAGGGACTGAACCCTAAGAACTTCTGTGGTACCTCCCTGTAAGCAAACAACAGGCATGGTAAGAGGACGCCCCACTTATGCCTCATGGGCTCACCAAGACCCATAATCATGCCCTTCAGGGTCCGGTTGAATCTCTCAACCAGTCCATTACCTTGGGGGTGGTAAGGAGTGGTGAACTTATAGGTAACACAGCACTCCGGCCACAGGGACTTCATATACTTGGATATGATGTTGGTACCCTGGTCAGACACCACCTCTCTGGGGAATCCCACATGGGAGAAGATCCCCATCAATGCCCGACCCACCACGGAGGCAGTCACAGTCCGGAGAGGGATGGCCTCGGGGTACAGGGTTGCATGATCCACCAAGACCAGGATTAACCTGTTGCCCATGTCTGTCTTGGGATCCAGAGGCCCCACAATTTCAATTCCCACCCTCCCAAAGCGGGGGCTGACTACAGGGAAAGGTTGGAGAGGAGCCTTGCACTTCCTCCCACTCTTACCACTTGCCTGGCAAGTCTGGCAAGACCTACAATGTGGGGCCAGTAAAAGTGGGTGACAAGCCTTTCAAAGGTCTTGTCTTGCCCCAAATGCCCTGACATCATGAGCCAGACCCAGTAGGAAGGCTCTGAAGCGCTAGGGTACCACCAGCACATGGGCTGACCCAGGCTCAGCAACCTTAGCCTCACTATACAGATGACCATTCTCCCAGAAAATCCAGTGTGACCCGAACTGATCACCTGCTGCTTGGTTTGCAGCCTGCTGCCGCAAACCAACAAAAGAAGGGCATTCCTGCTGCTCCTTGCAGAATTCTTCCCTGGAGGGGGTCCTTCCTGATGCCAATGGGTCAACTCAGGCAGGTCCCCCAGTTCGGCCACTTGCTCCCCTGTAGGCTCCAGGGCGTCCCCATCAAGGTTTGCCTCCTCCTGGACCGTGGGAACTTTGGGGCCAGTTTCCCACGCCCCCTGCCTCTTCTCTTTCTGGCAGGCACCTGGGCCACTCTTTCAGGCTCCAGGTCCTCTTGACTGCCCTTACCGGCTGCCATAGACTGAGTGGTCACACGCGCCCACTCAGGCAGACCCAACATCTCCAAATGAGACTTACGCTCCACCTTCTCCCAAGGGGAACTCTCCAGATCGTTGCCTAGCAGACAGTCAACAGCCATGGCTGGCCTCACAATTACTTTCAAGGTACCTGAGACCCTCCTCCCCACTCAAAGGGAACCTGTGCCACTTTGCAGAGGCACTCTGAGTTGTCTGCTGCAACTACTGGGTAAAGTACATTGGGGACCACCTGTTCTTCAGACACTAGCCAACAACTGACAGCTGTCACACTGGCTCCAGTGTCACTCAGAGCCTGCACCCTATGGCCGTTTATGGTCACCCACTGCCCCTATTTCTTAGTGTTAGCGGGCAGGTGGGTTCTTAGGACCATCTCACTGTCTCCTAGTGAGACAAAGGTCAACTCTGCTGACTCCCACCCTTCCTGGGAAGCCGACTCCGCCCTCAACGCTACACTAGTCAACTCACGGGGCAGTGCACCTGTGGGTGCAGTGGTTGCCTTCTTGGGACACCTAGGATCCCCTATGAAGTGACCCACCTGACCATAAGCATAACATGCGGGGGCCCTTCTGGGCAGGCTTACCTGCAGGAACCCATGGCTTCTTCTCACTGGTGGGCTGGGAACCCTTCCCTTGGTTCCCTTGGGAACTACTTTGGGGCCCTTTTTGGAACTCCTTCTGTTTACCCTTGTCCCCCCTACTGTTTTGCTGGGGACGCTGCCCACCTTTGGCGGAGTCTCCCACATGACCTTTGTGGACCTTGCTACTGACCCAGCGGTCCGCCTCCACAGCAAGCTTCCTGGGGTCAGTCAGCTAACTGTCAAACAAATGCTGGCATAGCTCTGGAAAACAACTACCAGATAAGTGCTCCCATGCAACCAAATCAAAGAGCCCCTGAAAATCATTTACCTGGCTACCCTTCACCCAACCATGCAGTATTCTGGAAAAATAGGACACATACTCCACCCAAGTGCTTGACTCCAGCTTCTTACAGACCCTCAACTTCTGCATGTTGAGTTCTGGGGTCAACCCATACCTTTTGATCAAGGCTTCCTTCATGTGGGCATAAGACATTTGCTCCTCGCTTGGTAAGGGTAACAAAGTTTCCCTCCCCTCTGTCATGAAGCGGCTCCACAACCCTGCTTCCCAGTCTCTCCCAGGGATTTTGTGGGACCTCATTGCTACCTCATATGCTTTAAACCACTGACCAATATCCTCACTCTTTACAAAATCTTTAACCACTTCCTTGGGGATGTATACCTTCCCTTCTCCAGGCACTGGCAACAAGCTGCCACCATTGGAACTAGGCGCCACACTCTTGCCTTTATATCCAGTTCCTTCAAACTTCTCTCATGCTCTAAGAGCATCCTCTTTTCTTCGAGGACCAATTTCTGTTTCTCTTACTCCAATTCCCTATCCTCCTTCCCCAGCCTGAGCTTCGTAAGCTCCAACTTATGCACTCTGCTTCTCTCTCTGCCCTCCAACTCCTCTGGAGACAGCCCCTTTGAAGACACACTGCTGCCCCCCCCCCCTGGACGGTAACCTCCCTCCAGGCAGACCCAATAGCCTATCCTGCGGCCCACCTAAATTCTCGGTTACAAAAAACGGGGTAAACCCAATGAAGCCTCTGGGACCTGGGTAAAGAACAGTACAGTAGAGAAAAGGTCCCAGTGGAACAATTCTTAAGAACAAAAGTACGAAATTAAAACATATTATGCATTAATAAGCTGAAACACTATGGATGTATGTAACAATGTTATTTAATCACATTGTACATCTCTGAATGCTTGTAAATCAGCAATCGAATCAGCATAAATTACTCCAAAAGTAGTGCCAAAGCAGTGCCCCACAAGAGGGGAGAAAGGAAAGGGAGAGGGTACGGTGCATCAGGTGAGGGTTGTAAAAGTGTAGAGGGAAAGTAGTGACATTGTAAACATCACATAATTATTTATAATGAAACACGGCTTTTAAGCCACAAATATAAATGATGAGCAATATACAGCCATGATCTGGAGTATTATATCACAGTGAAAAAGCACTGTTGATCAAGCTGGCAAATGACAATAACACAGTCGACGTTTCGACCCCCAATAAACAGTGTAGGCTCTTTTGGTCCGTACGACGGGGTCTTCCTCAGGACGAAAAAGGGGCACCTGGGAAATTAAACAAGGGTCCTTAGTATCAAAGTACTGGACGTTCTATTTACAAATGCAACGGATGAATCCAAAAACAAAATTACTATGGGCCACCCTGAACTGGATGGTACGTTGTAGTTGGGCCTGTAGGCTCCAAAGGACAGAGAACGGAACGATGGCACCTGAAAAGCAAGGTGAGCACCATCAGATTTAATCCCTCGAGATACATTGTTCAAAAGAAACTAAAAAACCCGATCAATCAGACTCACTTAGGATATTAATGTGAGAATTATCCCTGTGAGACATCCTTACACCAGGGGATGTTGTCATGAAATTATGGGTTCAAGGGTACAGAGTCGTCCAAATTACGCTGTTCCCCAATCTGAGAAGTGAAGGAAAAGGGAGGACCAAAAATCAACCACCATACACACTACAACTAAGTTAAAAAGAGGACCGCTTTATAAAGGATTATGCCTGTAATGAAAAGCAGGTTTACCTAATTGGGTTGAGCACGTTCCCAACTTGTGTGCAATCCTCAATCTAGGGAATAAAGAAAAAAGAGCTACTGTAAGCCCAAAATACCGCCTGTCAATGCATGTTAAATTATGGCTGTAAACGGAGGAAAGGCTTCGTTCTCAGTGCAGGACATGGAACTGACCTGCAATTTGTCAGACGCATCCGTCTCCTGTCAGGGAACCGGAGCACTGCCGATGCCGTCTATAAATAGCAGTGGCTCGTGTGCTGCACGCGCACAACACGTCGTGACAGACGCTAGATGCTTGTCAGAAGATGACAAGGCATCGCGTTGCCATAAAGGAAAGACTCCATGGAAAGTGGATTAGGTTATTTTGTAATCGTATTGGAATCATAATGATTACTTAGAAAACGGCATTACGAGGGAAGCTGGCTGCATGAATTAGTTAGTTATAGTGTGTATGGTGGTTGATTTTTGGTCCTCCCTTTTCCTTCACTTCTCAGATTGGGGAGCAGCGTAATTTGGACGACTCTGTACCCTTGAACCCATAATTTCATGCCAACATCCCCTGGTGTAATGAATGTCTCACAGGGATAATTCTCACATTAATATCCTAAGTAAGTCTGATTGATCGGTTTTTTAGTTTCTTTTGAACAATGTATCTCGAGGGATTAAATCTGATGGTGCTCACCTTGCTTTTCAGGTGCCATTGTTCCGTTCTCTGTCCTTTGGAGCCTACAGGCCCAACTACAACGCACCATCCAGTTCAGGGTGGCCCATGGTAATTTTGTTTTTGGATTCAATCCGTTGCATTTGTAAATAGAACGTCCAGTACTTTGATACTAAGCACCCTTGTTTAATTTCCCAGGTGCCCCTTTTTCGTCCTGAGGAAGACCCCGTCGTAAGGACCAAAAGAGCCTACACTGTTTATTGGGGGTCGAAACGTCGACTGTGTTATTGTCATTTGCCAGCTGGATCAACAGTGCTTTTTCACTGTGATATAATACTCCAGATCATGGCTGTATATTGCTCATCATTTATATTTGTGGCTTAAAAGCTGTGTTTCATTATAAATAATTATGTGATGTTTACAATGTCACTACTTTCCTCTACACTTTTACAACCCTCACCTGATGCACCGTACCCTCTCCTTTCCTTTCTCCCCTCTTGTGGGGCACTGCTTTGGCACTACTTTTGGAGTAATTTATGCTGATTCGATTGCTGATTTACAAGCATTCAGAGATGTACAATGTGATTAAATAACATTGTTACATACATCCATAGTGTTTCAGCTTATTAATGCATAATATGTTTTAATTTCGTACTTTTGTTCTTAAGAATTGTTCCACTGGGACCTTTTCTCTACTGTACTGTTCTTTACCCAGGTCCCAGAGGCTTCATTGGGTTTACCCCGTTTTTAGGTTTCGCCTAGGCAGCGCATGCGCTGTCTCGACGAGAGATGCTGTCTACACTATGTGATGTTAGTAACCGCCTCTTTTTTCCTCGGACTTTTGATTCATTTGTTGGTGTGTCACTTAAACCGCCCGAGTTCCGTTCGAGTTGTGGTTGGTGCAAGCAGTCTTAAAGTCCCTCCTTTTGGAGATTGTTGACGCCTACAGCTATTGGCCCCTTTACTCGTATTACTTCGTGGTCTGAAGAGATACGGTAGCGTTGTTGGACTTTTTTTTAGGCTTTGTTTTGTCTCCGATGGCAGAGCATTTTTCCGTATCATGTGTTTTCTAAAGCTCTAGGCTTTCTATCGTCTCTGATGGCAAAGCATTTCTCGTGTTTTTGGTAAACACGTTATCATGTGTTTTCTAAAGCGCTAGGCTTTCTTTCGTTTCCGAGCATCATTTCTCGTGTTTTTGGTAGACACGTTATAATGTGTTTTCAAAAGCGCTAGGCTTTCTTTCGTTTCCGACCATCATTTCTCGTGTTTTGGGTAGACACGTTATCATGTGTTTTCAAAAGCGCTAGGCTTTCTTTCGTTTCCGACCATCATTTCTCGTGTTTTGGGTAGACACGTTATCATGTGTTTTCAAAAGCGCTAGGCTGTCTTTCATTTCCAATGGCAACGCATTTTTTTGTGTTTTTGGAGACACTTTATTATGTATTTTCCAAAGCGCGGATGTTGGAAATGTTTTTTTTAGCAAAGGGCTTTACGATGTACTTTTTGAAATTAATTAATGCAAACTGAGCACACGCATTTTTTAGTTTACTTTGTTTTTAGGCTACCGCGAGCACATAACTGCACTGCACACCAATGTGGCAGGCGATGGAGCTCTTGCTGCTGTCCTAAGTAGGCCGACACGGGTCCGAGGTAGAGGGTGTTCCATTCAGAGGGATCTCGTTTGGATCTTCGTGTTTGATTGTTCCCATTGGAGCAGTGCTCTCGCTGATCTGCATATGTCTGGTCTCTGTCTGGAGTGGGTGAAAAACGATGGACTGGAGTGTTTGCAAGAGGTTGAGTCTTTTGTAAGCATTCCACTGAACACAATTGTGTTTCCATACTGGTTTCTCTACAGGTTCCTCCTGCTCTTAAGTAGTTAGCAGCGGTACATAAGGCATAGAAAGGAAGCATAGACAGTTCTGTGCTGGTGTCAAAGTCTGTAGGCATGTGAGTGTGTCTACACTACACCTCTCATTACGCAACCCGTAATTAAAGCCGCCAGTGTTCCTGGGCTGATGTGCGAGGTCTTTGTTTTGGGCGATGACGTAAGTCAGTTTTTTGTTGCAGGTGTTGATTTATTTATTTAACATGTGGCGGTTAGTTCCAGGCTGTTTCCTTCTTCTGCAGGGCATCTTGCTTGGCCAAAGTCCTGATGCTCAGTGCTGCTGTTGGCAGATGTTTTGCCTGGAAAGTCTTAGTGAGGTGAGGTAGCTGATGGATATTCTGTCACTGGGCACTGCCAGTGATGTTCGCTTTCCCTTTATGCTGTGGTAGATCACATGACGTCTGTGGACAAAATGCTAGTTGACACTTGTAGAGTCAGTGTGATACTAGTGGAGCAGACAGCTACATGCGGTGTTGTGGGGGCAGGGAGGAGCATGCGGTTTGTAGTCCTTGCAGGAGTCTACACTACAGTAGTGCCTCCCTACTTCGAAACTGCTCCCTCTCTTCAGATTCCCTCCCTCTCTCCCTGGTAACCTCAGCTCAGTCCCTCTCCTGCGTCCTCCCTGCCAGATCTTCCCGACTCTGGCAGCTTTCTTCTCTTCCTGCCTGCCGTCCTCTGTCCTCGGCTGCCTCGCTCTGGCGCCCTCCCTGCCTGCCCCACCCCTCTGCCAGAGCAGGTCTCTCCTGCATCCGCCGGCATCTATCAACCCCCATGGTTGTGTGCAGGGGTTTAAGTGGGATGAAGAAACTTGGGGGGGGTCTCTCAAAGGGCGTGGCCAATGAAATTAAGGGCGTGGCTTAAAAACACATAAGTTAAAAATCTGTGCTTAGCATAGTGCGCCCGACATATTTTGCTGTTTCTGTCATTGCATCCAGATATATGATACAGCAAGTAACATCCCTACAAGTCAGGACTACTGGCTTTGTCAATGGTTGTTTGTTGCTTAAGATAATTAAGCAGCAACTCTGGCTTGTATATAATATTGAAAAAGATTCCAGTTAAAGCCCTGGTGACACCACGACAATGTTGCTGCTCCTGAGTTTCAATAAGAGAAGGAAATCCAGAGACAAAAGGACTCTCTTTAAAGGATTTCCCTTCCCCTACAACCTCACCTGGCATGACGTCATGCCGTTACTTCTCCACCAGTGAGAAGTGTGCAGTGTGAGCAGCGCACATGGATGTGCCTGCTGTCACTGCAGTCCGCGTGTGCCAGGGCACAAAACAGAGCCCGACAGGGACCCGTTTCGAGGCCTCCTTTAAAAAACTGCCGGTGCTCAGCACCGGTGAGACCAGACCCACTTAAAGCCCTGGTTGTGTGTGTCGGTGTTCGTGCTTTGTAGTGCAAACTCGTGGTTTGTCGGTAATTGTAATGTATTCTTCGGTCATTGTAATGTATCGCTTGAATCCGGAGTCTCTAAGCTGAGGAATGATCGCTATGCAGCGGACTGAGCACCCGGCGAACACTCCCTTCCCTTCTAAATAGGGGCACTCCCTCCTTTTCACGCAACCTCTCAATGTTTATTTTTTTCTCATTGGAAAAGAATGTCTCTCACCACAGTCTGAGTGGGAGAGGAGATCCCACCCTGACTGAGGTCCTGGCTCCGTGGCATGCCCACCTCCCCACCTCTCAGTCTCTCCAGCCCTCTACACTTCACGCCCAGTCCCCGAGGTGCCACCGCCCCGCCATGGCTGCGCGACACTCTGGTACTTGGCCCACCTCAGTCAATGCATGCGAGCTGCATGGCCCGTGCTACCTGCCCTCAGCCCCCCTCGCCAACAGCCCTAGGTGCATATTCTGTCTCGGCTCCCCCACCCCCCTCTCTCCCTGTCTCTCACTCTTTCCATCAGTCCTCCGAAGACCGAAGTGCACACCCAGCCTCCACTACACTGCATAGCTGGCAAGTGCCTCGATACCACGCCTGACACCTTCAATCAGTATTGCTTTTTATGCAACTTAACATTGCATCTTGGGAGTGGGAGATGTGCTTTTAATATGGTAAATGTGGCCTCAAAAACAGAACGCAAAGTGCTGCTGGAACAAATCCAAGACCGACTGAAATTGCCAGACATGGCATGGAGCCATTTTGGAACCATGCCAGCTCTAACTCTCTGCCGGCCTGAGGTGGGTGCCTAGCACTGCCTGCCTGCACGCGGCCTCTTCTCCTGCCCTGTGAGGCTCAGGCAGCCCCCCCTTCCTCGAGTGCCTGTCCCCTCCCTCTCTACTGGCCCGGCAAGGTGTGCAGTCTCAGCTGTGACTGACTCCATTCTGCACCAGCTCTGGGAGGTGTAGGGCCCCCCTACTTGTCCCCGCCCCTCCTCCACCCTAGGCCAAGGAGGTGCACGGAGCGCCTAGACGCCCCTCCTCTTGGTCTGCTCCAGCCCTGGAAGGTGCATACCCCGCCTCCCACCATCTTTGATTCTGGGCCTGAGCCAGCCCTGGCCATTTTTTAGGTCTCGCATGTGCATGCAGTGCATCATTTTTCACTTAATGTCCCCGTGCCTGAATGTGTAATGTAAATACGGTGCTCATGTAAAGCGCTTCAATACCTTCGGGTCGAGTTCGCGCTATATAAATATGCAACAAAAAAAATCACTATTCATCCGTACCTCCCCCGCCCCCGTTCTATTCTACTCCATGTGCATGTCGCACCGACCTGGCCATTTGATTTCTCTCCACACCATCTACCCCTTCTAGCCTGGTAGTAACTTGGAATTTTGAACCCCCCTCCCGCCCCATCCATATCAGAAGTGCATTTACCGGTAGCAATTGTTCTCTACCGAATTACATGTATGCGCCGTACAGTCAACCGCACCACTTCACAGGTATCCTGTAATGCACGCGGCGTCCTTTACTATGTCTCTAACAGATTCCCAGCCAGAGCCTTAATGGGGCTTGGAGAGCTGGGGCTATACCAGAGCACTGACTTTGGCAACCTAAAAAACCCTAGAACTCTGGGAGCATAGGCTTTACTCCTGGTAGTACCTAAATGATCTCCATGGAGGTAGGGGTTTTACAGCAGTTTGCGACGCAAGAAAACAAGACGTGTCTGTAGTTAACCCACAAATGTGTATTACAGTGCTCCATTACGCCGCAGCGCAGATTTCTAGCAGATCACAGCCCCTGCTCAATCTGCTCCAAAAGTGACCTGCTGCTTCTTCTCGTAATCTGATGACAGCTGTGAGCAGAAACCAAAGAAAATGAGGTAATTAAAGTGGGAGTCGGGCGCGTGCAAACGGCTGAGTAATGGGAGAAGGGCGGCCCAGCCGGCCTATTAAAGTCATTAGCGCCCAATCAGAAGACGCGCGTGCGCGATACAGCCTTTTTCGCCCGTCCTGCTGCTCTTAGCCCGGAGTGACAGGCCCAGCTGAGGGGGCTGCTCCTTCGTCCGTGGCTTCTGGCAGATGTTTTAATCTGCCTTTTGAAGAACGACTTCTGGGCAGCTGTGCTGCTGCATACATCTGTTTCTGTTTGGACAGATGGAGGCACTTCCAACTGCAGGACTCTGCCACACACTGGGGATTGTTTAACCAGCAGCTCAAGTGCTTACATTAGTGTACCGCAGCAGAAAGAGGTGGCAGAGCACATGGTAGGTTTTAAGCTCGATATAACGGACGGATAATTCACAACGTGATTTGCTGAACTTTTTTTTGCAGTTTTATGTAGCGCGGATTTGACCCGAAGGTATTGGAGCGCTAAACCTGGGCACCAGTTACATCCAGAAACAAAACACGTATTTTCAGGTGGCCGTAAGCAGGAGAAGCTTATTTTAGGGTGTAAATGCTGGCATACGCTTTATGTGCAGAGGGTCCGGTGTTCTGCGTGGTGAGTAGAGGGCCTGTCTGCAGCATTTCTTATTGTTGCCAATGTTTTTGGGGCATAGCTTTCACTGTCGGACTCGGACTCACGTTACTGCACCTCCTATGTGCTGACACTCCGTGACCCCCAGTGTATGGGATCTCAGAGTATTTCTTCTGTCTCCAGCCTGACTGTACTTGTCCCCATCAACCATTTACCTAGAGTGAGTGGGACTAGGGATAAATTAGACGTTTTTATTTTGGGCACGAGGAGTCCTTGAATGTCAACGATGTAGCAAGCCACTCGCAGGGACTTGTGCACCTGCGCTACTGATTCCAAAAGGCATTCGGTCTCAAGGGATGCTTGAAATATATCTTTCTGGAATGGATCTACCATCGAAAAGAGCCAGCGTACGCAGGGAGATGAGAAAAGCAGGCATCAGCAATACGCCTTCCCCAGAGAAAGCAGCGCAGGCAACTCGAAGCACTCTGCAGGAGCTCAAAGATAAATGCAGGGCCCTGACTGTCTCGGAGCCATCCGGGTAAGATATGTCTGTGTGTCCACTGAACAGCATGGACACTTTGTCTGTATTAAGAGCCCTCTCTAATAAAATAGTGCAGCTTTGCTAATATTGAGATAACATAACACAGGCATGTAATGCGCATGTCCCCCCGTAGGCATCTTGGCGCTGAATAACAGATGTTGGTTGTTACCAGACACAATGGCACTCATTTTATCGACCTTAGATGGATGAAAGGCTGAGTGGACCTGCCAGGATTTGAACCTGTGACCATGAGATCGAAACAGAGGCCCCTGCAGTGGACGGATTAGTCCACTGAGCCACCAGACCCGGCCAGGTCTAGCCTGGTGTATCCTTTGGCTCACAGCAAGTGATCGATAAACCATCAATGCATATGAATGAGTCGACATCTGAGGTTTATTAAACTATTTAGCTTCAATATCTAGCAATATATGCACTGAAATCATTTCCTATACATGTCTCACTGTCAATGCAACAGATATCATTCGCCCCACAGGTACTGACAACAACAGTACCTCCTACCCTACGCTTGGGATTGGTAGCAATGTCCTCTAGAGAACAGAGACAATAGGAACTCACAATAACCATAATTACTCGCTAAATAAAGTCTCAGATCTCTTCACCCTATTTTGGTCCGGAATATTGTTTTAACAAAAGC
The DNA here is from genome assembly GCA_963921515.1 of Calotriton arnoldi. Classification (NCBI taxonomy): domain Eukaryota; kingdom Metazoa; phylum Chordata; class Amphibia; order Caudata; family Salamandridae; genus Calotriton; species Calotriton arnoldi. The sequence goes on along the minus strand of CAWUFW010003201.1, from coordinate 13,053 downwards.
AGCAAGTCATTGTGAATAAACAGCCCAATTGGCAGAATGATGAGCAATGGGTTTGGGTGGAATCAAGTACGTGGGCTGCTTGTAAAATGTGGAGATGTGTGTGTAGTTAATGCAAAACACGGAAACGGGAAAAGTTTCTGCAGTAGCAGCTTTGTAACTCGGCTGAAACTATCCCGTAAAGGCGCGGAGGAGACTCCTTTGCGCTACACTGTGCTGCAGCGTCGACGCCCACCAACTGCACTTGAGAACTATCAGGAGCGGGGTCTGGCTCAGTTACTGCTGACGTCCTCTGTGTCATCTCAAGCGAGGCCGGTGGGACACTCCAATACCAGGGGCTCAAAGTGCAAGCCAAGAGCAATCGAACTGCTCGGGATCCCGCCAGAGTCCTACAAGCAAGCCCCACCGCCCACAGAACGACATGTTTGCGTCCGGACGGTGTGAAAGGTAAGTCCTTTTAAAGTACAGCATGCAATATAGGCAGAGGCATCAGGAGAGGAGAACTGCACAGTAAACCGGAGGAAAGCACCTTACCATGACTGAACAGCACTGGTGTGTACTCAGTGGAAATGACATCCAAGCAGGCGTGTCACGTGTAGAATGTACTTCATGCCATCAAATGTATTTCTTGTTTGAGAAGATTGCACATTAGTATATATGGTTCTTTGAAATTGAGAAACAAGCGTTTTTTATCAATTTCGGTTCTAAATATTGTAAATAGACGTGGACGAGAGAAAAGGGCATTTTGAAAGATAGTTTGGTATCTGGTATGGTAGATAGATGGGTGTTTGTTCCAGTTTGTCTTTAACATGCCAGCTCCTTCAATTCTGTTTAACCCTGCCGTTTGGAGGAAAGAGTCCGCCCGGGATCCGGTTGGTGTTTGTTTTTGCTAATTACATTTGCTCCTATTTTCAAATTCAAAATTACAACAAAAAAGACACCGTCTAAAATAGTTTGTGTGCCCTGTGATCATTTTGAAGTTAATTCTCGATACCAACAAACAAAATATAAAGCTCGCGTTAATAATGTCAAAACTACGGGACACGACGCACTAAGGGCTGGGAAGGAGCGACATTTTAGATACTCGTTTGGCAGAACTATGTGCAGTTTGATAGCAATGCTCAATTTGTGTGGTTTGTGCGCGTGGAGCTTCTCAGTATTTCTTTTGCCACATCTTGGATGTTATGTCCAAAGACGAACTTGGAGATGCAGCGATTTTTTGAAGAGCAGCGTTATAGTTTGTCAATTAAAAATGGCCGTGTTTACTCCTCCCCTGCAGATCTGTGTACCTTTGAGTGCAGCTTTACAGTTATTATATCAAGCCACAGCAAATTGTTCCATAATTCAGTTTAAGAATTCTGCAATGCCTGCACAAAAATAGCTTAATATCTAGAGAAAGGCAGGCATTTATCTTGTAAAGTTATTAACACTCGTTTGCAAGGATTTTTCCCCCTTCTTCATGAAACAAAGTTTTTGCTGAGGCCGTTAAAACTGTTTATAGTAAATTGTGCTCCCTCTGTGCTCAACACCTGATTTCATCTGCTGCTCTGCAAGACATGGCATCTCCCATGATGCCTTGCACGAACTGCTAGTCTCAGCTGAAACGGTGCCTAGTAACTCCAGCACTGAACATCTGGCGCGGTGTTTATTTGTTCTATTGCCCCTGTTAAGTGGTTGTGAAATATCAGAAGCTTTTGTAAAATTGTTTTTCAGCCATCAGAATTACCACTTGCTTTTGTTTAATATGCTAAACTGAGGGAGACATTAAATGTACTGTGTTCTGCTATAGGTGATGAACTTGCCACATAGAGAATTTTATGGCGTTCCGGAGCATGAGTTGTGTTTGAGTGTTGCTCCCTTCTTTATTCCTTTTTGTTTCCTTTGGCTCTCATTCATAGTATATGTACAATTGCTAAGTGCTTGTATTCATAAACCTTCTACTCTATTTAAAGGTATTTTCTGTATTCCTGGTATGAATGGCTCCAAACTAAATGGCCAAGAATGAGTTCTGGTGTTGGAATATGCAGAAGGGTTCAGGTTTGTGCAGTAGAATGTGATGAGTTTTCAACTTCCAGAGAAAATATAGAGAGGACATGAGATGAGAGAACTCTCTTAAGGGCATACTTTTGAGGAGGCCCTCTGCTTTTGATTGCAGTGGCTCAGTTTATTTGGTGATTCACAATTCCAATCATGGGTAAAACATGGCTTGTTGAACATAGATGAGATGTACTTGCAAATTGTTTGATTGCATATTGCATTTCAGGTTTTCAATTTGACCAATCCTTTGACTTCTTACCAACAAAATATGAGTGCCTTCCTGGTCGAGGACCACACTGCTTTTTCTCTTATCTGTCTTGTATCAAGACCCTGCTGGACTATGGGGTGAAAGAAAGCTTGAATAAGCAGCTACCTATGTTATATGACATCTCTTTATTAATGTAATAACTGCACTTTCACAATTGCTTTATTAACCTTCCTGCTTTTTCAAATTTGCTTGAAAATGCACCATTTGTCCACTCTTTTTTCAAAATGTTCTCGGGGGGAGAACCCCCCCGAACCCCCTTTAGGTTGTTCGGGCTCGCTCGCTACGCTCGCTCGCTGCGGTGCAGTATGCCAATAATTTTACGCCCCACCACTTTCAAATGTCACCAGCCACCACTGTAGGCCAGGCTACCATGAACATTGACAGCGCTGTCCCCAGCAACCATAGTGGGCTTCTCCTTCCGTACCCGAAGTTTCTGCCTTCACTGAAGCTCTGATTACTTACAGAAATGAGAAGGGTCTGTGAAGTTGTAATTTTGCCAGTGAAATGGGGCAGCATACTGAATGAACATTCACTCTTCACAGAATAGCGAATTTTGACAAACTTCCCTGTACTCTTTTCTGGACGAAAGGTTAACCTTCAAGCAAAATCCTTATCTTTTAGTGGGCAAAGTCTCTCTCTAAAAGTAGGCACTGATGTATTTTTCTCCTGCAAAATGTATTTTTAAAGGGTTTGTTTACTTGTTTTTTTAAGCACAATTTTGCAAATAAGGTTTATTAAATATGTGAAATTTAAAAAAATAAAACTTTATAAATTTTAGGCAAACAATGCTATACACCAGTATAGCCGTTTACTTAAATAAGCCTAAAGGAGAATAGTAAGTCTCTCATTCTATGACATGTGCAATATCAGTTAGCAGTTGTACTCCAGTTTACTATCGATAATGCTGGGTGGATTATTTCCGGGTGAGCAATTAATGCACCATTCAGAGTTTCGGACTGGGGGTTATCGAGCTACTATCCCTCAATTTGATGTCTGAAAATGTGCCCACACAATTTGCACTTTATTTTACCTAGAGAAAATCTCGAAGGCAAAGATATGCAGAATTGGCTCCTAAATTGACACTGATTCGAGGTCCAACTGCTGCGCGAAATCTGCACAGTTCCTGGAATGAGGGTCTAACCGGTTTTTGGAAAGTATGCCTTTTGTAGAACATTTTCCTAGCGTTAAACAACATATTTTTTACATTGGCTTCTCAAAGCAAGAAAATCCTAACATACACAAAAGTAAATAAGTATTCTATAGACCTTCGCAAAGATTGCAAATAAACATCCCTATGGTAAAACACCGCTACTGGAAGGGATTGGCACTATCAAGTAATTACATTGGAACAAGGTAAAGAAACAACAAGCATTGGCATAGCCAATAGGTCTCGCCTTTGGGACCTTATAAGTGTTTAGCCATGCAACAGTTGATATTGTTGCACCAAGGATATTGTGCTGGATAACTAAACACTTATAAGGTCCCAAAGGCGAGACCTATTGGCTATGCCAATGCTTGTTTGTAACTGCATCTGAGCAGGTGCATGCCTGCGAGGTATATTGTTGATTTATTCCCAATTTGATCATGACGGAGAGCGAAACTTTGTCCTATTCTGAAGATTATATTAATCAATTGTTACAGGACCCGTCTAATAATTTTCTTTCAACCACCACTCCCACTATTGACTTTACACTAAACGATAAGGTTACGCGCCTTGAACGGCTTGAAAAGAAATTAGTGCGCACCCGCTTACATGGTCATTTACTTACGAAATATCTACAGGCAAACATAATCCCAATCGGTCTGCAGGTAAAGAACAAACCAGCAATTTTTGTGGATCTACCCAAATTTAAAGAAGGATTCAGCTTTGTTGCTAATAATTGCTCCCGGCATTGGATGGTGCTGGGGGTGGAGACAGCGTCTGAACAGGTACAGCTCCTCATGCGAGAGATTGCTGCCCTGAAATTGGAGATCTCGGGAGATTCCACTTTGACCAACGCTAAGGAGACTCTAGAGTGCTTAGAAAAAACTCTAAAAGATTTTGAGACTAAGACTCAGACCAAGAAATTGGATAAACTATCCAAAGACATTCGCTACTACGACAAAAATAACACCTACCCGTACCTCCAAGAGGATTATTTCAAACAGGACAATCAGGGGCATTTCTTTAATAGAGGAAGAGGGGGCTACAGAGGCCGTAGACAATACACTACATTTTCTGAGTCATCTGGCTCCAACAGCACTGATAGTGAAAACGAACAACCAGGCACGAGTTCCGAATACGGATACCAGGACGGTTGGTATCTCCCCGAGGACCTCCTCCTTTTTAGGTGAGGGACAATGGCGACCACCAAGGGGACGGAGCAGCAACTGGCCTCAAGGACCCCAGCGGGGCCAGCCATAGTTCAGTGCGAACTGGGAGAGGGGACGCGGCAGAGCACAGAAACAGGTGCGTTTCTGGCCAGAGAACCACGGCGAGATACAGACCCGGGTCTACAGGTGGTAAGAATACCAGACAACCCTATAGTCAACATTTCATCTTATGTCTTGAAAGAGGAAGAGACTAAGGTGTTAAGTAAGGGCCTATCCTTCATACCTACAGCACATCCGAATCACTTCACTATCAAAGCAGAGCTCCACCGGTTCTTCAGGAAGATTCGTCTACGCTATTTCTTCAGGCAATCTCCTGGATTTCACATAGCTTCCCAGACAGGATTGAGGATACCTTCCATCTTTGTCCCTCTGGCACACGCTATAACTAATAGGATCATGGCCTATGAAAGCGTGGTCCTGAGAGATGTCTCCAAAGTACTGAATGACAAAAAATACATCAACCATAACATTACCAGAATGGAATGTGAAGCTCTCCTGTCACTTAAATAGAACAAGGAAATTGTGATTAAACTTGCGGACAAGGGCGGAGCCATTGTGGTCCAAGATGTGACACAATATAAGACAGAGATTCTTAACCAGTTGCATGATGGTATCAGCTATGGGAAACTACGGGCAGCCCCAACAAAGGAACTGGCTGAGGAAATCCTATGTATAACAAAGGAAGGACTGGAACAAGGTTTCCTTTCGAAATTGGAATATTTATATCTAAACCAAAAGCAGCCCCGTCTTCCAACTATCTATACGCTGCCGAAAATCCACAAAAATATGCGGAATCCCCCTGGACGACCTATTGTCTCGGGGTGCGGATCCCTACTCGAACCTCTCTATAGATATATAGACTTCTTTCTGAAGCCAATAGCAGAAACAACAAAGGCATATTTGAGGGATACCATGGAGACAATCAATTTGGTGGATCAACTACACTTTGACCAAACGGCGCAACTCCTAGTGACCTTTGACATCGTGTCATTGTACACGAGTATACCTCAGGAATAGGCTCTTGATGTGATGAAGATAGCACTTGACCGTAGGCCAGCACCTGTGATGGTACCTTCAGAGTTTATCATTGGATTACTTCGCATTGCCATGATGAAGAACTTCTTTTTCTTCCAGGGCCACTATTACCTCCAAATCAAAGGCGTAGCGATGGGGGCGGCCTTTGCCCCAGACCTGGCTATTATTTTTATGGATCATTTCGAGAATTCATATGTCTTCAGCACCAACAACCCTTATAACGCTCAGGTCACAATGTGGAGGAGGTACATAGACGATATTCTAATGATTTGGACGGGAGATCCTGCACAGCTGGGCCTCTTTCATATGTGGCTGAATCTCAGAAATAAGGATATACAGTTCATCATACATTTTGATTCAGAAGAAATCGATTTTCTTGATATTACTATTAAGAACGAGGACAACAAGCTATACACCACACTGTACCGGAAGCCAGCAGAACGGAATTCACTGCTTCGCTACAATAGCCACCACCCGAGGGGCCTAAGAGACAACCTGCCCTTCGGACAGTTCCTGCGGATTAGTCGGAACTGCTCAAAGAAAGAAGACTTTATGTCCGAATCAGAAGATCTGTGTGAGCGACTCCTTCAAAGAGGTTATCCCAAGAGATTGGTGAAGAGAGCACGCAAGAGGGCTTGATTCAGCCCTAGAGAAACACAGCTGACACCACGAGAGAGGGCAAGTGACTTCACACAGAGGATGATCTGCGTCACTACCTTTTCCACCCACAGCAATGCCATAAAGAAGGTTGTGAATAAACACTGGGGCCTCATATCAGATGGACCTACCGATGCATTCCTTCAGAAAGGCCAAGAGTGTGAAGGATCATGTGGTGCGGTCACTTCTAGATACATCAGAAGAACCAACTCTTCAGTCACTGTGGAGTCTACCGCCTACTGTAGGCCATCATAAGTGTGGGCATTGTAAGGCCTGTAAAATCACGATCCAAACGAAACAGTTTGTCTACAAACATCACAAGATAGGCCTCCAATCCTTTACGAATTGCAATACTTCTAACGTAATCTATGGAATCATTTGCCCATGTGACCTCATATATGTGTGCCAAACACAGCAGAAAGCCAAAGCTCGTATACTGCAGCATTGCAGCAGGATTCGGTGAGGAGTACAAGGTGCGCCCCTGGTGGAGCACTTTAGAGACGCCAAACATGGACCAGAGGAGTTCAAGTGGCTAATCTTGGAGAAAGCCACCCTTGGAGCAAGAGGAGGCAACATTGAGACCATCCTGACTGTAAGGGAGTGTAAATGGATGTACCGTTTGGACTCTATAAGCAATGGCTTAAATGAACTAGACACAAGTCATGCGCAGTTGTCCTGTTTTGTAGTAGGATAATTTACCCCCCTGTTTTCAAAACCAATCCTGTAACATTCTCATATAAATGCAACCTCCATTGTAACATGCTTTATGAGGTGTATGTTAGCAGATCACTGGGCGGCTATTATTTATATACAATGGTCCTTTACTGACAGCACAAACAATATTGAATTTGTATAACCGACCATGCACGACGTGGAAAATATGTGTCTTTAGTACTGAGGATTATGTGATAGGTTGTATGTGAACCACGTCTGTATATACAATGTTCCTATACAATGTTCTTAACCTACCATTTTTGGGCCGTTCTATATATGTTGTAATCTGCCTGGTTCTTTGATCATAGTGGTTTATACATGAGAATATGCTTTGTCCTTCATTTTTAATCTTAGGGCAGTCTTTATCTTTATTTATTTTTTATATTGAGAACCAGCTCACATTCAGGAGAATGCCCCTGTCACTTATCCGTTAACCATAGGGTCCGTGTTACAGATTCCCAAAATAATTTTTCGTTACAAATTTTTTTTTTTCATTATAATTCATGCAGCCAGCTCCCCTCGTAATGCCGTTTTCTAAGTAATCATTATGATTCCAATACTCTTACAAAATAACCTAATCCACTTTCCATGGAGTCTTTCCTTTATGGCAACGCAATGCCTTGTCATCTTCTGACAAGCATCTAGCGTGTGTCACGATGTGCTGTGCGCGTGCAGCACACGAGCCACTGCTATTTATAGACAGCATCAGCAGTGCTCCGGTTCCCTGACAGGAGACGGATGCGTCTGACAAATTGCAGGTCAGTTCCATGTCCTGCACTGAGAACGAAGCCTTTCCTCCATTTACAGCCATAAACTAACATGCACTGACAGGCGGTATTTTGGGCTTACAGTAGCTCTTTTTTCTTTATTCCCTAGATTGAGGATTGCACGCAAGTTGTGAACGTGCTCAACCCAATTAGGTAAACCTGCTTTTCATTACAGGCATAATCCTTTATAAAGCGGTCCTCTTTTTAACTTAGTTGTAGTGTGTATGGTGGTTGATTTTTGGTCCTCCCTTTTCCTTCACTTCTCAGATTGGGGAACAGCGTAATTTGGACGACTCTGTACCCTTGAACCCATAATTTCATGACAACATCCCCTGGTGTAATGGATGTCTCACAGGGATAATTCTCACATTAATATCCTAAGTAAGTCTGATTGATCGGGTTTTTTAGTTTCTTTTGAACAATGTATCTCGAGGGATTAAATCTGATGGTGCTCACCTTGCTTTTCAGGTGCCATCGTTCCGTTCTCTGTCCTTTGGAGCCTACAGGCCCAACTACAACGTACCATCCAGTTCAGGGTGGCCCATGGTAATTTTGTTTTTGGATTCAATCCGTTGCATTTGTAAATAGAACGTCCAGTACTTTGATACTAAGAACCCTTGTTTAATTTTCCAGGTGCCCCTTTTTCGTCCTGAGGAAGACCCCGTCGTAAGGATCAAAAGAGCCTACACTGTTTATTGGGGGTCGAAACGTTGACTGTGTTATTGTCATTTGCCAGCTGGATCAACAGTGCTTTTTCACTGTGATATAATACTCCAGATCATGGCTGTATATTGCTCATCATTTATATTTGTGGCTTAAAAGCTGTGTTTCATTATAAATAATTATGTGATGTTTACAATGTTACTACTTTCCCTCTACACTTTTACAACCCTCACCTGATGCACCATACCCTCTCCCTTTCCTTTCTCCCCTCTTGTGGAGCACTGTTTTGGCACTACTTTTGGATTAATTTATGCTGATTCGATTGCTGATTTACAAGCATTCAGAGATGTACAATGTGATTAAATAACATTGTTACATACATCCATAGTGTTTCAGCTTATTAATGCATAATATGTTTTAATTTCGTACTTTTGTTCTTAAGAATTGTTCCACTGGGACCTTTTCTCTACTGTACTCATCTAAATTCTTAGCCTCCACCATAGGCTCCTCGGTATGCTCACTGGCATTCCTTGATTCCAACAAGGCCCTCAGCACCTTTTGGTATTCCTCCTTTCTGCTGAGGCCTCTTACTGAGATTTTAAATTTCTTGCAGACAGCTTTCAATTGTGGCACAGTGTAGGTTTCAACCCTATCCTCTTCAAATTCAATATTTAAAGATGCAATTGGTGCTGGTTTTGTCATGGTGAAAATTGGCATTTCTCAAGTTGCAAAAAATTCCAAGAAGAAAAAGTTCCACCAATTGTATGTGGTCGCGTAATGGTCTGCACTATATTATATTTTCAAACACAGAAAGTAAAAGTCAGCCTCACTGAAAGATGCATCTTTATATTCTGAGTTCAGGCATACTAAACTTTAACTTACTGTCTTGTCCCAATGGAAAGGTATATTTATAAGATGTTATAAATAAACTCCCATTCTATCCTATGAGACACATAGCCTTTCAATAGTGAAAAACGAAATTGGCAGTATTTCACTATCAGGACATGCCACACACATCAGGGCATGTCCTACCTTTCCCATACACTGCACCCTGCCAACAGGGGTACCCTTGGCCTACCTTAGGGGTGACTCACATGTAAGAAAAGAGAAGGTTAGGGCCTGGCAATTGGGTGCACTTGCCAGGTCAACATGGCAGTACCAAACTGCGCACAGACACTGCAGTGGCAGGTCTGATTTACATTTACTGGCTGCTTATGAGGGTGGCAAGTGGGTGCACTTGCCAGGTCAACATGGCAGTACCAAACTGCGCACAGACACTGCAGTGGCAGGTCTGAGTTACATTTACCGGCTGCTTATGTGGGTGGCACAATCAGTACTGCAGGCCCACTAGCAGCATTTGATTTACAGGCCCTGGGCACACACGGTGCATTGTACTAGGGACTGACTAGTAAATCAACTATGCCAATCATGGAATCACCAATTCATAACGACAAATTATAGAGGGAGCACTTGCACTTTGGCAGTGAACAGCAGTGGCAAAGTGCCCAAAGCATCTAGACCAGCAAAAATGAAGTCCAACACACAGCAAGACACAGGCGGCAAAGGCAAAAATACAGGGGAAACCCACGCCAATGATGCCAGGTCTAACAGGGCCACATTTACATGTCCCTTGAACAGTTGGCATCATTAACAGCTACATAGAATGACACATATTGATGTAAGTGACTTGCAATCCAGCACACATGCATATGTATAATGACAAATGACCACTCATGTGTCCCCTAACTCTGGGTCATATTAACAACCAAAGTGACAGAGTTGGGTTAGGCCACTTGGCTCAATGCAGCCCTCTGTCACTTTTCAAATACAGCACTGAACTGTATGTACAACAATATGGCTCAGTCCTGTGTCACAACATGCACATGTGACAAATGTAGTTGCCTAGCGCAAATGCAGGCACTCATGCACAATGATGCAAGAGTGTCTGTGTTGGGGCTACTCAGCTACATTTATTGCATGTGCATTCGAAATGTCATGCTTCAACATAATGTAGAAAATCTGCCTGAAGCCTGATTTTCAGAAGTGGCTGAGCACCGTGTCAATCCAAGAATGCAAATGCCGTGTTACGTTACAGGCCTGTACATATGACCCCGACTATATAATGAAAGTGTGCCTCCTTCACAAGGTGTTGCCATTCCACATTAGGTAGGTCAACACTGCCATGTAAATATTGTGAAGCATGCTTTCTCTCAGTAAACTAAAATTGTGGATGGTCAAGTTGTGATAGTTCCTTGGAAATATGCCACGAGTAATTGTTAAGGCTTAACTGCTGCTTTTATGTGTGCAGCTGAATGCAGCACACATAACCACATCGAAAAATGTTGAAGAGCACTTTTTAAGTTGACTCACCCTTGCTTCCCACTTGAAAAGCTACACTTCTCTTGCAAGCACCTTGTGTCAATGATGGGCACATTCCATATTGTCACAAAAACACATACTGGAGGGCCAAAGTGCTGTTTAGCTCCAAGTAAAATTGAACTGCATCTCAAAGTACAGGGTAAGAGCTCAGCATTGTAGGAATGCATGCCATAAAATAACAACATGCCTGTTCTGGTTGCTATGCTCTAGAACCACACATTCCCCATTCTGTGTATGGTAAGTGAAGGCTGAGAATGGGCCTCATTCACAAGGCTGTAACAATGCATGTCATTTGGCTACATGTTGCCCTGACATTATTCCTCAAAATGCATTCACCCACATTAAAGTATATTATGTTGTTTAGTTTGCAGTATGTCATTGTCATCATGGTCCTGGGTTTGGAGGTCAAAGACACATTAGCATGCATGGAAACTGGCTCTTAGGTTAAGGTAACAGTGGCAGTGAACAAATGCATAGCTATTGATGTCTGTTAACATCGTTGCAGTAAAAAATGCATCCAATTTCCCTGAGCCCAACAGTATGTATAATCCATGTGCCCATCCCTGTGATGTCATACAAAGCTCTGCTGTGCAACAATGCACCAATCTTAGAAGCCTGCCTCAAAGTCCTATCTACTCCTGCTTTCATTAAGTGATCATTGTCACTGCTGTGGAAAACACAAAGGGAGGGCACGCACATCTTATCTCTGGCCCAGTCCTGTGTCGATAGACACATGCTGCCTTGAACACTTTAAGTTGTTGCGGCACCATGTCCATTAAAAATCTGCTCTAAGGAGTATATTTACTGAAATCACACCATCATGACAAGAAAGGCATTCCCTGGAGTGCTGCATGATACGACTCACCGTCTAACACATTGCAACATCTTTCGTTTATAGCAAGCCAGCAAATAAGCAAGAGAAGTAGCCCCATGAAAAAAAAATCATCAACATGCTCCCATAACTGTGTGGCACTCAGTTGTCTGTCCTGACCTCAGTCTTAAACACACAGAGGGATACTGTACACATAAATGTGTTCAGCAGACATACTTAAGCTGATTCACATCATGCTCCACACAAACAACAAAAACAATGCTACACAAAGGATGTCAGTGATACACACATAACAAAAAATTTAGAAGTTAGTGACTTCATATGTGGCTGAACCACAGAAAGGCAAATTGTGTGTTCAAGTAACAATTGCAAACAGAATGCTTCACCTACGTTTAAAATCATGTTCCAGCAAAAACACAAATTGTAAATGCACCCCTGCATTTGCCATTGTGTTTGTGGGTATTTAAGCTACCTTGCATCAACACAGGCACCCCTTGCTCTTAGTGCAAGGGTGTCTGGATAGAGGGAATGTTTGTTAATGAACAGTAAGGTGTTCCTCCCTGAACATTAACATCCATTCATGGGATTGACCTGTGTCAATGTGTGTAGCCCACCTTGAAACACATGGATGCTTCCCAGATTAGGGAATTCAAGCACATCTACTTGTCATGTCAACATGGACATCACTGTATCCCAGATCCCAAGTGCATTAGTGTCTTCCTCATCATGCCTCACTGCAAAATAGGTGGCAGTGCCAACATCAATGGGGGTGCAGTCTAATCTCCTCATCCAAACCTAGTGACCCATACGCAAACTTGACTATGTAAGGGTGACTTATCCACAATGCAGTGTTAAGCCACATGAAGTAGATTAATCCTGCATTGATAATAAGGTGAATGAACCTGCACCACAGGAAGGTCTGAACAGATGATGTAACAGGTGCAGCAGGGGTCCATAAATATACCCCTCACTGTTGGCATACAGGGCAACTGTCAAAATCAATTAACAACCTAACTTTAACATTAGGGACTTAGTACATTGACATACAAAGTTGCGTGTAATAGGACTATCATGTAACAAATGAGAATGGAAAGTGTTATGCACTCTGATTGTCAACTGTCAAAATGCCTGCCTAAAGTGGACATACACATACAACAGTATCTGCCTTTACATTGCAGAGGAAGTAATATCACCTCCTGGTCAGCAGCCTATCCCACTCTTCAATGATGAAGATGAAGAAGAGCTCACAACCATCGACCAGGACACCCTCCAAGAGCTGCCCGACACCATAGGCAGCCAATCTCCGGAAGCGGGGAGATTCAGCAGCATCG